>JAWNNP010000191.1:0-162037 GCA_035044805.1 Leucophenga maculata | reverse complement strand
GTCGTGTCTGTCAAAATAAAAATGACCAAAAATAGTAAAGCCGCTAGTACAAAACTTGTGACTATCTTTGTGTCGCAACCGGCACTTGTAACTAGGTGGACATCGGAGATAGTAAGTGAGTACAACAAAGAAAGACGTGTATGCTTCGATTCTCAATGAAGTACTGATTTTATTTAAATTTTAGTCTAGCTTATATACAATTTTCTTAGTTGATAAAAATACAAACTGATAGATAAAAATGGTTTAAAATACAAATAATTTTCCCACGGATAATAAAGTGGAAATTCCATAGAACACTTATTCTAAATAGACAGCCATAAAATGACCGTCATCGAATTACATCGTAAATAATGTACATATAATCACAGGCTGTGCGCATGTGTTATCGATAAATATTTTGGTTTCAATTGTGCGCATGCGGTGTTAGCTGGTACTTGTGCGTAATCTTCGGTTTGTCCGAAGATAAGCAAACATATGTACGATTTTTGTTCTAAAAAATGTCTTTTAATTAACTAAGTGCATTTTAATATTTGTTTTGTCTGAAGATATGTACTGCAACCAGATGATATGGTTTCTTAAATTACAATTTATGACATATAATAAAAATTAATATGCGTACGTTTAATCTTCATTTGCTGCTAACATGTGTCGTTGATAAGTTGTCTGTGCGCTAGCGTTTTATTTGTAAATTAGAAACTACTTATCAGTATAGTGTCGACAGAAATATATAAAATGTTTTTGTAATTTAAAACTAACTTCGAAACTATTTTTTAGTAGTGTTGAAAAATATATGCGACCAGTGTGACTGTGTCGCTGATGAAAACCAAACAGAATTCTTGGTACGACGAGGAGTGTGGCAATGCTACTGCATAGAAGAACGCGTCCTATCAGCGAACTCTGCAGTCGGGAGCAACGCGAGCTGTTGGAGAGCGATATGCAGAGAAACGGAGAGAGGAGATACGCCTTTTCAGACGAAAGAAAAAGGAGCAACTTTCTGTAAGGATGACAATGGAAGTCTGGTAACGGATGAACAGGAATCACTGAGATTATGGGGAGTCATTTCTCCAACCTACTTGCAGGCGATGAAGCGAACACTTCCGCCAATAGAGAAATGACACCGGAACCACCAGTTAATGATGGCATTATTGTAGAGCCACCGGCTGTGATCGGCAGCCAGCTGAGTTATTTAAGACCGGCGACGAAGAGTTCGTTAGGAGTATGCACCAACTTTTATGTAAGATATTGTCCGATGAACGCATACCCAGTGACTGGAATCTCAGTGTTCTTTGTCGTATCACAAAGAAAGGAGACCCTGCTGCTTGCGCCACTTGGTGTCTTCTCGCACACTGTCATCGCGTCTTGGACGGTCAGTGACGATGGAGAATTTCAACTTCAGTGTTGTAGAAAACTTCGTCTATCTTGGATCCGAAATAACCAGCAACAACAACGTCAGCCTGGAGATCTGGCGAAGAATCACGCTTGCAAACAGATACTATTATGGGCTGAGCAAGCAAATTAGAAGTAAAGCCCACTAGAAAAGAACGAAAGCCAAAATCTATAAGTCACTGATACTCCCGGTCCTACTGTATGGCGCAGAGAAATGGACCGGGATTAAGTCAGATGAAACAGTATTGGAAGTCTTTGAGAGGAAGATTCTCCGCAGGATTTTTGGTGCTATTAGAGTCGGCGACGTCGAGTTTAGGTCCCGTATGAACCGCGAGCTGTTCGAGCTAAAGGTTGACATAGCCAAGCGCATAAAATTCCAGCGGATGCACTTTGCTGGTCACCTCATTTGAATGGATGAATGAGTTCCAGCGCGCATGGCTTAGATGGGGTGCAAACTTGACTGGTTGACGACGAAATAAAGGACAATGGGGCACGGGTTGGTATGACCAGGTTTGCAGAGATGTCGACGTACTTGGCATTAAAAACCAGTGGCGCAGGCGCGCACAAGTTTATGGAAGCTGTCCGAAAGACGTTTAAAGGCCATTTAAATACGAAAAATCATAACTCTTTAATTCTTAGAAGGTTAATTGATCAGAATAATTTCTATGCCCCGTCGTTTGTACATGTACTTTGCTGACGCTTGACTGCGCTGTTCGAGGGATTATATCTCTCATATCTCGATTATAGGTGCACTTATACTAGTTTATAATCGTGAGATTAATAGTAATTCCAATGCAATATGATATGTTCATATGTACAATCATTTATTTAACTGTGTTCAGGCATGGATGCCTAAACACGTAACATAAGATACTAAACGCGCACCCAGGAGACGTCCGATATAAACAAACGGGCACTCAGGGTAGTTTCTTCTTTGGAACAAACACTTGATTTGTGCTGCATATTATTTTAGGACCGTTGTATGTTTGAAAAGTTTGTTCTATGCATGGGACCAAACGCTTGATAGTTGCAGCGTTTTTATTTATGATAGCCTTCTGTTTACATAGTTTAGATTACGCTGAGTCCTTCAAACTCAGCGATGGCATTTAAATAGTTTTAAGATTACATGTACTGAAACCATACTGAACGAGTGCGTATCTGATTTTAAAGATTCAAAATAAGTTTTAGTTAGATTCAAAATAAATGTTAGTAACGGTTTACTAAGTATCTGCAAGAGTGGCTACCTTTAAGATGGTCCCTGGAACCGGAATCTCGATTTGACCAAAAACAATATAAAGTGATATACTTTTTAGTCCGTTAAAAAACTGCGGGCCTACTAAGTGCCCAAAGCGTATTCTGTGGGTGAAACAGCCGAAAGTGTAATTTATAGTTTTATTTTTTGGCATAACCAACTTTAAGCTTTAAGTTTAACTCCTTCTTCGGGTTACGCCAAAAATAAAATAATATTCACTCATCATCATGACAATGACTATAGGGTGGTTAAAGGAGCAGGCACCTGATGGGCAAGGTAGTATCAAGCAGCCACCCTAAGACATCAAAAGAACCTGACAAATCCATAAAGGCATCAGAAGTACATGATGACCAGATGGAAGTCAACTTACAACGGAGTTCCATATCTTGTAGAAAGAAAAGCTGATCCTTAGCTTAGAATAGACAAACATATGATCAGGATATGTTAAGGAGCAATTTGAGGGCAAATACATTAAATATGCAGTTGACTTAGATGATACGACAGAAAACTCGATGTGCCGGATCTTCGAAATTTCCATGGCAACGTAATCGACTGTGCAACATTTTATGAGCTTTTCTTGAAATTAATCGATGCCAAATATGATTTCAGTGACACTAGAAAACTGGGTTATTTAAACGCATGCCTAAAAGGAGAGTCTAAAATGGAAGCCGGCCATCTACTGATTGGATCAGCAGCATGCTTAAAATTAATGTTGGAACTAATATGCAATAGTCGCAAAATATTTTCGGATCACTTCAGCCAATTAATAGAACTTAATTACAAGAAGCGCGATTTCGAGGAATGTCGACGTTAATTCTTGGAGAGCATTTAAATCATAAGCGAATAATCCAAAATTACCCATGAAGCAGATAAAATATTTGCAGAAATACTGCTGCGTACATTCTCACCAGAAACTTACTCAATAATCAGCAAGTGAAAAAGGCAAGAACGATCCAATCAATTAAAGACGTTCTAGAATTTATTGAGCAAATACTAGTTCAACAAATTCGGTGAAAAGAATCGCCTACCAAATACCAATAAAGAGAAAAAAATGCAAAACGTGTAATTTGAAAACGCCTTAAGTTCAAAGGTGAATCGATTGCAAGGCAAAAAGACTTCGTTAACAAAGTAGCCTTATTCTATTGGTGTTTTGGACAGCATAACGTTAAAGTATGCAAAAACGATTGGAAATGCAATCGCTGCAATATAGGCCACAATAATCTGCTGCACGAATATATAAAAAGGGAAGGTGGTTTCTAGCAACTTCATTAAAAAAAATTCACAGGCCCCAGCGGTTTCAAAAGTCAAGAACTAAAAAGGAGATTATGAACAGCTAAGAGCTATAATTGCTGGTGTCTCTCAGAAACCGCTGATTTCGGAGGAAGCGGCGCAGATGTTGAACCTACAAAGAGTGACAGACACAGTGGGGGTTCAAGGAATCTTCTCAAAAGACAAAGAAGTTTCGAGAAGCAATGTGTGTCTTCATATCAAGCCCAGAAAGGAGAGCACTTTCAAGGCAGACATCGAAGCTTTAGTGCTTCCCAAACTTCAAAGAACTCTACCGAACAAAAAATCGACATCAGAAAAGATTGGAAACAAGACGATGTAGCGAATCCAGAGTTCAACAAGCCTAGCAGAATCGACGTCATAATAGGAGTGGTCCTCTTACCCAAAACAATGATGCGAGGGGTTAAAACAGTTGTTGGTATGATGGGGCAAAAACTTAACTGGGGTGGATTGTTTACGGAAACATATCTAAAGCATCCAAGAATCAGATTGAAGGCACAACTACAACTATAACTCTGGACGACGTTGAACGTTTCTGGGAATTCGACGGCGACAACAGCAGCGAAAAAGAACAAAATGCTGAGTGCGAAACAATAGTCAAAGATGCAACAACGGTGGATCCTGACGGCACGCTAGTGGTCGTAATTCCATTTCGTCATGGTTTTGAACTGGGTAACTCACGCAAGCAGGTTCTAGCACGATTTCTGCAAATGAAAAAGAAATTTAAATGCAATTCGAATTTATTCAAACAATATTCGGCATTAATGCAGGAGTATCGGGAGCTGAAACTTATGAAACCGGAAAATTTAATTGGCGAAGGCAAATATTAGATAAGGCAAATATTGGGATGGTGGTGCATGGGGCGGTGGGTTTATAATACGTCTTATAATACGAATGTATTTAGCTTATCTGGTCTGCTATGCTTCTTTATTCTTTACAAACTTTCAGACAAACTCAATATGCCATTTTACACTACATGTGAATGGTATTAAAAGCAAAAACAAAGTAAGTCAATCGCAAGCATACACATTTGTTTTTGCAAAGCAGACACTAATTTTAAACACCTGTGCTTACGACTGCTTGTGCGTCAATATGGCGCCAAGACTTTTTCGAATGAAATTCCATACATACACATATGTTTTTGCAAAGCCGATGCTACGAAGCATCGAACAAAGAGTAGACCGAGAGTATAAAATAATGTAAATCCTATACATTTATGTGTTTTTGTATTTATCGTGACGTTTCATCAAGTTTCAAATCACAACGATTTTAAAGAAGTTTCACTTCCATTATCAGGCAAGACAACTGATGGGGAATCTACAATCGTATCGCGTGACACGCATTCATCAACACAGAAATCGATAATGCAGAACCATTTCAAATTCAATGTTCCAGGGGACGAGGCTGAAAATCTTATAAAGGACACATCTGTGTATTCATATGTATGGCAAAATAGGCTATACACTTAGAAGAGGTAAGTGACCTTTCATCAGAGAGGTTCCTGGAAACATTACATTGTTTCTTCACCAGACTCAGCCAAAGTGAAAACCTGTACCCTGACAATGTATTTGTAGGTGCCTCCAAACAAGACAAGAAACTGGCAGCTGCAATAAAAAACAACAATGAAGTGACACCAGTACTTGTCTAAGAAGGTATCACTTGCCATTTTATTCCGCCGGCGAGCCCCAACATGCACGAATTATACAGAGGATACTTTTTCAAAAGAATGAATGGAAGAAATCTGAGACTGTTCAAACTATTCCAGATCACGTTCACTCATATAATATGTGGGAACTAAGGGGAAGTCATTGTATTACCAAGCCAGGGCATAATAAATTTACCTGGTGGGTGCTTATTTAGTATAGCTAAAATCACTATTAATACACTACAAGATATAACATCGACGAATACTGCAAGGGTCTCCCCACATTTATGAAAGGTATTAGACCAAAACGACTCATGAATTCTGACACAAATTTACGACGTAGTTAATAGTTTAATGGAATTACAACGAATACAAAATACCAAAAAGGATTAAAATAATTCATAAACGGGGCAGTTTGTCATAAGCATGGGAACAAACACTTGATTTGTGCTGCATATTATTATAGGATCGTCGTATGTTTTTATTATGTTCTACGATGATAATCGTCTGTTTACATAGTTTAGATTATGCTGAGTCCTACAAATACAGCAATAGCATTTAAATAGTTTTAAGATTACATGTAAATTTATGAATAAAAAGAGAGCCGCTTGCTAGAGTGGAGTAGTACTAAGTATCTGCAAGTGTGGATACAAACTGTGTGTATATATTATGGCAAGTTTTCGATAAAGTAAAATACAATACTAATGATTATTCCGCAAATTAAAAAAAAAAACAATGGATGTAAATCTTCATATTGCGTATGTGAACGACTTAGTTACAGTCGTATTCGAGAAAAGGTCTCCCAAAACAATTCATGAATTTCAGTCACACAAATGAACAAGTTGAATTCTCTTCGACTGGTAAAGAATGATTTGCTAACACGAGAACAACATATGTGGATCAGCGACGACGCAGCAAGACAAGCGTCAGGGCCTGTATCACAATCCCATTTAATTTTTTTAAGATTTCTAGAAGCTAAAGATAAATCATTGAAAGCAGAGAGCAGTACTGTGACGTCTGCAAAAGTAGCAATTATGGAGAAGGGGTCTTTCTGTTGTGGTATATATTAAGTGAAAAGAACATACGAAAAGGGTCCTAATACATCTACTTGGGGTATTCCTGAATTAACCTGTCAGAGTGAAGAAAAAGCGTCTTTAACTTTTACATAAAAGCGTCTATTGGATATGTAATTTTTTAGAAGGTAAACATCAGGCGGAAGAGATTTTAGTTTAAATAACAATCCATTATGCCATACCTTGTCAAATGCCTTCTCGACATCAAGAAAAATTCCAATACAAAAATGCTTATCTGTAAAATTTCGTTAACTATTCTATGTATTTGCTCAATTGTTGAATGGTGTTTTCGGACTCCAAATTGATGGTCAGGTATAACGTAACTATTTTCGAGTATGGGTTGAAGTATGTTCTCAAATATTCTTTCCAACACCTTTGATAAAATCGGCAAAAGACTAATCGGTCGATAGGATGATGCACTGGAAGTATTCTTGCCAGGCTTATGCAATGATTTCTGATACCTCCCATGTCTTTGGAATATATTTAAGTCTTATTACAGCATTAAATAAATTTCGGAGATATTGTATAGCACTCTTTAGAAGTTCTTTAAGCAATTTTCCAGTTATCATATCATAATCGGGAGATTTCTTTGATTTGGCTTTGTCAAGTACTATTTTAATTTCGTTTCAAGATTCATACCGGATTGGAATATTACCAATTGAACTACTTGAAGTTTTTGGCCAACTACCATCTACCTGTTTTATTGGTGGATTTTGCAGTGTGGTACGTCTTAGTTTTAAATAGCCTTCCAAAGGGAGAAAGTAGTATCTAAAATTGGGTTCAGGTGAGTTAGATAAGTTTCTATATACTTGTTTGTATTTTGACTACGAACTTCATTAAGCTTATTTTTGTGTTTGGGGCATCTCGGGAAAAAGTCATCTTCACTGTTACAAGAATTTGTCCGTTCGAGCGAATGTGATGCAATTCACGCATCATTTCAAGGGAGGTTTTCACGAATACGATAGTTTTCCTTTTTAATGTGTATCTTTCAAATCTCTGACTTTTTTTAGGCCCTGTACCGAAGGTACAAGAGCCTATTGGTTTTGTGCAAATGTATGTAACAGGTAGAAATAATAATCGGAGACCCCCCAAAGTTACCCCCATTATGGTCAGGAGCGATAGAGGAGTCGATATAGACATGTCCGTCTGTCCGTCCGTCCGTCTGGCCGTCCGTATGAACGAAAGTATCTCGGAAACGGTAATAGATAGAGACTTCGTGTTTTTTGCATTCGACTAGGACTGCTCCGGAATTTTACAAGTTTATTTTAAAAACTTGCCCCTCCTCTCCCTTCCCCATAAAATCACCCCCAAGGCTAAAAATTTCTTCGGCACAAAAAAAGTATGCCAGTATAGAGATATCGTCCTTCTTAGCCAAAATCCAAAAAGTTCATCAAAATCGGATAATAAATGACGATTTTATAAGCAATTGAATTTGAGCGACCCCCCTTTTCGTTTCATACATAAAAAAATGTTCTAAAGGCACTTAGTCGTGCAGAGAGAAGTGGTCATGTGTTTGGTCATAAGCTAGGGGAACATTTAATGTGTTTCTTAGGCGACCTGAACTGGTACAGGGCCTCTTACAGTCGGTTACGCCCAACTGAAATTTCCTTACTTGTTTTGTTTTTTGGTTTGTTGCTATGCATAGTGTTGCTGTTTGAGTAACATACCTTATTCATGCCAAGTACACTCAGTAATGTCATCCTGGAAACTGAAAAGGTAGCTTCAGAAGCATCAATGACCACTTTGATACTGTGACCTATCCACATATTTTCGATTGTTGGGAATTTGTCGGTGAGTCCATCTTGTCTTTTTAGATATGTCATATCGATTTTGTACTGTGATATGCTTCGAGCTTTCACTTATCTGACTACTTGTTTGTTTTTATTTAAAATTATTTACGGTCAAAGCAGTCGCAATTGCAAATCAAAAGATTAAAATGAAATTACAATTTATTTATGTTCAGAGTTAAGGACAGATTCTTTATATAGTTTAAAGAAGAATTGTAGGAGGAAAGATAAGAAAATTTGTTATAGGTATAGCAGAGAGATCGAACTGATTTATGCCAAGCATAGTTTGTTGTGCAAAATGATAACCATAAAGGCAAATAGTTACGCGTACAGCGTGAGGTAAGATTTAAAGATAAAGACTGAAGTAAATAAGGAGAATCAACTTCCCCACAAAAAATTTTGTGTGGGAAAACGACAGGGAGCATTGACCATCGAGCAGGTAGATTTGGAAGAGCAATAAGTTTTACTCGATCCACATATAGAGGGCAATTTATATCAGAAGCTTAATTGAGGTTTTTGAGAGCAAATAACAGAAATTGTTTTTGAACAGACTCGATACGATTTTGATGAATTACATAATGTGGGTTCCAAACACATGATAATAAAAATTTTAAGATCGGACGAATAAGTGATGTTTATAGAAGTTTAGAAAAAGATCCAATATTAACACCTGAACAAATAACATTGTCCAGCTGAAAAGATAACTGCAAAGTAGGATAACTATCATCCTTCTGGTAATATTAGCGGAGGTATTCTGTCAATGGATATATTAAAACAAAAGCAGATACAAAAACCGACCTGAAATATTGCAAATGTTGTTACACTGTTGCAAAGACAAATCAAGAAGATTATCTAGAAACTCATTGTTGACAGTTTGTATTAAAATGGAAGAATCATCAGTCATAGACCATTTTATATTGGATAAATTAAAATCTTACATAACTTGAATATGATCTTTATCACGTAAACGCTTAGCTATATGCCAAATCGTAGAGCAAGTAAATGCTCATATCCGAAGACGGAGGGATGTATAAGCCAATGACACATTTGTTAAAATTACAAAATGAAATTTTAACACACATAAACTCGATAGCAATACTGGAAATACAAATTTCTTCAGCAGTCCGAGATGAACACCTCCCCCAGTTTGATTAGAACGATCTCTCTGAAGTAAAACAAAGTTGTCAGAGAATAGTTCAGAATTAAAATATGCGATTGAAGCCATGTTTCATTAAAAACAATGACGTCAGCAGTCACATATGAACTTTTAAGGTACAGGTTACTGAGTTTAGTTCTTTGCCCTTCACATTTTGATGGTAAATAAGGACAAAAAGCGAATTCAGTTTTTTGATATTTTAGAAAAAGTACTGGGAACAGTCGGCTCAATACGTGATGAAATACTTAATGATGACTTTGCTAACACAACAAGAACCCCCTATTACAGTTCTTGTTTTGGAATCGCGTATTCCTACGATTCGCTTATAAAAATGGAATATCGTAAACTAAATCAAAAAAATTAAAAGGAGCCTAGTTTTAGTTATAGCACTGTAATGGACAATGCAATAAAAAGGTAAATTTGTCAAATAGACAAAATATAAAAATTCTTTAAGCAGAATTAACAACAAACAATATTGCGTTAATTAATAACATTATTTAACGCAACGATATTGGAAATGAAAAGCAGCGACAAATAAATGCTTACCAGAAACTCAGAACAGATATTAAAATAAAAAGAAATGGAAAAAGCGAGAGAGTAACAAGCAAAAAATAGGCACTTATTAAAAATATTTTTAAATTATAAAAAATTCAATTTCACTTCAAAACTTTGTACAACTTACATAAAACTGGTACCTTTTAAATAAACCCAGAGAGACAGAGCTTCTACGATATCTACCAACACCCTCATTTTTCTAGGACTAACAAAATTAAATTTTCTCGACTGATCCGCTCACGCTGAATAAAGTTGCGTACCGTTAGTGTTTTTAGTCAGCGAACTGATGGATACAAGATGACAGCGAAAGTGATTGACAAACTAAATGTACATCACTTTGCTCCATTGGCATGGGGTCAACTCAATCGCTGTTTCTACATGCTCTGCAAGAGCTACACGCTTAAATTGATTCTCATTAGTCTATTTACATTTTTTACACGAGTCAACACATTCTACAATAGTTTGATTGCACGTTGTTAAACTGTGGTTGCACGTATATGTACTAGCATAACCCGTTACTATGAAGTTTCTTTATTATATATTAATTAATGACTAATTATTTTCAGTTTACTTTAGTAGAACCAAAACGTTTGACCACATTTCACACGATTACTTTTCTCAATACTATTAACATGTATATAAAATGACATTCCTGTACCTCAAATGGAAGCAAATATCGGGTCCGCCATCAACTGTTTTTTTTTAACTACCGGTTATTCCGAGCCTGGCAACACTTAGCTCATGACAGATTTGACAGAAAGTTAGTACTATTATTCCGCTGAACGAATATGGTTGTGTATACGCTCGAAGAACGCTGGGAAATACTGCGTCATTACTTTTGCTGATTTTGTTAAAAAGAACATCTTTTCAGAGGAAGCTCATTTTCCTCTTGGTGGCTATGTCAACAAGCATAATTGTCGTATTTGGGGCACGGAGAACCCACACGTAATTGAACAATTGCCGATGCACCCATTACGAGTGACTGTTTGGTGTGGATTTTGGTCGAAAGGCATCATTGCACCATTTTTCTTTGAAAATAAAGAAGGTAAGATGGTTACAGTCAATGGTGAACGCTATCGGGCCATGTTAAGTGAATTTTTGTTCAAAACAATTGAAGATGAGGACCTTGGTGACATTTGGTTTCAACAGGATGGCGATCCGTGCCACATATCCAATGTTACAATCGATCTTTTGCGCACTATTTTTGAAGATCGAATTTTCATGCGAAATTCTGATGTCGTTTGGCTACCAAGGAGCTGCGATTTGGACTATTATTTGTGGGGAGCCGTCAAAGATAAAAGTTACGCCAACAAACCAGAGACAATTGAAGCATTGAAGAACCACATTCGCGATACCATACCCGAGATATGGCTGCACACAGTCGAAAATGTAGTAAAAAATTGGAGCGACCGTGTTGGGTACTGCATGGCTAGCCGTGGCAGCCATATGAATGAAATCATATTCCACTCTTAACCGGAAGGATTGAGCTTTCTAATAAAAACGAGTAAGGAAGTTACAGTCGGGCGTAACCGACTGTAAGAGGCCCTGTACCAGTGCAGGTCGCCTAACAAACACATTAAATGTTTCCCTAGCTTATGACCAAAGCAACTGACCACTTCTCATTGCACGAATAAGTGTCTTTTAACACATTTTTTCATGTATGAAAAAAAAGGGGGGTCGTTCAAATTCATTTATTATCCGATTTTAATGAACTTTTTGGATTTTGGTTAAGAGAACGTTATCTCTAAACTGGTATACTCATTTATACTTTTTTTTGTGCCGAAGAAACTTTTAGTCTTGGGGGTGACTTTATGGGGAAGGGGGGAGGGGCAAAATTTTAAAATAAACTTGTTAAATTTCGGAGCAGACCTAGTCGAATGCAAAAAACGCGAAGTCTCTAACCATTACAGTTTCCGAAATCCTTTCGTTCATACGGACGGCCAGACGGACATGTCTTTATCGACTCCTCTATCACTCCTGACCATAATGGGGGTAACTTTGGGGGGTCTCCGACCATTATTTCTACCTGTTAAATACAATTGCACAAAACCAATAGGTCTTGTACCTTCGGACCCGATATATGTTGAGCTGTGTTTATCGCTTATATGGGGACAGGCATCGTCCACCTAAATTTTGACCGAACTTAACAGGATTACATCATACATCTATAGGGCATGTCAACGCCATTTCGGGGATAAAAATATTCTATCGATTTTATATGTTAATTAAGGTAATAACCATTTCTTTTTAACCATTTTTCATTTTAACCTCCTTCTTGGAAGTGCAGTGGTCAAGGGTCTGGCGAAGCGTTTACTGTGCTTGATCAATCGGTCATTCTATCTGCTTGAAATTATGGAAATTTGCTTTTCGATGGTAGTCAAGTTAACGTCTTTATGTAAGGTTAAATTGCGAATATAGCATTCAAAACGGGAGGGTTTGAACCCAGTTACAACTTGATCTCGCAACAGTACCCCAAATTGGGAGAAGGGATTCGTTTGCAGAAGTTCACATTGTGAGGAAAGTTGTTGACTGCCGTTCACCATGGAATGGCCAACAATTCTTTTGTAAACGAACCAAGCAGCTCACAACGTCCGCTATCCTGGGACAGCCGTTTAGAGGTGAGCTAACGTGAGAAGGCGGAACCCCCCACAATATTGACTCGAACCACAATCTTGTCGCAGCCAAGGAGTGTTTCAGTTCTACTGCAGAGAAGAACGCGAACTCTGCAGTCGGGAGCACGGCGAGCTGTTATAGTGCGATATCAAGAGAAAATGTGAGAGGAGAAATGCCGTTTCAGATGCACGAAAAAAGAGCAAGAAAGGCGGGAGTTTGAGGATGTCTAAAATCTTAAGATTAATATCTAATGCTGATTGGTATATTACCAACACAGATATACATCGTGACCTTAGTGTACCTACAATGGAGGAAACGATGAGATGCTCTAGCACTAAGTAGCGACTGCTAATTCATACAAACCAAGAAATGAGACAACTGCCTACAATAGAAAGCTCAACACGCAGGAGACTGAAGCGGCTCGATCCAACTAACATAATGCATAGATACCTTTAAGCCTATACTTTATATATATACTATACTATAATAACTATACACTATATTTAATCTAACAGTAAACTTGTTTCTTATTGTCCATATGCACTTATTAGTAGTAATTCTATGGAAATGAACGATTCGATATTCCGCGAAGAGTGGGGCAGTCGCATGTAGTAAGATTACATAGATTACCAACGTAAATGTATATGAGTACAAATATTGTTTTTTTTTTATTATTTTATTCTAATTTTAGTTATTATGATAATTACAATCACTACTTTAAGTTAGAAATACATTAATGACATTGGTCATTGAGCGTACTATATGCCCATTATAGTAAAAAAAATTACTTATTGTTTAAAACAAACAGATTGTAAACATCCAGGGAAATAAAAAAAAAAAAAGATGCACGAAAAAGGAGCAAGAAAGGCGGGAGTTTGAGGATGTTGAGATGTTCCGTAACAGAAATGAAGCTCGAAAATTCTACCAAAAGGTCAAGCGTCTGACTGAAGGTTTTTAGCCCGGAGTAACTTTCTGTAAGGATGACAATGGAAATCTGGTAACGGATGAACAGGAATCACTGAGATTATGGAGGAGTCATTTTTCTGACCTACTTGGAAGCGATGAAGAGCACATTTCCCCCGATAGAGAAATGACACCGGAACCACCAGTTAATGATGGCACTACTGTTAAGTCACCGGACTAACGAGGTCGATTTGGTTATTAAAAAGCTGAAAAATAACAAAGCTTCAGGCTTTGATGGGCTGCCAGCTGAGTTATTTAAGACCGGTGGCGAAGAGTTGGTTAGGAATATGCACAAACTTTTATGCAAGATAGATTCTGTCGAAATCGAAATACGACCCGTTTGATATCAAGAGAGGTTTCAGGCAGGGTGATGCGCTGTCATGCGATTTTTTCAATCTGCTGATGGAATACATGCTACGCCAGTGCTCGTACATACAGAGTATGTCGGGCTCGATCTTCCAAAAGAAAGTGATGCTACTCGCGTACGCCGATGACATTGATACCATCGGTACGCAGGACCGGCGAGTCAGGAAGCCATTCTCAGAGATTGAAAAACAGTCTCAAGTCAAGCATATTGGGTGTTACTGTGCCCAATGCCTCTGCATCTGGGACGGGAAGACCCGCTGTAAAAATGAAATACAGAATATGTCCCAAGATACTACCCTGCGGTACCCCAGCTTAGAATGGAAGATTGGGTAACATACCCGATCAAACACAGTCGAATACTTGCTGCACGTGGATAGAGGCGCTGCTGCAGTATTGTTTTGCCCTAAAAGCATTAAGAATGGTTAACTACGCGGTAGAGCTGTGGTCCAGAATAAGACTGCGAGCATCCACGAAATCAGCCATCTGGGCGACGAACAATCTGTGTCAAACTTTCAAAATGGAAGGCAGGTGACTCAGGGTTAATTTACGACTTGCCAAGCGTGTGGATCATGGAAATTATTGCGACCCCTCCACTCTTATTAAAGCGTTAAAGGTAAACGCTATAAAAATAATTGATGGCTTGGGTAGTACTTTCAGTGTTTCGTTGCAAATTCCGTCATGACCAGGAGCTTTATTTTTGTTTAGACTCTGCATGGCCGTTCTTACTTCAAGTAAAGTAGGTAGTCTGATGGGCAGATCCATTTGCAGTGATGACGTTAAAAAAACTCCTGTTTCACTTTCTTCATCTTTGGTAGCCTAACTGAAAGACTTGAAACGCTTGGTTAAATATGTTGCAAAGGCGTTTATTTTCATCGGACCTGCACCATCTTCCATAAGCGTCCATTATAGGTATATGCAGAATCGGTTGCCTTTTGCTTATCCTAGTGGCATTCCATAATGAAAAGGAAGCATCACTGCTGGTGTCCATATCTTCCAGCGTGCGGTCGAAGAATCTAGACCGTTGCTTCTGAAGGGCTTCTTAAAGCTTTTTACACCCAGATTTATACCAAAGCTTTTGAGTTCGCAAGTAAGTCTTATGTAACTGTCTCTTTTTTCACAAAGCTCGTAGTTCTAAGTATAGAGTTAAAGTGCCACATGGTGAAGACGGGTGACTTCAGCATAAGACTATATATTTGTCATCATCACTGGACTGGTTTCTTTTGGGATTTTCCAAACATATGTTGGGTGCGCTGAACTTACTGCTGGAAGTAGGTACAATCTTTGAAGTTAGCCGGGTGATAATTGGAGCCAGGTTTACAAAAAACATGTTCATTTGATCGCTCGTGGAATGAATTTTGGGGTAATGCACGTGAAACACCATGTGTCCAAGCTCATATTGTTTACAATATCTTTATTCAGTGTAGAGTAATGCAACCCTTTTATTACTATTCGGTAGGTTTTGTTCTCTTTGAGTTGAAAGCTGTGAAATTCAACTTTCAACTTATCAAATATACGCACAATGGTCCTATATGTATTGAATATTATCCGGGTCTACTACTAGCTCAAACATATCCAGCATAGTTTGAAGGCTCACAATGTCAATAAAACTATTAATGGGTGTGTAGGAACTGATTTTTGCATGCCAGAATAAGTATTAATAGCTTCAACGTTATGACGCATGTTGCTAGGTAAACTTGTAGAAGGTTACTGATCTACAGTTGTGAGTTATTCAAACGAACTAGATAGCGAGGTTTCATTATCATCCATTTGATCCTCTAGAGTGCTTACCAATACTTTAAATCGGGTTTTAAATTCATTGTTGTGTTCAATGTTTGGGAGTTTGGTATTGATTGTATTCACATGTTTGTTACCGTCTGAAGGTGAAAGAGGCTAGTCGGATTTCGGGTTTTTTTTTTTATTTTGAATTGCTGGACTGTATTTTTTGATGAGCCTGAGCATGGTACAATTATAAAAAGTAGCGCAACTCTCAAGATATATGCAGCTCAGTGCAATTTCTGAGTGCAGTAGAGAGTAAAAGACAGAGAGCGCCTTGGTTGATTTCCGTTGTTTTCGATACATAAAACGTGCAATAAAAAAAAAAACGATAGCTTAAGTTGGGTCGAATCATTATTACGTTACAAACCTTCTGACAAAGCGAATATTCTATTTCGCACTATGTGAGAAAGCATTAAGAACATTTATTAAAGGTGTCGAATTTTTAAAATTAAATATTTTATTATTTTATTTTATTTATACTAAGATTTATAGGACAGCTAGATTACGCTCATTGCGTTGATACGACCCCTCGTTGCGCACTGCTTTTGGAAAGGTGAGGTATCGCCGAGAATAGATTTTTCGTAGTTTCATTTTACAATATTTTATTTATTTTTGCATGCTTCGATTTTTAGATGTCCCAACGTGCTCTGCTACGCAACCGTTTGCATTTCCCTTTAATGAGACCACGTCACAACATGCATCTACTGACTATAGATTGTCCTGATACCTTTAGCTGACTGTGGGTGCAATTTTGAAAAAAAACTAAGAGTCCCAGCCCAGCATACTATTCTCTCAACACGCTCTCCCCAAATACACTCTGCCCCGATAACGCTCTATTCTATCATCTACAGTTTCCGCTCCATTACAATATCTCTCCCAGCTTTCTCTTCGGGACTTTCAAACTCAATTAATCTACATAACTCTCTCCCCAATACATTCATCTTCCACACTTTTCCTTTCTTTGCTTCATAAACACGAATTAAAGGTGCTTTTAATTTAAAAAAAAAATCGGCGAATCACTCAACCTATTATCTCGAATAACTTTTGTTGCGCCAAATGATGTCATTTAAAAATAATTATTGCATTGCTGGATATTAGTCAAACAATGTATAAAATCTATGACTTGCAATATTGCGACTGCTGCTACCTAAGTTGGTACGTCCAATTGGTGGGTGATTGAAGAGCAACTGAAAATGAAAGTTCTACTCCCGTAGTGTTTCTTTATAACCATGTATATATCACGTGCCAGTTAATCAAAAGTTTTTAAAAATCGATATTAAATTAAACTTTTAATATAAGGCGTGATGAAGGGGAACTAACTGCAATGTACAATATCTTCTCAAAAACTCACTCAACATACTCAAAAACCGATTTTCGTTCAGATCGCGCAACTGTCAAATTACGAACTGTAAAACGCGCGAAGGTTCAATAGTAATAAAGAATCATAAAGTTTGGTAACCAAAAAAATTTTTACCAAATCATAAAGCAAATTTTAAATTTAAAAAAATATTCTGGATCGAGATCTATGCTACATATCGGACAGTTCTATCGGTAAGAACCTTCTACAAATTATTTGAAAGATATAAAAAGATGAATTAAATAGGTAAAGTCGTTTTCAAGTTATGGCGTGACCAACGGAAATATGGATTAATTTTTATATATGTTAACGTAAATAACTTCGCTTCGCTGCGGAATATGGAATTTGTGCTGACGACATGTCTGGCACAACGGATATTCACAAGCGCTTAGGGATCATGTTAAGTGCAAGTGAAACCTGGAGCACTACACGAGGCGCAAGTCAGCAGAACATGGATTGCTGCACTTGCGATACCGTGGGTACGAAGCGGACATCAGCGCGTAGGGTAGCTATAATGGTAGCATTCGATTTATTTAAAGCTTAGTTCTAAAACTCGCTTCAATAAACTCAGCAGCTACGCTCTGATATAAAAATAACAAAATTACTTTTATTTTATCTTTATCAGGGAAATAATTTCCCTTAAGTTATAAATAGATTTTCAAGTATTTCGTCAAACCTAAAAGTTGTTGCAATGTTTGCATTTGAAGTCGCTTGTTCAAATATTTTATTCGTTGCTGAAGGGCAACTATTTTAAGAGCGCATGCATGAAGTGGCGTCGATGTGTATTATTAAACTATGTGCCAGAGTGAAACGGTAAATCATTTTTATTGTTGTTTTTGTAATTGCTTTCTTTAACACAGGTAGTTTTTACAGAGACAAAGGGGCAGTCGTTGAAAGAGAAGACGAAATTACTAACCGCTACTTTCGCAACAGTTTGGTTGTTCTTTTTTTTACACTAAAAGGCAACTATGCAATTAGCTATTATAAGATTAATAATTGTTTTTTTTTAGCAAAAAAGAGGACAATATTAATGACGGCTATTGGTATAGAAAGGCCCTTGAATGTTTGTCAATTGTTAAGAGAAGCACTTTTTTTATTTTTAAACTATATTAAACTATATATATTTGCGGGCATTATGATTACGCGGGATTATTTGATTGATTGAAACGAACCGGCATATGGAAGCTTAGAGTGAATCATATTAAATGCAATTGATGTGGCGTTTAACATTGATTTTAAACTTAAGATTATTCTTGCTGTCTCAAATGTGTGATTGATTACTGTCAAAAGCATTTTTAAGCCTGAGGCGTACGCATAACAGTGTTGGTGTGTAATATTTTGTACTGATTATGAGTCCACGCGTAGTAATGTCCGTTAAGCATAAGCTTAACAAATTTGAGAGCTGGACATTTAGAAGTTAAAACCGACTAAATAGAACTAGGGGGTAAACATTATTGCTTGTATTTATCCTCTGGATTGTATTTATTAACTGTTTAGAAAAAAGGAATAAGTCTGTGCAACGTGTTAATGAAAGCAGAAGATCTTCTCGAATTTTATCTTCATAATTAATTTTCTTTGGCGAATGTTTTAGCAACAAACTCATTCATTAGATTTACTGTTAGGCAGGGAGGCTTGCGGGTTTACGATATATTGGTGTTTTTTTTCTATTTACAATACTAATATTATAAAAGTCAAAGTTTAAGTTTAAATATTCGTAACTCAATAACGCAGAAATGGCACAAAGAATATGAATGAAATCTTGCATATACATAGTTTGTAACGTGGATTAACATATAGCATATAAAGAATATTTTTATCCTGAATGGGACTCATGCATATGTATGTCTGTGTCCATACAAAAAATATGAACGCAAACGTATACAAAGCAGTCTATCTTTTTCACGCTCATAATGAAAGGTAAATTCAAACAAAAGAAATCTTGCTTTCTATCTGTCATGCGTGTTTGTATACATTGGCCATTGTAATTGAGAGATGATTAACCTTATAAGTGAACTGAGCACTCAGTATGCGTTATCATATGAAGTTATTGTTTCTTCATTCTACATTTTTTATAGCAGAAACAAAAAAAAAACAAAGAAGATGCTCTCTCTTATTACTCTCTACTGCTCTCAGCTAAATATATTGTAAGAGTTGCGTTGGGAAACAGTATTAATCAAGCATCTCAATCAATCACTCGTCTTTACTCTTACTTTGACACCTTATAGTTTTGATATTGTGTGACAAATGTAAATTTTATGACACTCTGTTGTAGCGAAATTTGAATTGGATTTGATAATGACTTGTTTAAAGTTGCCAAAAACATTTACATATTCATCAATTATTTTAAACATATTGTAGTAGCTTCCATTTACGTTTTTTTATTATTTAAATTCACCTTCAACTAATTCGTTTTACACATGACGGCACTTCGTTTACGAGTGTCTCCTTTTTTATTTAGTTCATAATCCTTTTTTATTTAATACTAAATTTTATCTATACACTAATTTATGCCTTATCTCCTAATAATATCTACATAGCTATTACTTAATACTAATTTACATTATACTGCAAATTATACTACAGTTCGGCCAATCTGACAAATATGATTGACCTCGATCACAAATTTTTCTTAGCTCTACCCTAAGTGTTACTTTCTTCCAATACTTCATATTCTTCAACCTTCCACTGCTTAATGTTGCATGTTCTCAATGTCTTTTATTACATATCGATCATGCGGGAGCTTTTTATGAATTAAATAAGGTCCCTTAAATGTAGGAACTAGCTTCATGTTTACTCCAATCGTCGTATCAACATTTTTTATTACTACAAAGTCCCCCTCATCAAACTCATTTACTTTAAATTTGTTTTTGTACTGCTGGTTTTCATTCTATTGTTGCATTTTTCTATCTTTCCTCCGCTTTTGCTCTTATTTCTTCCAAATCACTTCCCCCGGGCTGAAACTGTACTCGTCTAAAAATTCCGATAGTTTGTCAACTATGTTTTTCTTGAAACAATGCTTTTATATGATCTCCTTTGATGTGTAACATGTTCCTCTATCTGTAATGCATCTACTTAGCCTGCTTCCTTTGTACTCATACTTAAAACTGAGTACAGTTTCACAAATTTGGTGAATGGATCTAAAATGACTAACATGTGCTATTTTTTAAACCGAAGTGATGGCAATGGACCCAAATGATCCAGATGAATAGTATGAAACTGTTTAACAACTTTGGGTATACTATGTAAATTTTTTGCGTTCGGGTGCTGGGGTGCTGAATACATTATGCATCTTAAACAATTTTTATTGAAATTACAGTAGAAGCCCGGTTTAACGAACATTCGATTTAACGAAGTCGCGATTTAACGTGCATGCAAAATTTTTACATTGAGTACCTTATATAACGAACAGTGACGTCATGCTTATACTCAATATAACGAACAAATAAGAATTTCATTTGAAAATGAATAAAAAAAATCGAAAAAAAATATAAAAGACAAAATTAAAGGAAAATTGTCGTCGGCGATAAGCGGTAAATCCTGTGTGAGCGTCCCATGAGTTACCGTTGCTGTTAACACGCTACCCAAACCCCTCGACTATTGCCTCCATCACCACAGTTTCCGCAATCAAGAAGCAACGACAGCTGACTAAACGACAGCCACAACAACAACATTGTCTTAAGCAAATCTAAATTCGTTGGTACCAGTGCAGACATACATAAAAGGGTCATTCGTATATTTGTCCTGCATACAGCACATCTAGATAGAACACTCTCCGCAGTCAAGCATATCATTCACATCTGTGTGCACTATGCTGCTATGGCCAAACTATGCTGCTATAGCAAACAGTTTTTGCTCGAAGTACTTTTATAATTGCTTTTTGTTTCGTCTAACGTATTCGTAACGATCATTCATCACCAACTAACCAGACAATGATCGGTATACATTCAAGTGTATTAGACACTAGCAGGACATTCGCGTCTTAGAGTGTGATCAGCGCGTACATCTGCTGCGGAAAAATCTGTACTAGTACTCGCTTTTGTAATTCGAAATTTCAGTAATTTTGTTTAATGCGTTATCGTGCCAAATGACAAGCCAAAAACGTTTGCCGCTTGAAGACAAATAAACAATTGTTAACGCTTTTCAAAATGGTGTTAAACTGAGTGAACTAAGTTTTCAATACGGACTGGCCAAATCCAGCATTTCAACAATTTTAAAATCAAAAGAAAATCTGCTAAATGCAGACACTGAGGAAATCTCTAGAAGAAGGAGATTTCCCACGAATGGAGAAAAAGCTTTTTATTTGGTTTCAAAGGAAGCGCGAAAAACATAGCCCCTTGTGATAGGAAAGGCTAAACATACGAGATCATTTGGCAACAAAACCTTACCTGTCACTTACAATAATTCCAAGAATGCGGGATGACTGCAACAATTTTTAAAACTTGGGTTTTCAGCAAATTTGTGCCACAGGTTTTTTTAGAATCTTAGATTATAATTTTAAGTTCATTGTAGGTTGAATCATTTCTTAATAGCGTAGACTTTCCAAGAATTGCTCTTCTTCTATTAGACAACGCGCATTGTCATTCATCAGCCAAAGATCTGGTTAAAAAGACCCGAGACGGTATAATTTGGACAGTGTTCATGCCACCTAACGTGACATGACGTTGAAATTAAATTACAAAAATCTGCTT
Organism: Leucophenga maculata; assembly: GCA_035044805.1. Taxonomy (NCBI): domain Eukaryota; kingdom Metazoa; phylum Arthropoda; class Insecta; order Diptera; family Drosophilidae; genus Leucophenga; species Leucophenga maculata. The sequence continues at coordinate 140,133 of JAWNNP010000191.1, read as the reverse complement.
TTGTCTAAACTAATATCAATGAAAGTCGACGATGTTGTCATGTTTTTAAAAAATAACACTTTATACGAAGCCGTGTTAAAAGTAGCTCTGGCGTGAAAATCTGTGTCAGAACTTTCCCTGGCAAAGTTTTGGAATAAACTTCTAAAAAAACCAGAAGTTTTAGAAGAGGAAGATGACATTACATTAGCTAGTGTATATCGTTGTTGGGACACTAAGTACATGAACTTAGTGTTTTTTATTTGATGGTTTCTGCAACGTGCACTTGAACACGTTGAGAGCGGAGAAATATCGCTGAAAAAAGAGCTGAGATCAAAACGCTTAGAATGTCGTTTTTGAACTGATTTTATTTTATAAATGTTTCTCCTTTTATACAAATTTTACAATAGAAAATAAAACTTAGGTGGTAACATTTTGTCACTTTTGGGCAATTACAAACAGTAATAAAAAAAGGTAATAAATTGTGAGAAATTGTGTTTACATAATTACAAAAAATAGAAGAAAAACAATTAATGCTTATGAGACGGATGCAGCCTGTTGCATTCGTCGCACGTAGACGTACCGTAATAAAAACTCGGGTGCATTTGGTTGCAAGGTGAGTACGAAATGCAGACGTCGCGCATAAAATCGAACCGTAATAAGTCACAGCATGAGTTCGTTCAATTCTTTTCCGTTTTCATAAATGTTTCGTCACATGATTAGAATGCAAAAGAATATTTGTACACATTGTTTATGCGTGTGTTTGTTGTTAAACCATAAAACGTGGCGTAGGTCGTAAACATAGTGTTTAGAAAAACGCATAAAATATCTAATTTTAATAATCAAAATAATTCAAGTGCATGTCGATTATTTGTATGCAACATTAAAATAGTTTGAATATTTTATTACTTAATTAAGTATTCTATTCATATACTATTTATACATTCTCCCGCCCGGTTAAATATTTATTTAACCCTAACTTAAATCAATAGAGAATGTGGGTGGTTGTGAAGAGATCGTAGAATCGCCAATGTTGGTGTTGATCGCTGATACAAGTGGTTGTGCTCTGTCGCGTTCGTTGATAGTAGCTGTTGATTGCTTCCTTCGAGAGTAAATTGCCTTGATGATATATATTGCAATTGCTGCTAGTGAGATGACAAGTGCCACGTATGAAATGATGTGGTGATGTTGCTTCTCTAAATTCTCAAAGGGCAACTGGAATTGATTACGCAATTTGTGTTGTAAACGTATCAATTCTTCTTCGTTTGATTTTGTGCTGATGGTGCTGACAGACGCTGTGTTGGTTGGTTCTGAGTAATTGTAGTTAAGTGCTTTAAATCGTGCATAAGACAAACGCACCGATCTTGTCGTTGAACTGTGGCCAGTAACAGTAATGTGTTGATTTCGAATAGTACAGCTAGCGTCTAGTAACAGAAGTCCTGATTGTTCCAATTCTATCGCTGTAGTGTGCTCATCGCAGACTGCTGATAAATCCATTTTAGATTTTGTTCCAAAAATCCAGCTATTCTTTTGTCTCATTGGATACCATATGAATGGTTTGTTAGTATTCACCAATTTACATTCTTGAGACGATTTATTGTTAAACATTTGAAATTCACAACCCGTATTGGTTGAAAAAATGGATTGTTTATTGTAACAAATGTACGATTCTGTATTAAGCGGATGGCAGCTCCTTAAGTTGTCCCAATTCATCGAAAAGCCTTGGTCTCGATGGTTGTTGATTGCAAGAATGGGCGCTGCAACGTGTATCACTTGCATATCAGTTCCATTAGTTAATGGAATAGGTACCATGTTAAACAATTCAAATTGTTGATCTGTTACCAATGGTATGGTCACCTTGAATATGACATGCTCCTGTGTGACTGTGCCTTCAACATTTAGCAGTTTATATAATTGAAGAACATCTTCATCAATTATTGGAAGCATTTGTCCTGGTCTCAGATGAACACGCATTTGCTCAAGCTGTGCCTTTAACTGATGAGTAGTTAATAGTGTTGGGCTTATTTTGTTGTGCCTGGCGTCAGTTAGCACGTCTAAAATTTGAGTTTGAACTTTCTGTAGGTTGACAGCAATAATTGTTAACTGAGTTGTTAACGTGAGATACCATTGGAAATACTGGTTTGGGTGTACTGAAGTAGATATCTCATTTAATTGCTTTTGCATTTGAATTAAACGAGAATCGGTTTCATTTTCATACCTCTTTATTATATTTATTGAAGAATCGACGACTGATGTTTGATTTTTCAGTAATTCTAATAAATATTGTTCATTAGATTCGACCTTCCGGATGGTTTGAGTCATCTCTTCTGCGTTGTTGGAGTCAAGAACGCCAAACAAACCTCTCGCGATATTTCCAATAATGTCTAAAGCAGCTCTACGGTGACGATGCTTGGTTAACAGCTCGTCCTCCATCATTATTTCGGCTTTAATATGTTCGAAGTGCTGTGCAGTACTGGAACACGTGATTGTTTTTGGCATCTTTGAACATATATTGTTTAATGTGTTCGTTCCGTTTATGAACATGTCTAGATCTTGTCGATAAGGTTCCAGATCATAGTACACTATTAAATGCCAATCGCTAATGGCAAGTCGTGTCGTTCCAATATTTTCGAAGAAAATGCCCGGCTGTGCTGCGAATCTTGTGATTTGAACTGCAGATGAAGCCATAGCCAACGGAAGAAGTAACAGCGTTATGAGCATTGCATTGCACCTTTCGAAGTTCGCTGTCTCTTTGAAGGTTCGGGTGGCTCGAAATTGTTATCCATTTCACTCTCGTTGATAACATGCTTCTTGGCATGCCTTTCTTCATGCATTATTGGTGCTAAACGATGAATCGATCGTTTGAAATCGCCTCGTTTTGTCTTAACATCTGCTACGCGAACATGACCATCATGTCCAGGGTAAAGTTTTATTATACGTCCCAGCAGCCATTGCTGCACTGGAACATTGTCTTCCTTAATTACAACTAAAGTGCCTTCTTTGACGTTGGAAAAAGGTTTCGTCCATTTTTGTTTCTGCTGAAGCTGTTGCAGATATTCATCGGACCATTGATTCCAAAACGCGTGGACACCAAATTCCATCTCTGTCCCAGAGACAAGGCCTTATCTGTCGGATACCTATCAGCTTGTGCTGTTAATGGTTCTCCAATTAAAAAATGTCCAGGAGTAAGTGCCGTTAAATCGTTGGGATCGTCTGAGATAGGTGTCAATGGTCTTGAATTTAGTATCGCTTCTATTTCCACGATTACTGTCTCTAACTCTTCATATGTTAGTGAAGCTGTAGATACGTTCCTTAACAACAAATTCTTTGCTGACTTCACTGCTGCTTCCCATAACCCACCAAAATGAGGTGATCTAGGCGGAATAAAACGAAATTCCACGCCCTTTTTATTACAAATATTAACAATTTGCTCCTTTGCTTTGGATGAAAATATGGCATTTTCAAGTTCTTGCAACTTGTTATGTGCTCCAACAAAGTTCGTGGCGTTGTCGCAATGCAAAGTTTTGCATTTTCCTCGTCGACTTATAAAACGCCTCAAAGCCGCAAGAAACGCGTCAGTAGTTAAGTCACTGACCAGCTCAAGATGAATTGCCTTCGTGGTAAAACAGCAAAAAACTGCAATATATGCCTTGTGTGGACGTTTTCCTCTGATTTTATAGTGAATCCAAAATGGACCACAATAATCGACACCTGAATTTAAAAATGGTCTCGCTTGGGTTACTCGTAGCGGTGGAAGATTGCCCATAATTTGCTGCAGCATTTTCGGTTGCATTTTATTACAGTGTACGCAGTGTTTGACAACGCTTCTTGTCATGGTTTTGCCATTGATTATCCAAAATCTTTGGCGAGATTTTGCTAGTAAGCTTTGAGGTCCACAATGCATGTTGTCTTCGTGGAATTCTCTCAATAATATTTTGACCAGAGGATCATTGTATGGTAGCAGCATTTGATGTTTAGCGTCGTAAGGTAGTGATGATTCCTCTAGACGCCCTCCAACTCGTACAACAGCCTCTTCGTCTACATACGGAGTTAAACTTTTTAAAGTACTGCTTCTAGGAACAGTTTCTCCTTTTTTAAGGTACGCTATTTCCTCCTTAAAATCTGCTTTCTGAATGCCTTTAATAATTATTTTCAAAGCATATTCAAGCTCGTCTGTTGATAATTGGTTTCGTTGCTTTGTTTTGAAACGCAACATGTATGCTACTATGCGTTGTAGCCTTCGGAAGGAGTTTCCATGATTTATTTTGTATATCAGGTCCTCTGTTTGTGTAACTACTCCAGTAGTTTTCTTAACCTTGATCTTTGTTTCTAGATCACCAGTTATGCTCTCTGGTTTAGCCTTGAATGGGGCTGGCCAGCTCGATTCGGATCCATATAGATACACTGGACCATGCAGCCACACGCCGATGTCGAGAAATCTTTTGGCGGATATACCTCTCGAAAGAACATCTGCTGGGTTGATACTGGATCTGACATGCCTCCATTGTGTTGCACATGTCTTTTGCTGTATTTTAGCAACTCTATTCGCAACAAAAGTATGAAATGACGATGCTGTAGCGTTAATCCAAAATAACACTATCTCGGAGTCGGACCATAAAACCGCTGGTGCGCTTCCTAATATTGTATCCTTCTGAACTCTTGATAATAGTTCAGCTCCTAATTCTGCTGCACAAAGTTCCAATCTCGGTAAAGTTTGTTTTGAAACTGGCGCGACTCTTGACTTTGCACATAGCAGCTGAACTGTCACTTTTTTGTTTTTGTGAACAGATCGAATATATGCAGCTGCTCCATATGCCTTCTCGGATGCGTCAACAAATATGTGAATTTGTTGATTTAATGGATTTTCACCATTATTTATGTGCCTTAACACACTGACTTCGTTGAGATTGAGAAGATCTTTTCGATATGAATCCCACTCAGCCTCCAGCGCGCTAGGAAGTTTATCATCCCAGTCTAGCTTCTGATGCCACAACTCTTGCATGAACATCTTTCCTCGTACTACCACTGGTGCGAATAATCCAAGTGGATCAAAGATCCTAGCTAAGTCGGAACAAATACTCCGCTTAGTTATTGGTGTACTCATATTAATTTGAGCTTTACCACACAGTTTGTCTATTTTCGGATTCCACATCATTCCCAAAGTTTTCGTTGTGTTGTTATCGTTAGTTTCAAGGTCTAACATAACTTCCCGGTCTTCCGCGGGAATATTCGTCAACAACTGATGATTGTTAGCACACCACTTGCGTAGCTTGAAACCGGCTGCAGATAGCATTGTCCGTAACTGATGTTGAATTTCTATGGCATACACAATATTGTCAGCTCCAGTTAGGCAGTCGTCTACATAAAAGTCGTCTTGTAATGCTGTTGCCCCCAATGGAAAAGCTTGTTTCTTTTGGGTAGACAAATATTGAAGGCACCTCGTCGCTAGATAAGGTGCTGATTTTGTTCCATATGTCACTGTCTTCAATCGATATGAACAAATCTCATCGTTCGGATTTTCTCTCCACATAATTAGTTGATGGTACTGATCAGCGGGATTAATCCAAATGTGGCGATACATTTTCTCTATGTCTGCAGTGAAAACGTATTTATGCATTCTAAACCTCAGCAGAATCGAAAACAAATCGCTCTGAACTGTAGGACCTGCATGTAAAATGTCATTTAATGATTTGCCAGTAGATGTTTTTGCAGAAGCATCAAAAACTACTCGTAGTTTTGTTGTGGTGCTTTCTGGTTTCAGAACACAGTGATGCGGCAAAAAATAATGTTCTGCAGGTAATTCACCATGTTGTAGCTTCTTCATGTGACCGAGAGATTCATATTCGGCCATGAAATTGGCATATTGCGCATGAAGGGCTGAATCCTTTTGAAGCCGTTGTTCGAGTGCTAAAAATCTTCTCTTAGCTATCTCTCGCGACTCTCCAAGTGTTTTGGTGTTGTCAATAAATGGAAAGTTTACAATATATTTTCCGTCTTGTGCATTTCGTACATTCTGTAAGAAATGTTTTTCACATTGGGATTCCACAGCAGTTCGCTGAGGCTCTGTTGTATTCAAATCCTCTAGCTTCCAGAACCGTTCTAATAACTCATCAGTTGTATAAACAGCACACATTGGCCTTCCGGGCCCAAAAGCTTGTACTTTTCCAATGACCACCCATCCCAATTTTGTGTTTTGGATTGTAGGTTTACTGGGCCCTGAACTTATTTGTTCAGGGTTCATAATTGCGTGGTAATACTCGGCACCAAGCAATAAATCAATCTTTCCTGGTTGATTGAATTTTGGATCAGCTAACTGAAGACCGTCTGGCAATTGACAGCAAGTTTTATTGATGAATTGTGTTGGCTGATCGTTCACAATTCGTGGAAGAACGAAAGCTTCGAAATGTGTAGCAAAATTGCCATGGAGTGATTTAAGAATTACATTGGTTCGAGATGCAGCCGATTTACTTTTCCCACCAATGCCTTCAATACTTAGCGAAGTATTGGATGTTTTAAGTGATAACGTTTTTATGACTCTTTCTGATATCAGATTCACTTGTGAACCTGAATCCAAGAGTGCTCGAAATTCACCTGCTAGGCCATTCTGTCCTTCAATTATGACTCTAGCGGTAGCCAAAAGTATGTAGTCTGCTGATTTTCTATTGTTAGTAGCAGCGACTAATTTTGGTTCTGTTAAATCATTTTTAGGTTCCAAATGAAGTAACGTATTGTGTCTCTTGTCACACCTTGTGTAGTTTCTCCAGGCACAAGTCTTGGCTTGATGATCATGACGAAAGCAATTTACACATAGGCGTTGTTTTTGCACCCAATTGAGTCGTTCTGATGCAGATTTTTTCAAGAACTGCTCACATCTGTACAATGGATGGCTTGCTTTTTCACAAAATTTGCAAACAAAAATTTTGGATGTTGTCGCTGTAGTAATCTTTTTGACCTTTTCAATTGGCTTATCTTTTCGACCAATTGCTTCCATTGTTCGAAACCGATGTTCCAGGAAGGTAACAAACCCAGTTACAGGCTGAAGATCTCTACTATTTGATAACGACTGTTCATATAAGCTATGATTGTATTTGTCCAGTTTTTTTGTAAATAAATATACTAATATTGGATCCCATGTTTGAATATCAATATTAATATTTTGTAACGCAGCCAAGGATTCCTTTATTGTGTCGTGGAAATCCTTTATCTGATTAGACTCATTGCTAATCAAAGGGTATTCTATCAGCTTTTGGAACAATACTGACGTTATGATTCGTTTATTGTCGAAACGATCTTTTAACGTTGTCCATGCTGTTTCATAATTTCCTTCTGTCAGTGAGAGGTGACGAATTATTCGTTCCGCCTCGCCTGACACGTTTGCCTTCAAGTACCACATTTTTTCAATTGAAGACAACTGTGATTCATGAATCATTTTCTTGAAAATATCATGAAATTGTTGCCATTTTGTATAGTCTCCCTCAAATCGTGGGATGGCTATCTTTGGCAGTTGAATCGCTGGTTGATGAGAAATCAGTGAAGATCTATCCAACTCAGCTCGTGTCGATGTTTGCATATTGTTGACTGCTGACTCTGCTTGGATGTAAACAGCCAGATTGTATCCTTCATTTTCTGCATTTGGATACTCTGCACAGATTTGGAAATGGAGTGTCTCAATTAAACTCCACAATCTTTCAATCGCACTTTTGTTTGGTGTTTGTTGCTCCATATGTCTGGACAATGATGCTAGCATAGCATCCTGCCGTCTAATGAGGACGAACAACGTGTTATTTTCTGGAACTCTTGTCTTTGCTTTTATAGAGTCCGAAAATAATGTTATGCACTCATTGTACATCTTGCTAATTTCTTCAAAATATTTTGTCGTAAAATATTCATGCTGCTGACTATGTAATATGTCAGGATGATTTTTTATTGCTCTGTCTCCATTTTGGAATTTTTCCGAGAGCTTCTGTAAGTGCCGTAACTTATTTTCAAAGTACTCCGGCTGACTCTTTCTATCGTGAGAGTCTTTTTTGAAATTTCTGATAAAAGTCAGAATTTCTTCTCCGATTTTGCTTTGTTCGGCAAAAAAATCTGATATATTAGCCATTTTTTCTTTGTGTATATATATATATGTATATATAAACTAAGTTGGTGCTTGTACTATATTTGCTTTATCTTGACCCGTTGGAGGTAATTTGGTTTGTCTTGGACTGGCTGTGCCTCTACTCACAACCGAAGATTGGTCTAAAGATAGCAAATACAATATCTGTGCACACAAAAATAATTTAGCGAAGGGAATCTGTAAATGTACAATCTATTGTATCTTTTACTCCCTATTACGGATCCTTAGTCTATCTTGACTTTGAAGGATTTATCCGCTGACTATCCAGAACTATCCTCCAGGATTTTTTGTTCTAGGATATCTGTGATTTTTTTTCTTTTTGTAGGGGTCACCAAAATGATGAATCCTATTTACGTCCAAATGTCGGGGGTCCAAGAAAGACTGCCTTCCGACGTCGGGAATATAAACATCTGGCTGGAACTGTATAGGGAGTACAACTCTTAAATCTAATATTTTCCGATGTAAGTCTAGCTTTAATAGCCCTTCGCAAAAAGAAATGTACAAATAACATCGGAGGATCTAAATGGCTGGGTAGATTAATACGAAAAATTTAAAGAAGCTGTAGAAGATGAGGATAGCGTAAACAGTGATGCTAGTGATAAAGATAGCTCAAACGAATTGGAAGAACCCAAATCTTTAGTTTTAAGAGAATTGCAGTACGAAGCAGCAAACAAGCAGCTGCACTCTTATCTTCAACTTCTGATAGTAGTTATCAACACCTTGATGGCCTAATTGTTCATGCGTTGTTCTAATAATTTCCGCTTCGAATTCTTTTGGCACATATAATCTCTGTCTATTGTTCGGGCGAGCAGCAGTCGCCATTGTAGCGCCTATCGCAGCCGCTGCAGCTGCATTATAATTATTGTTTATTTTGCTTATTTTCTCTTAAATGTGCATCGCTATTATCTATTATCTGAGACGCGCTCAGTTATCTAGATCATTTTATCCAACTTCGTTCGGGCAAAATAGTCTGCGCACTATCGTCCTTTTGCTTACTTTCTATTCTATCACTCAGTCAGTCGCTGTTGAGATCTCTATCGTGTCGGTTCGTTGTTGCGGAGTTTTCGCATACTTCTACATACATACATTCATTTTCGTGTAACGGGTCAGAGTATTGTACTACCGCGTTAATTTCTCTCTATTATAAAGCGACGCGCGCAAATAAACTGTGAACATTTGTTTTAATTAAAACGCCTTTTATTTATGCACAATTAATTTCTCGCTAATATAAGTGTTGAAAATATTAATAGATATAAACGCCATCAAAAAAGCTTGATGGCTCAACATTTGGAGGCCCTGACGAGATATTAAAATGCATAATTAATCTAGGTATATAGATTATTAAAGTGATTAATTAAAAATCTAATTAACATAAAAATTTAGTGACAATTATTGCAAAATTCGTTCATTTAAAACTGTATAAACTACAAAAAATTTGTGCATAGTCATATCGTTGCATTCCCCTCGCTCGTCTCTCGCATCGTTGGCATTTACCGTTTGCTAAAATTCAAACATTCGTACATTGAAACATTTGCGGTGCATTAGATATATACGTGCTTATATACATATGCTGTGCAGTTAAATCAGTTGGACACACGTGTATTCCGTATTTCGAATTCGCATTTAATACATATAATTTTGTGAGTTATATGGAACTGATTTAATTCGGTCTGTGCTTGTTTGTGCCAAGATGTCGACTCCAATGCAAGACTCTCAGTCAATGGACGTCTCGATTTTATTTTTTAGAGACAAGTGTGAAGCACTTGTTGTACGTTCAGTGGTGGTTTTACTGAATGGGCAGACTTCAACTCAAATATGCGGCACTGACGTCGGAAATGAGATCGATTTATCAAAAATTCCAGCATCTGTTTAAAACGAGCTGCACTTGACACCATCAGGTCGTTGGAAATTACTCAATAAAAGATTAAATAACAAGCGTTTTACTTTTCAGGCACACATCATCCCGCTAGTACTACAAAAACCGGATAGCAATACTCAGGCAAAATGGGAAGAATCTTCGCCGATATCAGAGATACCATCGTGGGAAACAATTGCATCATTTTTGGATAGACGCTGCCAGACCTTGGGGGTAGTAGAGCATGCAACTTCATCACGTACACAAGAATCTCAAAATTATTAATAATCATCAAAAATCGTTCCTAATTGTAAATAATTCTGATAGTATATGCGTATTTTGTGACATGGCAGGCCATTCCATATACAGTTTCTCAAGGTTTGCCAACTTGTCGCCGTTTCTACGGCAGAAGGAAATTAAAAGACTGAATATTTGTTTTAACTACCTATAGAAGGGGCACCATTTGCGAATGTGCCGATCTGGCGCTTGTAGGACATGTAATGTTTAACACCACACATAATTGCACTTCAACAACGACCGTTCACAACCCACATCGGACCCTCAACCATCAGTATCTCTCAAGCAGAAAATTTGACTTTTCCATCAACCAGCAATGGTTCACCCTCCACAGCCCTTCTTGCCAATGGTCTCAACCCTGATGTGGTGCTTTTGGCTAGTCTTTGTTAAGAATCGTCATGGTGTATTAGTTCCTTGCCGCGCTTTGTTAGATTCGGGATCACAGCTGAACTTCATGACATCTCGCTTCGCCCATCAGCTTGAATTAAAACGAGTACATCCGTTTCTGGTATTGGAGCCAACGACTTTACAACTGAAGGTTATGCAGCTAATGTCTCTCTTCAGTCGCAATTTTCGTATTATCATCATCTGTTTCTGCTTTAATTGTTCCGAGAATTACTGACAACCAGCCTAACTTCAGTTTCGACGTTATGAACTGGAACATACCATCAAACATTCGTCTAGCTGATGAGCAGTTCTTTAAACCCCAGCGTATTAATATGCTCATACGCATATTACCGATTGTGAATTTTCCGTTCAACTGCCAATGAAACGTAGTCCAGATTTTTTAAGAGATTCATACCAATCGGCGTTGCGTCGATTTCAAAACTTAGAGCGAAAACTGCAACAAAATCCTGAGCTGAATTTGCAATACTCTTCGTTCATAACAGAATATTTAGAGCTTGGACACATGTCACTTGTAGATACAAAGGATGTGATTAAACGCAGATATTTTTTACCCCATCCCTGTGTGTGGTAGCATTTGATGGATCAGCTGCATCTTCAAGCGGATACTCACTGAATGAATTGCTTATGGTAGGACCAACTATACAACCAAAACTATTCAACATTTTGATTCGTTTTCGAACCTTTCCAATTGCCTTAACTGCAGATATTTGCAGAATGTATCGTTGCGTGCGCATTACACCGCCAGATAACTATATGCAGTGTATTTAATGGCGCGAATCGCCCATGGATGAAGTCAAGATTTTCAAGTTGGGCACTGTAACCTATGGCACCAAGCCAGCTTCGTTTCTATCCATTCGTGCAATGCATCAATTGGCAATGGATGAAGAATTAGTCTACCCTGTTGGTTCCAAAACAATTATGAATGACTTTAATGTTGATGATTTGATCATCGGTGCAAGTACTACTCAAGAAACAGCTGACATCATTAGTTAAACTTCAGGACTTCTTGCAAAGGCGAGCTTTAAACTTCGAAAGTGGTGCTCAAACCATTCTGGCGTTTTGAGCGGATTTTCTTCGGAAAACAGAAAATCCTTTCTGAGATTCAATGATGGCAGCAATATTACGAAAACATTAGGACTTGTTTGGGAACCATCGTCTGACACATTTTTATTTTCGTTCACACCCACTGAAATGACAAAAATATGGAAGCGTAGTATTTTATCAACCATCGCTCGGTTTTATGACCCGCTTGGGCTAATTGGACATGTAGTAACAAAGGCAAAAATATTCTTGCAGATATTATGAAGAGAAAAACTTAGTTGGGATGAGAGCTTGCCCTTGGCGCTTGAGACTGCTTGGTGTGATCTTCGCAAAGATTTTGGCTCAGTTCAACATTCAGTTTTTCCACGTTACGTTGTGATACCTAATGCACATGTGGAAGTTCATGGATTTTGTGACCTCAGCATAGAGGCTTATGGAGCCTGCATTTACATTCGTTCAGTTTATCAGCAGAGAGTTGAGGTTAATCTGCTTTGTTCAAAATCTAGAGTTGCACCACTCAAAACCTTGACGGTTCCAAAGCTTGAGCTTTGTGCAGCTACACTTTTGGCTAATCTCATGTACGAAATAGCGCAAATTAATCTAGATGACAGTGAGTACTATTGCTGGTCAGACGCTACTGTAGCTTTGTCTTGGATCGCGGAGGAGTCATCGAAATTCAACATATTTGTGACAAACAGAGTAGCCACCATTCAGCAGCGGACATCAGGCATGCATTGGAAGCATGTCCCACATGCCTTGAACCCATCGGACATTTTATCTAGAGGAGCTGTGCCTAGTGAGTTTCTTCGTTGAATGGTCCATTGTTTCTCACACAATCTGAAGAAGATTGGCCAGCATCTTTATTACGCACATAATCACTTCCAGAAACGCGAAAAATGGTTTTGCTAACAATCTTACCGCATACTACCATACCAATAGAATGCAAATACATCAATTCGTTTGCAAGTATGCGTCGCATCTTCGGAAAAAATCAGCTGATATACTACTACTGATTTGCTGAGTGGAGAGCAAATTTTAATTCGGCATGTTCAACGAGTAAATCTATGGACCGAATTTTAGGCATTGGAATCATCCCAGCCAGTTAAACCTTCTAGCTTTATTTCTTCTTTGTCACCTTTTTTGGATAAGTTTGGGTTGCTTCGTGTAGGTGGTCGGCTCAAAAATTCTTCGTTAGGTTTTGCAGCTCAGCACCCACTTATTTTGCCTAAAGGACACGCACTAACAATTTCAATCATAACGTATTTTCATCGAGAGAATCTTCATGCAGGACCTCAAGCGCTGTTGGCATCAAATAGACAGCAATATTGGCCCATCGGAGGGAGCAAGACGGTATCCAATGTGGTAGCTAAATGCGTGAGGTGCTTTCGTGCAAGACCTCGTCTTGTATAACACATAATGGGAGATTTGCCGAAGGACCGTGTAGACACGTCGAGGGCATTCTTCGTAACAGGAGTTGATTATTGTGGGCCATTTTATTATAACGCTGAGGCGCGTAACAAGGCTCCTATCAAATGCTATGTCAGCGTATTCGTTTGCTATGCAACAAAGACCATACATCTGGAACACGTTAAGGATCTTTCTACGCCTGCCTTCATTGATGCTCTAAAGCGCTTTATTTTTACTCGTGGACGACCGCAACGAATCTGGTCGGACAATGCTACAAAATTCGTAGGAGCAAGAAATGAATTGGCTCAACTTCGTCAGCTGATTCTAAGTGATGAACATCAGCGTGCTGTACAGAAACATTGTCCCAGCGAGAGTATTGATTGGCGATTCATACCACTCAGGTCTCCTCATTTTGGAGGATTATGGGAGGCGGCGGTTAAAATTGCAAAATATCATTTTTACCGCTCTGTAGGGCCATCGCTGTTGTGCTTTGACGAACTACGCACACTCATTTGTTATATTGCAGCAATAGTAAACTCAAGTCCTTTAATTTCAATTTCCGAAAATCCTGCAGATTTGGATGTGCTTACGCCTGCGCATTTTTTAAATAGCGGTCCTTTTACTTCGATTGCAGAGCCTGACGTCACTAATTTAAACTACAAGCGTTTGGACCGCTGGCAGCGCGTCACCTTTTTACAACAGAATTTCTGGAAGCGGTGGAGCAATGCGTACTTAACTTTGCTTTAGCAGCGCGTTAAGTGACGTATTCCTCAGCCTGTATTACGAGTTAACGACGTCGCTCTTATAAAGGACGAAAACCTGCCTCTTTTGGAATGGCCCGTTGCTAGGGTCCAAGAGTTGGCCACTGGATCTGCTGGTGTGGCTCGAGTTGCAGTGGTTCTACGGGCGTTACTCGTCGAGCTGTTAACAAGCTGTGCCTAATGCCGATTAAATATGATGTTGAAAGCCCTGGTCTTCCAACGGGGGGAGTATGTTCTAGCGAGCAGCAGTCGCCATTGTAGCGCCTATCGCAGTCGCTGCAACTGCATTATAATTATTGTTTATTTTGCTTATTTTCTCTTAAATGTGCATCGCTATTATCTATTATCTGAGACGCGCTCAGTTATCTAGATCATTTTATCCAACTTCGTTCGGTCAAAATAGTCTGCGCACTATCGTCCTTTTGCTTACTTTCTATTCTATCTATTGAGATCTCTATCGTGTCGGTTCGTAGTTGCGGATTTTTTACATACATATATATACATACATTCATCGTGTAACGGGTCAGCGTATTGTGCTACCGCGTTAATTTCTTTCTATTATAAAGCGCCACGCGCAAATGAATTATGAACATTTGTTTTAATTTAAACGCCTTTTATTTATGCACAATTTATTTCTCGCTAATTATTAATGTTGAAAATATTAATAGATACACACGCCATCAAAAAAGGCTTGATGGCTCAACCTCTATCAATATCTTTTTTAAACACTACTCCGTTTTCCATCAGATAATTATCTATTTCTTCTGTTTCTAGTTTGTTTTTTAATGCAATTATATTCGAGTCTCTTGACTGCATGATTTGCAATTGAAAATCTATATCTTCAGTTTCCACTATTCCTATTGCTTCATTCAAGTCGAAACTTACTTCGTTTCTGCTTAATGCGTCTACATGTGCCATCTTTATTCCCGCTCTATGCACTATTGTATAATCGTAGTTTTCTAATTTTAGTGCCCACCTCCTTTACTATTATCTGGTTCAATCCCCTGTAGTCAATACACATACTAGTTTCTCCTGACTTTTTCTTCGTTAGGACAATGGGTGATGCATAGGGTGATTCACTATATCGGATTATCTTTTTCTTTAGCAATTCGCTTACGATATGATTAACTTTATTTTTCTCCGCAACTGACAATCTACTAGGAGAACTATAAACATGCGTGTCTGCGCTTTGTCTAATTGTTGCTTCATAGTTTATATCTTTAATTGTTTGCTCTTTATGTGTAACTTCCTCAATTTCTCTAAATTTCTTTGCCAATTCTCTGGGCAACTGCGGGTCTACATCAATAACTTCTTCTATTTCAATATTATTAATAGCCAGAATGTGTTCTCCTTCGCTTATATAGTCTTCAGTTTTTCTTTCTGTTTTTAACTGCACTTCTTTTTCTCTTCCACTGTTGTGCTCTTTGATTGAAATCAACTTCAGTTTTTCGATTTTTCCATAAGTGTCTTCAGTTTTCGATTCAGATTTTATTACAATTACAATTTTAACAATTATTTTTTTACATTGGTTTGGAACATTCTTTAGCAAAATGTCCCATGCTCGAACTGTTGAAGCATTGTACTTCCTTCATACCGCCCGCCGCTGGAGTCTTCTGTTGGTCCTCAGATTTCTTCAACACCTTTTCATACCATGCTAAGTTTCCTTTTAGCTGCTGCATACTTGAGACATCTTTAAAACTTAATGTCACCATTGGGTCATATCCAATACCGTCAATAATATATTTGACCAGTACCTTTTCTGATATTGGTGCCTTGCGTGTTATTTTTTGCATATCTAATGAAGCAGCTTCTCTTTATTCTTCTGCCACTTGCGTGACTCGAGCTTTTTCAATATTATTTTTAGTCCCACTGGCTGATCGAACTCGCGTACCAGATCGTTCTTCAAATCTGTCCAAGTGTGTGTCTCGGTTAAACGCAACCAAGCCTGAGCGAAATTTGGTTTTTTCGTCGCGTTCAAAAGTTGTTCTCTTCTTACACGGCATTGTCCCAGCTGGGCATTAAATTTGACTATTGATTTTGCTAAGGTCCATTATAGAAGGTGAGAAGCATTGTAAAATGCTGTGCAACAGCAATGAAAGTCACGTATTCTATGAGTGTTGATTAACTACCGAGCTATTTTTATTCATAAAACTTATTCTATTCTTAAACTATTAAATTGCTACTGCTGAGTTTGTAGTACTCAGTGTAATCTAAACTATTTATAATGTAGAAAGACGCGTAGCAGAAACTATTAAACCAACGCGGACGAGAAGCTATTAAAACCGACGTCGATCATAAATAAAATGTCTGCACTTGTCAAGTGTTACATAATCAAACGGAGCTATTAAAAACAGACGACTATCAACACGCTGCACTTATCAAGTGCTAATTCTAATGCTTGTGACGAACTGCACTGTGTGTTCGTTGTTCTTATCGGACGTCTATGAGCGTTTGACTCATAACACAAGCCTGAACAACCTACGCTTTTTTCCCTTTTGTTGCTTACTTTAAATTTGTTTGTTTTCCACTACTCGCCTCTATTTTAAATTAAGAAAAAAATTTTAAAACCTGACAATTTTTTTCGCACTCTTGCAAATTACGATATTCTCTTATCTGAATGTTTTGGATATTCATTGCAGAGTTAAGCTTAGCAGTTTTGTTTGACTTCGTGCTATTTTTGATAATAATAGGAATGTAACTATAAATTTTGTATCGCTATTTGAACTGTTATAAATTAAAGAGCTATCTGGGCCCCTATCTCCGTAAGACTCAATGGAAATCACTGCAAAAAGGTCAGAATAGTGCTGCGAATACTATCACTGGATGTCCCGACATTTGTTGTTCCCATTCGTATTGTTTTTGGCTTCCGACGGTACAATACAAGTATAACTGAATTCGCACTTTAAGACTTAATTGAGGCGCCCTTTTACTATACTACCCACCTCTTGAACTCTCCGATCTGTCCGACATGTATAGTTATTTTTGCGGATTATCTTTCTCTTACATGTATTCTTACCATTAACTGTCTATTAATCTTGAATCAAAATATATAAAAAAAAAAATTGTAATCGATTTTGTTCAGATTTTTGGTTATAAAGTTAAAATAAAAACAATTTAAACATAATTAAAGACAACGAATTTGACCAAAAAAAGTTCAAAACAAATTTATATTTAATTTTTTCGATAAAAAGCACCCTATTGATAACCATATTTGGATTACTATAGACTTTAAAGATAGCCGAGATATAAACGTTTTTGTTTCGCGTTTAATATATATGTAGTTAAATACCATATATTTAACTATATTAGTATATTACGAATAAAAAAACTTTATAGAGAAATGTATTTGTAAATATTTAAATAGTTTAATCAATTTTGTAGTGGTAGAGCATATTTCAATTACCGATGCGACCGTTTGTGAATCACAAATTCTCTGACGAAGTGATAGTACGGTTTACGATGTGTATATAAATTAATTACTACACAAATATGTTGGCATGATTTTAAATACTACTTACGATTCATGTTTCTCCGCAGTAAAAAGTCGATTCGAAACGTTTGCCACCAGCGCTGGTACACAGAATTGATCCAATGTATGAGCAGCACGCAGTGCAATGCTAAGATTTTCAATTGCAGCGTCACGTAATGACTCAAACGCAGCAGTGCCAGAGCGTCCATTGCTTCCTTGTCTCGGATTCCCGCCAAAAATATTGACGATTGAGCGTGCTTCACTGCTCTGGATGACTATGAAAGGTGCAAGTTCTTTTTCCTTTTTTTGTAGAGCCAGTGTTTGCATTGAGTGTGAATGAAGTTTCGCCAGTATTGGACTTGGGTCGACAAGAAAATCGCGAAGATATGAAATCGAAGTACCAGCAATGTTCGGGAACTTTTGCGCAAGTTTACCCAAGCCCTCAAGGCAGACCATCAACAGCGGCATGTGGTCCATTACGATTTTATGGCTAAGCAATAGATTTAGTTTTTGAGATAGACGCCCGCAAAGTTTATCAGCCTCTGCGAAATTAAAGATTATAACAATAAATGATGAAAAGTATTGGATGTGGTCAACAAACTCTTCATAGCATTTCAAAATAGTTTTATATATTTAATTTGAATGTCAATATTACAAAGCAACGATATAGCTTAAAAATAATCAAAACTATTAAATATTAACCAGTTTTATATATGATGATGATTTTTCCCTTACTATGTACTTAAACTAACAAACTTTTAAAATAAACTTGTTAAATTCCGGAGAAGTCCTAGTAGAGGTGGGCACGGGACGGGAATCCCGCGGGACCCGACAAATTTCTCGGGATTGGGCGGGATCGGGAAACTTTTACAATTTGCGGGATTTCACGGGAACTTTCGAGTATCCCGAAATTCCCGCCGGTCCCGCAAAATTCGCTTGGGACCTGATCAAGTCATGCACAAAATTTAACTTGCATGTGCGTACACAATAACAAATAGCAGTTTTTCCATATACGAATGTACTTTGCACTAAAAAAAACATTTTTGTTGCAGTTCATGTGGACTGATGAGTACTCGCGATGTAGTTTTCTCACATTGACAGCACATTTTATAGAACAAAACTATGAGCTAAAAGTTAAAGTTTTAGCGAACCGTGAGTTTTTGAATGTTAGCAAGAGTGGCGACAATATTCGTCAATTTGTTCTTAATATTTTAAAAGATTATGATTTAGATGAAAGTTTTCGTTATAGTTGTGTTGTAACAGACAATGGCGCTAATATCAAAGCAGCCTTTAAACATTATAAACGCATTGCTTGTTCATGTCAAAATTTTAACTTAGTAATGACCGATTTATTTGAAAAAGCAAATATAGATGAACTTACCTTACTAATTGATAGTGCTAAATCGCTAGTGGCTCATTTTAAGCACTCAGAGCTTAACTCTAAACTATCTAAATCACTTAAACAACACGTAAAAACTCGATGGAACTCAATTTTTACTATGCTACATAGTATTTTAGAGTCATTTGCCGAGGTCCAGAAACTTTTAATTGAAAGAAATGACGCAAAAAGGCTTTGCAACATTGACTTTAACTTTTTAACTCAAATTGTTAATTTTTTATGTATTTTTAAAGAATGTTCAGAGTGTTTGAGCTCTGATAGTGAGCCAACAATTCATGAGTACGCCTTATGGTATCAGAAATTACTGAACCACTGCAACGTAAAGACAAATGACACAAATATCCTAAAAAAAAATAAAAACTCGTGCAAAAATGCCCTAGTTGATCGTTGTAAACACACAATTCTTCATTTTGTTGCCTTGTTTTTGAATCCTTCTTTTAAGGAACTAAGTTTTTTGTCTGTTGAGATGCGTAACGAAGTTTTTGTTACTGTTCGCACAATGCTAAAACTAATTAAAAATGAAACTGTGGTTGATAAGGCAATTGATAAAGAAAATGTACAAAAAAAGGTCAATCAAGTTCGATTTTCAGAATTTGCAGATAAATCGTTGGAACCTCAAAACGACATAACTGCACAGATAAACTATTACAATAATCATATTAAAAACAGAGAATCTGTACCAATTTTAATATTTTGGAAAGAGTGTAATTCCGTACCACATCTTCAAAAACTTGCCAGAGAAGTTCTAAATGTACCAACTCAATCGGCTACGAGCGAGAGAGTATTTTATGTTTCTAGTACAATGTTAGAAGAAAGACGTAAGCGCCTGTTAAGTGAAAACTTTGAAAAAATTTTGTTTTTGAATAAAAATAAAAGCTAAAAAGTAGCTAAGCAACTAAAATGTAACTAAAAAAATTATCTTTAATATGTACACGATCTTTTCTATAATAATTTTGTATATGTTAAAATTGTTTCCATCATCACATTGTTTAAGTTTGTTTATATGAGTTCATAATAAATGTTAAAATATATTTCATATACATATGACATTATTATTTAAAAATTAAATTAGTGAACATAAAAAAAAATTTTTTAAAAATCGGGCGGGATGCGGGACCTGCGGGATAATTAAAAAATCGCCGGGATGGGCGGGATCGGGATAAGAGCTTTTTTTCGGGAGCGGGCGGGATCGGGACAAATTTTTTATCCCGCGCCCATCTCTAAGTCCTAGTCGAATGCAAAAAACACGAAGTCTCTATCTATTACCGTTTCCGAGATCCTTTCGTTCATACGGACGGCCAGACGGACATGTCTATATCGACTCCTCTATCACTCCTGACCATAATGGGGGTAACTTTGGAAGGTCTCCGACCATTATTTTTACCTGTTACATACATTTGCACAAAACCAATAGGCTCTTGTACCTTCGGTACAGGGCCTAAAAACGTCAACATTAGTCTGACCTATAACATCTCGAACCATAAATAAAAGAGGTTGAAACACAATGTCAAAATCTTGCTTGGCGATTTCGACGCCAAAGAAGGGAGTAATCTTTGTCTCAACCGTCGTAAAATTTAGCCTTCACGACACTCTGTCTTCAATAATGGAGGGAGGCTAATCGATTTCGTTGCAGGTCGGAAAATGGTTTTAATAAAAAAAAGTTGTCAAAAAAAATAAATAAATTATATAAATATAATAAACAAAAAATAGAAAATCGAAATTGATTGCTTTACAGCGCAAACAATGAAAAGCGACGTAATAATTGATCTGGACATGCCTAGAACTCTTTATCAGGAACAATACGAACATGCCAAAGTTAACAGGAAGTCTACTTCAAACTATAAAGCACAGCAAAGCTAAGAGAAGCACACGTTCTTCCCCTCACAAAGTCAGTCGTCAATATCAAAATATAAGAAACAGGTTTGATGAGCTCGGCAGACTCAGATTGCGAAATATCCATAAAAAAAATTTGCAGTATTAAGTTTTGTTAAATTTATTCAAAGTTTTACTGAATAATAATGTAGTTTTGGAATGGTTTTTCCGAACCCAACTTGTAGCTTGATGTATGAAGTATCATTAGACAGTACGTGAATACTCGATCGTGTTAGCGTAAGCGTCTATTATTAGTGTGTGTATGTAAAACAGTATGAGTGTGTGTGCAAGTGTGTGTTTGAGTGTGTCTATGGTCAAGTGTCTTATGTTATAAGCGTGGTGAGGTTAGTATTTGAGACGTGCGTGTGTAAGAGAAAGCAGTGCGGTGTGTGTGGTACACTTAGATTTTTTAACGTCACTCGTGGGGTATCATCGATCAGGGTCATGTTGCGGCCACTTGTTCGCGTGAAATCATGTTCCAAAACTATATGATAAAAATATGTTATTTTCTAATATAAATTTGTGAGAGACGATTAGTTTCGTCACAATGCCTTCTCCTTTGGATATCATCGTTCAGGTGTAATGCACAAAGCAGAGACGCACTTTCCTCTCGTCCATCAATTCAGTTTTGTAAGCACCTCCGCCCTAAGCGTGTCGTCCAAAAGATCTAGTTCGCACCACATCCAACGCAGGTTGATGTGGCAATGGTAGCGCTTGCGGTTTGTCCTGCATTGCTATCTTCCATTTTATAACTGACTCGGGCTGATGATGCGTTACACAAATTCGTAGTTGTTTGCGCTGGCGTAGTTTTGGGTGCCAAGCCCCTTGTAGTGCAAAGTAGGTGGTCGTCGATGCTGTGTATGTTTTCTATGTATCATTCGCTGGACGTCTGTTCACACCTTGTACTTGTATTTTGGCTTTTCGGTGCTATAGTAACTGTGTCTGCCATCAAAAGGGCCTGCTCGGAATGTTTTAGAGCCGCTTTGGTAATTGTCTCTGGAGAATGTGCGTGCGCTGGCACTTGGGTACTCATAGCATCGAGACTGATGATTTTCGATGTGCTGGTGAACTTGTTTGAGCTAGGCGTCGTATACATGGTGGAATCTGCGGCACAGAATTCTCAGTTGCTCTAACATGTTTCTTATTCGTTGACGTCGATGTCGCCTTTGTAATTGAGTCTGACTGGTTTGATGAACGTGCTGAAGCTGTAGAACATGCTGGACGACCATATGTCAATGACGCTGACGTACTTGACCGTGGTCTGTAGACTCGTTGTTTGGGAAGCTTAGACAAAGAGGCTTCGCCAATTGATCAAAATTTTCCGATCGCTGCCTTGAGTTTCTGGTTCGCGTCCGTTATCTTCATTGAGTATACTTTGGGATCTGTCCAGAAAATGTTTGAACCTGTCTCGAGTGTTTTCTGCAATAACTCGAATACAGCTCTACGATTCTGATTTCTGGTTTCGCGGTGTTGTTCCGGCAGGCGTGTCTCCGCGATGGTCCACTCTGTTGGTTTTCCTACAGTATTCGATAGTACGGACACCAACCGTTCCGCATGTGCAACAAAATAATTGATTTTCGTTGCGGCATTTACGATACTGGCGTTTTTAAAGCGATACTTAGTTTTGCTATACTTTATTTCGTCTGTTGTACTTGGATAAACTCGTGGAATATATGTTCCAACTCGTCAGCTAACGTTATCAGTTCGGACAACATTGTAAAATCTCGGCGCCGAAAGTAAACTTGTATTCTTTGCGGTAGTTGCGATATATGCGTATCCTGCGATGCTCATTAGTTTTTGCAATTATTCGAAGACTGTTTGCTCCAGGTGATTCCATGAGCTCTGCCACTCTATGCCTAATCTCGTCAGGTAGGTCATCTCTGTAGGTATATTCCAGTAAACGATGTCTTAGGTCTCCTGGAGTGCAATCAGTGTCGATATAGAACTTCTCACCTACCGCATACGACTCGGAGTTGCTTAGGCGGTCAATCCATATATTGCTATTGGTTATCTGGACTTTAGAATTGGTATAAATTGATACTTTAATATTTAATTCTCGCGGGGTGTGTGATACACTTAGATTTATTAACGTAACTCGAGGGTTATCTTCGATCGCGGGGTTATTATTATTATATTAGCCAGAGTCTAGTACTCTTAAACGGCTCTCGCGGAGCTATTAACCACAGAGGCTAATGCTCGTCAACGGCACTCGCGGGGTGTATTCGAACGAGGAGCTATTAACCACAGAGGCTCATACTCCTAACCGGCGGATCTATTCGAACGCGAAGCTATTAGCCACAGAAGCTTATACTCTGAAACGGTACTCGCGGAGCGATTCGAACGAGGTGCTGTTAACCACAGAGGCTAATTGTTCAGATGTAGAAATAGTCTCATCATGCTTCATCACTCGTCTAGGCGATCTATTGGACAACTAATAAAAAGTATAGAAAATTCTAAAAAGTAATAAACATGTCATCCTTTCGTATGAACCATTAATAATGTGCATGAAGCAATAAAAATAGATATATACAAATGCAATATGAGAGCATGCGCATTAGAAACATTCGGTCATTCGGTCATTATGAAAATGCCGATGTGTTGACAAGTGCACGCATTAAGTGTTTATGTTGTAACCAGGGAAGCGAAAACACGCACACGAAAAACCCTAAACTCACGTTTGAGCCAAATGCTTTAACATTTTCTTCATTTTGCACACTCTGTGTGCTAACAGTGAGTTTACAGCACGCAAAATGCCCACGATTACGACGTTGTTAATGACTATTAATATATATTAAGTGCTTCTACATTTTTATGGGTAAGGCAAGGACTTTGTGTGCGTATGACTGCAATAAAAAAAATTTCAAATAGCGAAATATCGCTATTTGAAATTTTACGATTAAGCGTATTAACGCATCAAAAAAAAAAAAAAACGAAAAAATTCTGTCTTCATGTTGATCTTGTGATTTTGGGGTCGCTGATTCCAAACCCGAGGTTCAATTTAACCCATCAGTTTAGAATTTTTCGTAAGCTCAAAAAACAACCCCTACAAAACCATAAGCAAGCTAATCTACCTGACCCTGAAAACTACAAGTTAAATCGCTTGTTTTTCTTAATATAATTTAATTCCACACCAAAAGTGGGCTAACCACCTACCCCTAACCCACCTTACCACTAGAAACCATCCCTACCAAACCACAAGCAGGCCAACCCACCTGACCTTGGGAACAGGAACTTAAGTACGTTATTTCCTTCAAAATAAGTCGATTTTTTTTGTAGATGGGTTAATACGCCTAATTGTTAAATTTTAAATAGCGATATTTCGGTAAAAAAAAAAGAAGATATTTTAAAAAATCTAAAATGGTTTGAAGGGGGATGGGTGGTACTTTCAATTCACATTCAACGTTTTTTGATAATAAATTTTTTCCTTCCGTCAAATAATTGTCTCTCTTCACATTGATAAATATGTACAAGCATGTTTATCATGTAAAATGACCACTAAGCCTGCTAAAAATTACTAAAAAAAAAAAACAACAATATGACAAGTCAAGAAATCGTGAAACAACAGGAGCAGATAGGAACCAGACTCCAGGGAATGTACAATGACGTGGCAGGAATGGATCTCCATCATCGGATATCCGAAAAGTATGGGACGCGGAAAAGTCAAATAATAAATAATTTATTTTATTTGCTACCAAAGATACCGATCATAGAATCGGCAAGTAGTCAGGGAGAATATAAAAACAATTTAGGCAGTTCAAAACTTAAATGGAAATTCGGGCTCGCATTTAATGAATATGGAATGCATCATATCAAGAGCCAATTAGTTCTGTTAGGGGGGCTAAAGACAGGGCAACAAATTGCGATATGGCAAATGGAGAAGGTAATTAGGAATTGACAATACAATTTAATGAGCTTAAAGATAAATACGCTATCTTGATAGAAAATCGAGAAAAGCTCACAAAAGAAAATCTTCCATTTGTCTTATCTCAGGTAGACTTGCCGTGTTTTTCAGGTAAATATTCTGAATGGAATACATTCAAAGAATTATTTACTCAGTAAATTGGGTCAACAAAAATTTCCGATACTTAAAAAATGATCATTTTAAAATCAAAATTAAAGGGAGACGCTGCAGCAACAATATGTAATCTACCTTCAATGGTAGATAACCATAAATTGGAATGGTCGCTCTTGGATAAAAAATTCACGAATCCTAGAGTGACTTTATCCCTTTATTTCAAAAATTTGATTGACGCTCCATTCGTAACAGAGTCTAGAGAAGATGTGAAATCATTTTTAAATTTAATTATGGAAAATGTTCAAGCTATTAAAAATTGTCATTGGAACAAGTTTTAGAAGGTTTCATAATATTCAAGAGATGTTCAAAATGTTCAATCTCTTTTGACATTTTTAGACCACGAATTTTTCGCTCTAGAAGCAAGCCACGTTAATAATGATAAAGAGTATAGTGGTCAATATGCGGGAAATAATAAAATCTCCAGTAATGAAAAATACTCGTTAATTACAAAAGCATTAACTGAGCGAAACACCGAGTTTTATACATACAAGCTGAAGCAGGAACGAAGCTTTATTGTAGTCCTTAAAGGAATACACTACATCACCCCAAAATTCACACTACTCCAAAAATATTTATAACTGCAGTTCACTTTTGTCTACAAAAATAAAATTTGAGCCCCCAAGAAAAAAACGAGAACACACCAAGCATTATTGCAACCGCTGCCCTCGGTGTGTTAAGTGTACAGAAAATCACTCAACATCTGCAAGCCCTCGTAAAGTAAAGTCAGATGGAGTTCGTTGCGTGCTCTGTGATGGTAACCATCCAGCCAACTATAAGGGCTGTACTATGTACAAGAAATTACAACAAAAAATGTTTCCAGCACTCCGGCCTAGAGAAGTTAAAAATGTCATATCAACCCCCACTCCTCCTAAATCCTATTCAGATGCACTCCGGCCTACGGAAGCTTAAAATTCCATACCAACTTCCAGTCCTCCCAAATCCTACTCGGATGTACTAAAAAACAATGCTCAACTCAAGAACCCAATACACCGTGTATTCCTCCTCAACACAAAACAATGACATAAATGACCTCAAACAAATGGGCACGGTGCTTTATTTGTTAACATCAGTCATTGCAAATCTGTGCAAATGATAAAAATTGCATGCTGGAATGCAAATGGGCTTGCCCAACACATACAAGAACTAACAACATTCTTGGCAGACAAAGACATTGACATAATGTTGATCTCAGAAACTCATTGCACAACCAAAAAAGTTTTTCGTATCCCCAAGTATTCAGTCTACACTACAAATCATCCCGCGATTATAGTCAACAAAAAAAATAAAATATTCTGTTCTTGAAGAGTATCGAATGAGCCATTTGCAAGCAACAAAAATATTAGTTCCGGATCAACAACAGCCACTCACAGTAGCTTCAGTTTACTGTCCACCTAGCCAGACAATAAAATTTAACCAATTTGAAGATTTCCTTTCTACACTAGGGGCAAGGTACATAGTTGGTGGTGACTATAATGCGAAAAACACTCAATGGGGCTCTCGTCTGACTACGCACAGAGGAAGAGAACTGTTTAGAGCGATGCAACTATCCCACACGACTCACGTATCTACAGGTGAACCAACTTATTGGCCTAGCGATATAAATTCTTTTTAATTAAAGCAATACCAAAACACCACATTGCTGCAGAGTCTTGCTTAGACCTGTCATTAGATCATACGCCTATCATCGCTACAATTAATATTGAAGCAGAGCAAATCATTCATGCTGCAAAGCTCTATAATAAAAGGACTAGCTGAGAGCATTTTAGGTGCATTGTAAATGAAACATTAGACACGAATTTACCTCTAAAATCTGCAAAGGAAATCGAGTTTGCGCTGGAGAATTTTAACAAAGCAATTCAGCAAGCAGCTTGGCAATCTACTCCGACAGAACCTCATTTAAATAAACATTTAAATATAGATAGAAATATATCGTTA
The DNA here is from genome assembly GCA_035044805.1 of Leucophenga maculata. NCBI lineage: Eukaryota > Metazoa > Arthropoda > Insecta > Diptera > Drosophilidae > Leucophenga > Leucophenga maculata. The sequence goes on along the minus strand of JAWNNP010000191.1, from coordinate 113,519 downwards.
CTACTTAGAAAAAAACGAAAGTTGAGAAAAATATGGCAGTTCACACGTACTCACAACGACAAGAGACGCTTCAATCAAGCCACGAAAAGTTTAAAAGAAATTCTAAAGGAGAAGAACAATGCTGAGCTCACCAGATATCTTGCTGGCTTATCACCTACATAAGCGACTGATTACTCACTCTGGAAAGCCACAAAAAACTTTGGTCAACCTATTTCTTATGTGCCCCCAATTAATAAGAGAACTGGAGATTGGGCAAGGAATGACCAGGATAAAGCAGAAACCTTTGCTCAGCATCTGTCCTCCGTATTTAAACCGTTTCCCACCACAGACCGAGAATCGGACCAATAAATCCAGGAGTATATAAACTCTCCTTTTCAAATGGATAACCCGATGAAGGGATTTAAAAAGGGAGAAATTAAAGCAACAATCAATAAAAAGTAATAAGGCTAAAGGCTATGATTTGATCACTGGGAAAGTCCACAAGGAACTAGAAAATAGCGCAGATTATCCTCATACCAAAACCAGGCAAACCTTTAGAATCGGTATCTTCGTATAGGCCGATAAGTCTACTACCAGCCATGTTTAAAGTATTTGAAAGACTCTTGCTTACAAGGCTTAGGCCAATCATTGAGAGGAAGCAACTCATACCTTCTCATCAGTTTGGATTCCGCAAGTATCACTCAACAATTGAACAAGTTAATAGAGTGTATACATATGCGAGAACTACCCTGGTACGAAAAGAATACTGCACAGCTGCTTTTCTGGATGTATCACAAGCCTTTGAAACGGTCTCTCCCTCACCACGCGTACAAAATTATAAAGTCATACTTGGAGGATAGATACTTTGTAGTTAAAGTTAATGAAGTAATAACATATCTGGAGAAAATAAACTTCGGGTTACCGCAAGGCAGTGTCCTGGGTCCAGTACTATATACATTGTTCACAGCGGACTTACCTCTGTCAGAACATACATATACAGCTACTTTTGCAGATGACACTGTAATCATGGCAAAAAACGTAGATCCAATGCAAGCATCCCGTAACTTGCAAGCCAACCTAAGAACCATAAGCAAGTGGCTAGATACATGGCGAATTAAAGTGAACGCACAAAAATCTGTGCAAGTAACTCTCACTCTTAGGAGAGGCACATGTCCACCAGTCTACATAAACAACTGTCAACTGCACCAAGCACATAAAGCTAAAAATCTAGGGATACTCCTAGACCGGCGGCTTACCTGGCGCGACCACATATTTACAAAGCGTAAACAACTTGGACTGAGACTTAGATCCCTTTATTGGCTTCTTGGGCCTAACTTATCTGTCTCAACAGAAAACCAAATACTTATTTATAAAGCAGTTTTAAAACTAATATGGACTTATGGAATTCAAATTTATGGCTCTGCATCGAGGACCAATCTGGAAATCCTTCAACGATCTCAGTCCAAACTTCTCCGCCTTTGCATAAATGCTCCACGGTATATAAACAATGCTATAATCCACCATGACTTAAGAGTACCAACGTCTCTTGAAGAATTAGTTGAAATCAGCAGAAACTACCGAATCCGACTATTCGCACATCCAAACCCTCTAGCAGCACAACTAGTAAGCAACTTCACTCATACGAGAAGACTAAGAAGTTATCACCCAGAAGATTTAACCCACCGAACTGCCAATATTCGCCGTCGCCAACACTAAATTTTTTTTTATTTTTGTTTTATGTAATATTTAGTCATTGGACTAACTTACGCATGCCTCTTTAAATTAATTATATATAAGTATTACTGAATGTTTCTCAAAGAACAGAGTGTATTTAATAAAATGGAGTTATAAAAAAAAAAAAAAAAGTAATAAAAAAGAAATTAAATCAATATCAATCAATGTTATAGGTTTAATAATTTATCAGTTCATGATAGGTGGAAAGAAGTGATAACAAAATATGTGGGTGTTGCCTTAAAATAGGACATTTGTCACAAAATTGCACATGGTCCTGTCCAAAAAAACTTTTAATTTTTCTGCAATTATTATTTAAAAAAATTCAAATAAATAGTAAAATTTAAAGAGCACAGAAGTGCACTTTGTAGGATTTTTAAGTCGTTGGAAGAAGAAGAAGATATAAAAATGTCGCTATATTAACATAATCGACAAATGCTAGAGAAAGTAAAGAATATGAGACCAAAATAAAAAATATATTACAATTACAATATGCTTTTGTAAATTTCAACATTTATATAAATTTAAAATGTAAACTTAAAAAAAAGACAAAAATTTTTTTCGAAAGCGAAAGCGGGTTAGGGCTTACTCGAACATCGTGGAGCTTCCTCAGTCATGGCGATCAAGAGGACTAGTGGACTTTTATGTTAGCATTACTTCCAATTAAGAAAGATATCGGCAAAATGATGGTATCATCAAATGCGGAAAAAAGCATTCGTTGCACAATTCCAAGGGCACAGTCGGAGTTTGTTGTCGGCATATTCCATTCATTGTTTCGCCTAATGGATGCAGAACATGGCGACATGCAACTACAAAAAGTGAAGTTTAGCTCAGGTAACGATGAATATCTCCTTCTTCACAACATGTTATCAGTTGAGGATGCAACCATTATCGTTGGGAATGGATTCATTTGAGCGGTTGCAGCATGACATCATCGAAGTAATCTGGAACTCGAAGGGCAACTTTCTGGAGAGCCTTTTTCCGTTCGAACAATTCCAAAAACAGATTTAAAAAATTATGTAGAACATGTCGGAAGGGGTTCAGCTTCCGGACACTGATCCACTCGAGCTGGGCAAGGCTGCAAAAAATACTACGAGGACGACCACTGCATCACTCTTCTTTAACATAAAGATTCCACTAGTTAATCACAAGAGAGTGAGAGCGTTTGCAGTTTACCAACATCCAATAGCACATGATGATCACTTCATCAACATTAAGTCGACCTTCAAACAGATTTTAATTGACGACGCACGATACATGTTCTATGGTCTTATTGAAGACAGCATGCAAGCGTGTGAAAAGACGGATGAATTGATGCTCTGTCCGCAAAAGCACCCAATCTTCAATCCGATTCCTTTGCAGCAGACCTCGAGGTCACTGCGGAGTCCCGGAGACTGATCCCGAACCATCAGATTGGCTTCCTCTCTGTCCATGGCACGGTAAAGCAACTCCACAGAGTCCTACTTTGCATTATTACGGTCCTACTTGGAGGAGGAAGGCAGGACAAGTCAGTCAGAGGAAGCCTCATTGGCTACTACGATTGAAGCTCCATACACCCTGCTTCACCCATTGTCGACAACAGGCCCCACATGTGCATATGCATGGCACGCCCTAGGAACAGCCAGCTAAAGTTATTAACCTGGGCCTTAATCTGGGTAGCATGAACTGGCTCCAGTGCAGCAGAAGTAAGCTCTTCTTGCAGAACGAACGCAGTGAAATTGAAAAAATAATTACTCCAATCTGGCGTTACGGTATGCAAATTTAGGGAACTGCTTCAATGTCGCATCGACTAAAGGTGAAGAAGCTGCAGAGCCAAGTCATGTGGTTCATTACTGGATGTCCTTGGCTCGTCCGCAACTTCACCCTCCACAGAGAACTCAGCTTGGTACCGATTGAAGAGCAGGTCTTCTTCTTTTCCAGGCGCTTTAATGACCGACGAGGCTAGTAGGATCTCAGGGATGTATGAGACTACTGGTCTTATTTTAAAATATAAATGTATAGAAATGAGAGTGCATAATGTACGAAAACGATCAAATTCGAATTGTGCTCTATGCTCATTTCAATGCGTGGCTCAGTTGGGACTTTTTTTTACTAAGCATACTGATTAGGACATTAATATTTGTTGAGATTTTACTGTCCTCTGCACCAGGATAGCACAGAGCGACTTTGTAGTGCAAGTCATGTGTACGACAACAAATCAGCACTGCTTTCGCGACATCAAATTTCGGAAGCATAACAGATGCATCAGAATACTAATAACATTCAAAGCAAAATTCTGAATTCTCTCTTTGGTAATTTCCTTTTGCTCATTTACGTTAACAATTCATTCAATTTGGTTCGTTTCTCTTTCCGTGCTATCAGCCTTGAACTCTTTTGCTTTACGTTTCCTTTTGTTCATTCATAAAATTTTTTGCGTTAGCAACCGAAACAATCGATTGAGTTTCCTAGAATAATTCGCTAAATGAATGTTTTTGCGCAATGCTTTAGTAAATACTCTTTCATACATTGCTTTCTTTAGTAATTTCCTTTTGCTCATTTACGTTAACCATTCATTAAATTTCGTTCGTTTCTTCTTCCGCACTATGAGCCTTTACTCTTTTGCTTTACGTTTCCTTTTGTTCATTCATAACATTTTTTTCGTTAGCAAACGAAAACATCGATAGAGTTCCTAGAATTATTCGCTAAATGAATGTTTTTTCGTATTGGTTTTTTTGCAAATAAATTTATTTTGTAGCTATAGAACGTATGAGTCCAATACATAAGAATTAGTAAGATGGTACTTTGAGCTCAGCCAGTAGAAGTAGAATCCTCACTCGAATTACTAACTGTAGAAATTAGTATATGTCCGATTGTATTACAATATGAAAAAAATGTATGAGCTGTATTGTAGCAGACCATAACGGCGGCATCGGAATAGGGAGTAAAATATTTTAAAGCGTTTATTTAATTGACAGCAACAATAAGTGGAATGTACCAGATCGTCAAGCTCAATAAGACGAATTATTAGTTGCGGTGCATTCAGATGCGATGACAGTGGCATCTGGTCTGCTTAGGACAAAAGCGGTCAAATCAGAGGACAAATAGAAAGTCTAGGATGACAAAAAACTGGCCAGGATCACGGTGAGAGGCAAGCCGTCTCAACGAAATTATTTGAAGCATTGCAAAAGCGCAGCAGACGCTTGCAATAATATGAAGGAGATATATAAATTTAGTGGACCGGTATGTTAAGTGTTTTTATACAAAGTACCTTGGCGACCTAGCTTTGCTCGGCATTTGGTTATAGTATTGTTTTTTTTTTTGTAAATCACGCTATTGAAGCCTCTCGCTCAGTCACGTTGACCTGTTACCAGTACATTTTTCTAGTTTTATTTCCAAGCAGTAGATTTTGTGCTGTTCCTGCGTTAGACGCGTCTCTAAGTGAAAACCGAGATAGTTGACCGTTGATTTGTTGGAATAACTGTTTGATTCAATACAACGTTTGAAAAGTTACCTCTTCTTAAAGAAAACGTCACATAGGAAGATTTTTCAGCGTTAACACACATATTCCACTTATTAAACAAATTTCCAATGGCACCTAATTGCTTCTGCAGTAGCTCCGAGGCTAAGGTAGCTAAACATAGAAAGTTCGGTTTTCGAGGTAATTTTTTAGCAGTAGATTGAAAGGTGCTGGCAGTAGTTTTTTTAATTTGTATTTTAGACCAGTATGTCAAATTCGATCAAATGCTTGTTTGACGTCTATAAAAACAACAGAACAGTAGAGTTTGTGTTCAAATGCATCCGTTAAAGTGTGCACTATACGATATCATTGCTCTAGTGTACCATGTTCTTTTCTGAAGCCAAATGGATGCTCTGGGATAATATTATAATTATCTAGCACAGTCTTCTTAGGAATAATCGCTCGAATATTTTGAAAAACACTGGCAGAAGGCTGATAGGCCTGTATGACGTAATAATATAATTTTCATGTTTGTTAGGCTTCAATAGCATGTTAATTTGCGCAAATTTCCATTGAGATGGAAAGAGGTTGAACTTTAAAATGCAGTTATATACTAATACCAGCAGTAAAATTCCAATTAGTGGTAAAAATTTAGCTATTCTTCCGCCTACGTTATCATAACATGGTGATTTTGGCAGTTTTTAGGGCTTTTATTTCCTTTTTCACCTCGTGAAGCTTAATATGTTTCATTGGTAGATCCATTTAGAAAGAAGAATCTAAATCAGCAGTTTGAATGAAATGAAATCTTAATGAAATCTGAATTTTGCGTATTGCTCCAACAGCAAACATTAATTGAGTTATTTACTGAAACTTGACTTTGACAAAGGTGCTTCAAATATTTTATTGCTTTCCACAAGTAATGTTTACAATTTTTACTTGCATCAAGGTTCATCGGAATGTTTTATGTAGCCTCATTCTTTTTGTGTATAACGAGCAATTTTAGATACTTTGAAACGTTATTAAAATCAGTTTTATCAATGAGACTGCAACTATATTTGCATATTTCGTCTGACCGAATTACTGTTGTGGTCAGTTGTTGTAGAGAGTACCGCTGCGTCGTGTATTTTCATATCATCCAAGTGATCCGATGAACGAATTGGAAATATGTAATATTAGATTTTTCCTTATTAATGGAACATTAAATTTAACTGTGTGAGCTATGATGAGAGATGGGGATTCATTTGCAGAAGTTCACATTGAGAGGATAGTTGTTGACTATCAATCACTTGGGAATGGCCAACAATAGAACACATATCTCCTGGGCAGCCTCACAGCAGCCGTTCGGAGGTGAGCTAACTGTGAGAAGGCGACAATCACTCCAATTCATTAGGGGTTGGTGAGCTTGGGACCCGCCACCGCAATCATTCCAATGAAAACAAAAAGGAGGCCTCGAATAAAATCCAATGTTGGCAATGCCGCAAAAGATATAAGGACCACGATCTACTGATATGCAACTGTTATGTCCGGACGTTTAATTGGGATGGTGCAAGTATCCAGCTGGTGGATGTCCTCGAAAGAGTTTGACATCACAGCAATCCAAGAAATTCGACTCGGACCATTATCTTGTCGCAGTCAAGGTACGCACTAGGCGGAAGTTTGAGGATGAATAGAGGTTATGTCACAGAAATGAAGGGTCAAAGGGTCAAGCGTCCGACCGTCGGTTTTAAACCCGGAGTAACTTTCTGTAGAGACGAAAAAGGAAATCTGAACAGTAATGCCTGAGATTATGGAGGATTAATTTTTGTAAGGCGATAAAGCGCACATTTCCCCCGAACGAGAAATGACACCAGTTAATGATGGCATTACTGTAGATACACCGGACTATAACGAGGTCGATTCGGTTATTAAAAGCATAAAAATAACAAAGCGGCAGGCTCTGATGGGCCTCCAGCTTAATAATTTAAGACCAAAGGTCAAAGAATTGGTTAGAAGTGGGCATCAACTTTTATGCAAGATATGGTCCGATGAAAAATTCGACATCGACATCAGAAAAGATTGGAAACAATGCGATCTAGCGGATCCAGAGTTCAACAAGCCAAGTAGAATCGATATTAGAGCATCCAACAAGAAGATTGTAAGCGCAACTACAACTATACATCTGGACGACCTTGAACGCTTCTGGGAATTCGACGGCGATAACAGCAGAGAAAAAGAACAGAATGCTGCAGCCAGACGGCAGACTAGTGCTCGCAATTCCATTCCGTAATGGTTTTGAGCTGGGTAACTCACGCAAGCAGGCTCTAGCAAAACTTCTGCAAATGGAAAAGAATTTTAAATGCAATCCGAATTTATTCAAACAATATTCGGCATTTATGCAGGAGTATCGGGAGCTGAAGCATATGAAACCGGCAAATTCAATTGGCGAAGGAAAATATTATGTACCGCATTATGCAGCAATCAGGCCTGATAGCTTGACAACCAAACCTAGAGTTGTATTCGATGCTTCAGCAAAGACTAGCAACGGCGCAAGCCTCAATGAGGCAATATTGGTTGGTCCTAAAATTCAAAGCGACATTTACGACACGCTAATGAAATGGAAGAAAGCTGGGATGCATTTGCGAAAATGGATATCGAACGATGAAAGGATAATCGGCGAAATCAAAGGCTACAATCTCACCGAAAAAATTACAAATCAAAGAAGACGAATCAGTCAAAACGCTGGGTCTACAATGGGATCCCAAAAAAGATGTGTTCTCCTTTTCATTGGAATGGCCAAGACGAACCCGTATCACAAAGCGTACAATGCTATCTCAACTGGCAAGAACATTCGACCCACTGGGTTGTGTTTCACCAGTTACGCTGCAAGGCAAATGTTTTATACAAGAGCTATGGAAAGCACCGCTTAGTTGGGATCAGGAAGTTGATGCTGCAATGAGTAACTACTGGCAAGATTTTGCATCTAAATTAACGGCGTTACCCAGAATTTGCATTCCAAGATGGACCGGGAAAACTGAGGTAGACATTACCGAACTCCATGGTTTTTGCGATGCCTCAGAAAAAGCATATGCAGCGGTGATATACACCAAGATTGGGAGCTCAATAACTTTACTGACAGCTAAGAGTAAGGTGAACCCAATAAAAAATAAGAAAACTATTCCTAAATTGGAGATTTGCGCAGCACAATTACTTACCAATCTGATGTTCAGAGCCCAAAAAATACTAAGTGGCAAAACGGAACTTTATGCCTGGAGTGACTCACAAATTACCCTGGCCTGGATGAAAAACCAACGTAGTAAGGATAAGTTCGTGAAAAATAGAGTGGATGACATCTACAAAAAAATGCCGACTAACGTATGGAACTATGTCCCATCGAAAGATAACTCTGCAGATTTGGCTTCCAGAGGTATTGCGCCAAAGAATTTAGAATCATATACAATTTGGTGGCACGGTCCAAACTGGCTTGCAGAACCATCCTGTAAGTGGCCAAAGTGTGGAGAGCCAGAGATAGTTATTATATCAACAGTGACTCTGGAAGAAAATCGGCTCACAAATCTCTTGTCAAAATATTCATCACTTGGAAAATTAATAAACGTGATGGCATTTGTTCTACGATTTATATCAAAGCTGCGGGGAATGAAGCACTCTTCTTCAAGCCTAACCGTGGAAGAATTAGAAATTGCCAAGAACGAGATAGTAAAATTAGAACAGCTGGTGAATTTCGGACACGATATTAATAAAAAAACAAAAAACCACTGGATACCAAGAGTAAGCTGCAAGCAATCTACCCGTTTTTGGATAAGAATGGAATTCTTCGAGTGGGAGGCCGACTGCTAAATGCAATGCTTCCTTACTGTATAAAGCATCCAACTATTTTAGAAAACTCGCACCTTGCTTTGCTTATACCAAAGGATGCTCACAAAACTACTTTACATGGAGGGCTAAAGCTGATGAAAAATTACATTCAGCGCAATTACTGGATATTTGGCATTCGGAACACATTAAAGAAATACCTGCGAGAATGTGTAACCTGTATAAGGTAACGACAGGATCAGGCAAGCCAATTCATGGGGAGCCTACCATCATATCGCGTGACAGGAGAACACGCATTCATCAAAATGCGTATCAATTATACAGGACCATTTCAAATTCGCTGTTTCAGGGGACGAGGCCAAAAATCTTATATATACATCTGTGTATTCGTATGTATGGCGACGAAGGCTATACACTTGGAAGCCGTAAATGACCTTTCATCAGAGAGGTTCATGGAAGCATTACATCGTTTCTTCGCCAGGCGCAACAAAAGTCAAAGCCTGTACTCTGACAATGGTACAAACTTTGTAGCTGCCTCCAGAATTTTAGACAAGAAACTGACAGCTGCAATAAAAAACAACAATGAAGTGGCCCCAGTACTTGCCCAAGAAGGTATAACTTGTCATTTTATTCCGCCGGCGAGCCTCCACATGGGAGGTATTTGGGAAGCTGGAGTTAAATCTGTTAAGCACCATCTTAAACGAGTAATTGGAGAGTATAGCTTTACATTTGAAGAGCTGACTATGCTGCTATGTTGAATTCTCGACCGCTAATCGCTTTATGTAGTGATACCGAAGGGGAAGACGTGCTAACACCTGGACATTTTCTTGGTGGGAGGCCTCTGATTGGAGCACCAGAAGCGCAGTGTTCTAATTCGAAAATTGGATCTGTTGATAGATGGACATTCATAAAACGGATCAGAGCAGAGTTCTGGAAAACAAAGGTGTAAATGGCGGCAAGAAAACCCGAATTTGGTAAAAGGCCAGATTGTGCTCATTAAAAATGAAAACACCCATCCTGCAAGATGGCCAATGGGAAAAATAATAGAAACGTCTGAAGGAAAAGACAACAAAGTCAGCGTTGTGACTATTAATACGGAAAATGGCAGAATTAAAATAGCAATAAATAAGGTCTGTCCTCTCCCAGCAAATGAAGAGCAAGCCGCAGAGCCAACATAAAAAATGAAGACAAGAGCAACTAAAATGACGTCGGAGAAATCAACCGTTCTAAGCCTACTACTGATGCTTCAAAAAGCAAGTGCCGCCAGAATACCTGTTGAAAATACAATCAAGTTGAAGATTCAGGATATAGATGTTTATAATAAACTTGGCACAGTGAAAGTCGTTTCGTCCAGGTGGCAGTTATTATTTTGTTACGACATGCAAGCTTACTTCGATGTTCTTAAACAAGCCGGTGAAATTCTGGATAAAACAGACACTATTTGCGAGAAAATGGGTGAATTTAATGAATATTGTACTACGGTGAGCCATGCAATAAGATTAAAGACAGACTGGAGAAAAATAAAATCCTTACACAAAACATCAGAACGGAAAAGAAGGTTTATTTTATTTTATTTTCGACATTGGCACTGCTGAAAACATCAAACAAAATTTGCAACCTATCATTAGAAACGAGAAAGGCTTGAATGAATATATGATCAACCAAACGTCAATCATCAATGCGACTTCAGACTTAATGAGTATTACTACAGAAGAGGAAAATAAAAACTTTGAAAAGGTTACCAAAGAAATGAATAAGATGGAAAACACAATGAAAGAACACTTTTTTGTATACAAAGAGACAATACAATTCTTCATGCTGATCAACCAGGTACGGAGCTGGGTTGATGAAGCGAAAAACCTTCAATCAGCTGCCATTGCCCTTGTAACAAATATAAATCAGGAAGCTTCATCCCTCTCTCATCGAACCAAACAAAATGTTGGGCGAGCTAGACAAAATTCAGCAAAAGTTGAAGAGAAACCAGCTCCTCCCAGGTGGCAGTTCTTCAAAGAAGTTACAAATAGTGTATAAATTAATGTAAGCACAAGCAGTATTTAAAGACAACGTGCTTATCATCGACGCAAGGCTGCCCATATAAATAAATCAACATGCGAATCTTTTCAAGACCATTCCGGTACAGCTACAACCCAATGGAAAAAGGGTGATTCCAAAAATTAAAACTGAGTTTCTTATTTTCTACACAGAGATGAACGCATATCATCCAATGACAGAGATTGAAATAAGTCACTGTCGTCTTGAAGATGTGGAGACTTGGCTGTGTGAAAGTAACTGGGCTTGGAAAGATGCAGATGACAATAGCTGTGAAATATCACCTCTTAACCAAGCAACAAGCAATCATGCAACATGATCGAATATACAGAGGATACTTTTTTCGAAAGACTGAATGCAAGATATCGATGGATGTTCAAACTTTTTCAGAACACTTCAGCTCACATAACATGCGGAAACTACCCGGAAGTCATAGTATTGCCAAGCCAGGTCATAATGGATTTACCTGCTGGATGCTGAATAAGGATAGCTAAAACCACTATTATAACACCTCAAGAGATTACATCGACAAATGCTGCAAGTTTCTCACCACATTTCTTAAAGGTATTAGACCAAAACGACTCATGGGTCCCGACAGCAATTCACCACGTCGTAATTAATAATTCAGTGGAACTACAACGTATACAAAACAGCATAAAGGATTTATACAGTAAAAGGGTACATATTGAGGATTTGGTGTTTCACACAAAATATCACTAGCTTTGGTGATAATTACAATTGCAGGCATTATCATTTACCTTAGGAAGAAGAGAGCTCAGAAGCAGCAATTACTGGCTGTAACATTTTCTGCGACTTAATTTATGATCGACATCGGTTTTAAAAGCTTTTTGTCAGCTTTGGTTTTATAGTTTCTGCAACGTGTCTTTTTACATTATAAATAGATTACGCTGAGTCCTACAAACTCAGCGATAGCAATTTAATAGTTTAAGAATAGAATAAGTTTTATGAATAAAAAGGGAGCCGCTCGCTAGAGCGGCTCAGTAGTTAATCAACACTCACATAGTACGTGGCTTTCATTGCGCGTGTTAATAAATTAATTTTGTTGCCGAAAATCAAAAGCCATGAGCCAATATTTAATCCGATGACAAATCGGAATCAGATGTCAACGGAAACCAGAAGAAACCCAAACCAACTGCAACCGATTCTAATGTAAATAGTACATCAGTTGATCTAACGCGTAGCTAAAATCCAACGCGAAGGAATACCAATAAAGAAGCAAGACGGGTACTTTTTATTTCAGATACTGGAAAAAAACCGCGAGTTAAGCTGGTATATATATATATAAGTTATCGTATGACACTTCACGATAAGCGTTTCCGTTCCCACAGTTGCGCTGACCAAGTTCGTTCCCACAGTTCTGCTGACCAAGCGTCTGGAGTCAGCGCACGAGGCGCTTAGCTCAGCATAACTGATTGAGCAGCGTTCTGAACTTAGCTTAGCCATTAAGTAGGTTAATCAGTTTATTGTCAGTAGCAAAATAGCACTCGATCAAGTATTGTACGCGAAGCGGCAATACGGCTTATAAAATAATTAATGTTAAACTAATTTTTGTTAACTGGCGCCCAAAAGCGTGAAATAAAGTGAACCACATAAAAGCATAAAAAAAGAAAGAAATAAAAACGTTTGAAAAAAAAGCCAAATAAAAACGTGAAGTGAATCAAATAAAAACGTTTAAAAAACCAAATAAAAACGTTAAAAACAAAATAAAAACGTTAAAAATCAAATAAAAACGTGAAAAAAAAAATTTAAATAAAACGTTAAAAAATCAAATAAAACGCCAAAACAACCAAATAAAGGCCATAAGAAGGAAGAACAAAACTATCACTAAAGTACGAATTTACTTTAGGTTGCGAGAAGGAAGAACAAGATTATCACTAAAGTACGAATTTACTTTAGGCTGCGAGAAGGAAGAACAAGATTATCACTAAAGTACGAATTTACTTTAGGCTGCAAAAGAAAAAACAAAATATCACTAAAACGGCAAAAGGATCAATGTGGAAACTACATCCAGGACAAAGACAAAATCTAAGAAAAACACAACAACAACTTCAAATTAGAAAATGATGTAAGTGATTTGCTCAAGAATTAATTAAAAATTTTAGTTTTTTAAATTTTTATAAAACCGTACATTACCGTGAAATTTCGTTTTGTTCACCAATTGTTTTATTCATAAAAATAATTGTGTCTAAGAACATAGAAATTAAGTCATAGTTTTTGGATTTATCATTTTATTTCGAAAAGTTTGCTTGACCGTAAATTTTTGTTCCTTTTATTACTGAATTTAAATCAAACTTTGCAAGTTGATTCGTGACCAAACAAAGTGGAATTTTAATTTAACCAGGGAAAATACGACCTGCAACTATATGAGTGACCCAGAGTTAAATAAAGTGTTAAATACTTTAAAAAATCTCGAAGTAACCCCGAAAATGAATCAGGATCTAGTAAATAAGTTGATTTGTGACGCGCTCCATGTCGAAAAAGTGGACTTTGACGCAAAAATAAGGGTGTTAACAGAACAGTTTAAAAGTCTTGCTGTACCGGAAGTACAAGCATATAAAGAAATATCTATAGTACCAGGGCTAAGGTGCGACGAAACACTTGACGTCGTAAAGTCTTTGCCTGAATTTTTGGGGGAACATAAAGAATTCGTTTCTTGGCGGCAAGCCTCCCATAACGCATATAAACTTTACAGGGCTTACGAAGGTAGTTCAAAAACATACCAGGCCTTGAATATAATTAGAAATAAAATCAGAGGTCCTGCTGATGCTGTACTAGCATCATTTAGCACCACTCTTAATTTCGATGCCATTATTGCTAGATTAGACTTCACATATGCGGACAAACGTCCTGCATATTTAATTGAACAAGAACTATCAACGCTCAGACAGGGAGAATTACAGATAATCCAATATTATGAGGTTGAAAAAAAATTAACTCTTTTAACTAATAAAACAATCATGTCATGCGACACTAAATTAGCCACTGTCATGAACGAAAAATACAGAGCAGATGCGCTACGAACGTTCGTGTCCGGTCTTAAGAAACCTCTCTGTGATATATTGTTTTCTGCCCGACCCAATGATCTCCCATCTGCGCTAGCATTGGCACAGGAGGTAGAAGCAACAGCACAACACCAAACAGGAGAGTCCCACTTTCCAAAATTTTAAGAGGCAAGCAGAATCAGACAGACATACTGGACGAAAATTTCAAAGAACTGGATTCCTATGAGGATCAAGCGGAGCAGGAGGCGGACGATATTCAATCTGAAAGTCTTAATTTTTTAGGGGAAGGTCGCTCCTTCTGTGGATTAGCAGAACAATAGGGAAGGCAGGGAGACCAATAAAATTTTTGGTCGACACAGGGGCGTCGAAAAACTATGTAAAGCCTTTGGAAGAATTACGAGGCGTAACAACGGTGAATGCCCCTTTTCTTGTGAAGTCAATTCACGGAAATAACAAAATTGAGCAGAAATGCAAAATAAATTTGTTTGGTGTAAACAGTGATTTTTTCATTTTGCCAAATTTAGACACTTTCGATGGAATAATTGGTCTTGATCTTCTGAACATAGTCAACGCAAGAATAGACCTCAAACGAGGCGAAATTGCACATGACTTTGGAAAAGAAAAGCTCGGTTACATGAGCTGTCAGGACGTCAGTCAGAAGACGTCCCAAAGGCAGTTGAAAAACCCTTTTGGGAAATGATTGAACGTGTTTCAGGGGTGTTTGCGGACCCTAACGAGTCTCTATCCTATAACACCAATATAGTAGGCACAATTCGTACAAAAGACGAAGAGCCCATTTACTCAAAACTATACCCATACACAATGGGTGTGTCAGATTTTGTGAATAACGAAATCAAAGGGCTTTTGAATGACGGTATCATTCGCCCATCCAGGTCCCCTTATAACAACCCCATATGGGTTGTCGATAAGAAAGAAAAAGACGAAGCTGGAAACAGAAAAAAACGTCTGGTAATGGACTTCCGTAAACTAAATGCGAAGACCATAGACGACAAATACCCTATGCCAAACATTACTGGGGTATTATCAAACCTTGGAAATTCCGAGTTCTTTACTTCAATTGATTTAAAATCAGGCTTTCATCAGATCGAGCTAGCAGAGCGAGACAGAGAGAAAACAGGCTCCCCTTCGGATTGAAGAACGCACCTAGCATTTTTCAGAGGGCCATAGATGACGTCCTCAGAGAGGGCATAGGAAAGTTTTGTCAAGTTTATGTCGACGACGTTATTATTTACTCAAAGTCCGCAGAGGATCATATAAAAAACGTTGAATGGGTCTTGCAAAGCCTTTATTTGGCCAACATGAGGGTTTCAATAGAAAAGTCGAAATTTTTTAAAACTGAGGTGGAATACCTTGGATTCGTCGTTTCAACAGCCGGAATAAAAACATGTCCAGACAAAGTTGTTACAATTAAAAATTTTCCTATTCCGGAAACGCTTTTTTCCGTGAGATCATTCCTCGGGATGGCAAGCTACCACAGATGCTTTATTAATATATTTGCGACAATAGCAAAGCCACTTACGGAAATTCTAAAAGGAGATAATGGAAAGGTTTCTGCATCGCAGTCGAAGAAAATATATAACGAAATGCCTTTTGCAACCAACGAGAGGGAACTATTGGCAATAGTTTGGGCTTTAAAAAGTCTTAGGAATTATCTGTATGGAGTCAAAGCTCTGAATATTTTTACAGATCATCAACCACTTACATTCGCAGTGTCTGATAGAAACCCCAACGCGAAAATTAAACGTTGGAAAGCGTTCATCGATGAACATAATGCAAAGCTGTTCTACAAGCCAGACAAGGAAAACCTAGTTGCCGACGCTCTGTCCAGGCAAAATATTAATGCACTTGAGGAACAAATGGAAATCGGCTCGGACAACGCAACCATCCATAGCGAAGAATCGTTGACGTATACCTTGGAAACAGTGAAAAAACCTATTAATTGCTTCCGAAACCAAATTGTGCTTGAAATGGGGACGATTCCGTCAAAGCGAACTTTTATTCTTTTCGGTACAAAAACAAGGCATGTTATTACATACTTCAATGATTCGGACTTGTTCCAGTCGCTGCAAGATGCGGTAAATCTTGATGTGGTAAATGCAATCCACTGTGACCTGCCTACATTGGGAAAGATCCAGCATAGTTTGGTTAAAATGTACCCAGCCGTAAAGTTCAGACATACCCATGCAATGGTGCAGGATGTCTTCGACAGAAATGATCAGAATGAGATCATAATTGCAGAACATAATCGCGCTCACCGAGCTGCGCAGGAAAATGTGAAACAAGTCATGCTAGACTATTATTTCCCAAAGATGGACAAGAAAGCGCGCGAGGTGGCGACGTACTGTAAAATATGCTTACAGGCAAAGTATGACCGTAGACCAAAGAAACATGAGGTGGGAAAAACACCCATACCGTCGTACGTGGGAGAAATTTTGCATGTGGACATCTACTCCACAGATGCAAAACTTTTTCTCACTTGCGTAGACAAATTTTCAAAATTTGCTATAACACAGTCCTTACGGTCAAGGACTATTTTAGACATTAAACCTCAACTACTTCAAGTAATGAATTTATTCGCAAATACAAAGACAATATATTGTGACAATGAGAAGTCACTAAATTCACAAACGATTCGTTCAATGCTGGCAAACAATTTTGACATAGAAATAGTGAACGTGCCACCGCTTCAAAGCAATTCGAATGGGCAGGTTGAGAGGTTTCATAGTAACCTGGCCGAAATTGCTAGGTGTCTCAAACTACAGAAGAATATTGATGACACAACAGATCTTATTCTAATGGCCACAATCGAATACAACAAAACCATACATTCTGTGACTAATGATAAACCCGCTAATATTTTTCGCAATATAGAAGCAAACCCTAACCTGGTATCTAGGCGTCTACAAGATGCACAAGATAGGGAGCTAAAAAATCATAACAAGAACAGGGTAAATCGTGTTTACAACACTGGGGATAAGGTCCTAGTCAAACAGAACAGACGGCTAGGTAACAAACTAACCCCCCTTTACGTCGAACATGTCATGCAAAAAGATCAAGGCACGACAGTTCTTATTAATGGGAGGGTGGTCCATAAGGACAATTTAAAATAAAAATTCCCATTACTCTTCATTTTTTTCGAAATTCCTACTAAGCTATTATTAGCTAATTTTTATTACGTGTATTTTAGGATAATATTAACACTGCTTCTAAGACTTGCCATCACGAAAGCAAAAATAGTAGACTACAGTCACTCGGACTTTATACCAATAGTGGACGGAGACACGGTACTTTGGGATAGCTACGGCTACCTCAGACATTCGACGAACCTGACGAAATACGCGATACTGGCGGACGAGACAGCGCAAATAACGTTTTCCCACAATCTCATATGAAAAAGTTACTGGACTCGGACACACAGCGCATAAAGACACTACTGAGGACGGTACAGGTACACCATAGACTTGCTCGAAGCATAAACGTCTTGGGAACGGCTCTTAAAGTTATTGCCGGAAATCCAGACTTTTATGATTTCGAGCAATTCAAGCTCGGACAGAGTCAGCTATTAGAGCAAAGCAATAGACAATTTGAAATAAATTCCCAAACTCAGGCTCATATAAATAACCTTACGAACATAGTTAACAAGATAGTGAAAAGTTATAAAAGGAATGAAATCGATACAGGTCATTTCTTTGATATACTTTTGGCACGAAATAGGATGATAATATTCGAACTTCAAAACCTTATAATTTCTGTTACATTAGCAAAAATAAATCTAATTAATTGACAGTAATGATTTAAAAGTAATAAACGAGCAAATCACAAATATTTCAATAGCTGACATTTTAGAAGTATCTAGCATTAAGGTTTACCAAAGTAATGACAATTTGTACTTTAGCATTAAGTATCCTATACCTAAGTTAATTTGTAAGAAAATAACTGTCTTCGCCGTCCCACATAATGGGAAAATGTTACATGTCGGCGACAACAACATAGTTGCCGACTGCGGGAATAATACGCGTACAATTGAGAGTTGCAGGACAGCAACGACAACATCGTTCTGCAAAGAGAGACAAGGGTCTTCTTGCGCACAGCAGCTTGTCGCTGGCGGCGTTGCGCAATGCCAAACAAAATTTAACAACTTGAAACACCTGATTCAAATAGACGACGGCGTGGTCGTCATAAATGACCAAGCGGCCATTGTAGAGGAAGGTAATGGTACGGTAACCAAAATAAACGGCACCTACCTCCTCACATTTGTCGACCCGATAAAAATAAATGGGTCCCTCTTTATAAATCAAAAGAAGGTGCTAAAAAGGACTCCTGGTCTACCGGGCATACCAATATTGAAGCTGGATGACCAAGTGGAGATCCTCAGCCTCCCGTACCTACACGGATTACATCAAAAAAACATAATGCGACTTCAAACAATCGAGGAAGGGGTCCAGAAGCGATCATTACAAGTATCCATTGTGATACTATTAATCATTGCAGCAGTAATGTTATGGCTGGGTCACAGGAACCAAAAAAGGAAAGCTGAAAAGCGTAACATCATCGGAATCATCAAGGCAGTGACCCCAACGAACGAGGACGTTCGCAACTTAGAAGGGGAAGAGTTATCGTATGACACTTCACGATAAGCGTTTCCGTTCCCACAGTTGCGATGACCAAGTTCGTTCCCACAGTTTTGCTGACCAAGCGTCTGGAGTCAGCGCACGAGACGCTTAGCTCAGCATAACTGATTCAGCAGCGTTCTGAACTTAGCTTAGCCATTAAGTAGGTTAATCAGTTTATTGTCAGTAGCAAAATAGCACTCGATCAAGTATTGTACGCGAAGCGGCAATACGGCTAATAAAATAATTAATGTTAAACTAATTTTTGTTATTAATATATATATATATATATATATATATATATCCTACTAATATTATAAATGCGAAAGTTTGTGTGGATGGATGTATGTATGGATGTATGTTCATCTCTTACGGCTAAACCGCTCAACCAATTCGTCTGAATTTTGGAGTAGAGATAGATGGGATGATGGAAAAGAACATAGGCTATGTTTTGACAAAATCGGTGGGGGCGTTGCCCCACCCCCCATATAAGAGACAATCAAAATTTGTCATATCTTTGCATCCATTTAAGGTACAGAAATAAAATTTGGTATACATGTTAACAGGATGAGGAGAAGTCAACCTGTTAAGTTTGGACGAAATTGGAGGGGGCGGAAGATCCGCGGACGAAGTCGCGGGTAAAAGCTAGTATATATATGTATATATTAACTACTATAAAAATATATATATATATATATATATATATATATATATATATATATATATATATATATATATATATATATATATATATATATATATATATATATATATTTATATATATATATATATATATATATATATATATATATATATATATATATATATATATATATATATATATATATATATATATATATATATATATATATATATATATATAACGACTTTTAGCGAAACCTGAAGGAATATTTTAATGCGACCAATTTTAAAATGTTATGCATTGATGTAACTTAATAATGTTTTTTATTTCATTAAAAAATATTAAGTAGTTGTTCCATCATACTTTTTATGTTTATTTATTTACTTTTTATCTACTTAGACATGCGTAATAAGACGATTATAAATGAACTTTAACATATACAATATATTTATTTTTACTTCCTTAAATTTTTAGTACAATATATAATGAAGACAAATTTTTAATTTGACCATTTTTTGGCTGCGGTTGAGATTTCTGTGGAAATGCCCATATGGGCGAACAAATTTTGAAATGAGCCTTTTGTTATTTTCTTTTATGTAGAACAATAGAGTAGATATCTAATTTTAAAAATTTATAACAAAAAAAACATTTCGATGTTTATAAATACAAAAGTTATTACCAAACCCAACCTCGGTGTTGTTACTTTTATACTAAAAATTAACATTTTTTCGGTATACATAATATAACATTATTGTTAACATAGAAGATCGGACAGATAGCTATATTAAGGTTTGTTTAATTCTCTTCAAATTTTGTATAACAGTTATTATGTTTCTATTTTGGAATAATTAAAATTAGGTATGAAACATCAAGTCCAAGCGTTGTAGCGTGCGTCACAGAAATTAAGGTTTTTTTTATATAGTTAGTATAAAAATTTTTTTTTTTTAAGTCGTCTATAGTTCTAAATCATATCTATTTTTTACTTTTAAGTTTATTTAAAAACAAAGTTCTACATATTTATTTTTGTTTTGGCAATATAGTTTCTGTAGCGTGCGTCACGATTTCAGTTTTGCCTAAAAAGAGCAGCAGTCCGTCCGTCCGTATGAACGAAAGAATCTCGGAAACGGTAATAGATAGAGACTTCGTGTTTTCTGCATTGGACTAGGACTTCTCCGGAATTTTACAAGTTTATTTTAAAATTTTGCCCCTCCCCCCTTCCCCAAAAAATCACCCCCTAGACTAAAAATTTCTTCGGCACAAAAAGCATAGAGTATGCTAGTATAAAGGTAACGTCACTCTTAGACAAAATCCAAAAAGTTCATCAAAATCGGATAATAAATGACGTTTTTATAAGCAATTGAATTTTGCTCAACCAACAACAAAATGCAAACTTCAGAACAAAATGTGTCAAAATAGAAAGATATCGTACTAAATAATCCAAGTAAAATCGATGCTTATTTTGTTTTATAAATCTAAGTATCAATAAAAAATCTAATTCTGAGTAACGCCAACGACTTTTTTAATTTGGCAAAAAAAACATATACATGGCATTTCCATTTTATATGTTAGTGGCCGATATATAAGAAATACTACTGGTTTTCTTTCGGAGAGGTGGGCAAACATAACGAGCATACCAGGAATAAAAAGCAATTATTATTTTGCATCATTTAATGAAAATGAGCTCGAAATGGCCCTTACGGCAGACTCATTTAAGAAAAAAATTAATTTATAAATTGTTCATTTTTTAAAACATTCATTATATCATATAAATTCATTGTAAACATATTATATTACATAAATTTATTAAAACATACATATATATATTTCATAACATATTTCATAATTTCATTTAAGTTTCAAAAAATAAAAAGGTTAACAAAATTGAGAGTTAAAGAATTATTACCCAAACAAAAGAAATAATTTGGTTCTATTTTCGTAGCGCACGCTACATTTTTTCTACCATGAAAAAAATGTAGTGTGCGCCACGTAACGTGCGTCACAATCGTTCACGGTGTTTGCTAAAAAACCATAAACTTTTTCGACTCCAAATAAGCAATATCTTAATTCTATTATTCTCAGCTTTATTTTAGATATTGGATTTTGTGTACTTTATCATGCATAATTCGCTTAAAATTACAAATGAAATTGAAAATTTAAAAGTAACTTCCATTTTGTATAGCGTGCGTCACAACACTTTACGGACAATTATTTCGGAAAAGGTAAAAGTAAAGAAGCTATATTACATGTCATTCGAAAGTACACTTAAATCCCTCTATGCACTATACTAAAGTTCACGGTATATCTTTTAAAAACCCAAAAAAAATTTATAAAGTAATTTACAAAAGCGTACGAATGTTACGTGCGTCACGCGAGATTTGCCCATATGTATATTTGGTAATTTGGTAATGTTACTTGTTAGAGACATTGATTGGTTAAAACAATAATTCATGGTTAGGAATACTTCTTCCGATCCCATTGACATATATACCAAATATCATCTCTGTATCTCAAAGCGCAACGCGTTCTCCGGTTTTTACCAAACTTAATACGACTACTTCTCCCGATCGCATTAACATGTATACCAAATGTCATCCCTGTACCAAAAATGGATGGAAAAATATGTTCAATTTTGTTTATCGCTGATATAGGGGGCAGGGCATAGCTTCTCCGATTTGCACCAAACTTAACAGTATTTGTCCATGCTGTTAAGTTTGATAGCCCACTTGACACACATGCCAATGTTCGCTTCAAGCGAAAGTAAATCGAAAGTCGGTTTTTCGATTTTTGTTCGATTCAAACGAACCGCGCGAATGTCTCTCAATCTCCCTCGTGGAATTGTAACAGGCAGAGAATAAAAAAGAGTATTAGACGTTTGACGCCGTTTAACGCCTGGAAATGATACGGTGAAAGAATTTGGTTGTTTTTTTCCATCAGCTGCAGCGCGCGCGTGTTTTTATAATATTTTGTTAACAAATTCATTTTTATTATTTATTATTATTTTTTATAACTTGAAATTGGTAAATATTTATTTTTTTATGTGAGTTATTTTTATAAAGTGATTGTCTGAAGTGTTGTTGTGTATGTGTTAATTGCTTTAGTGTAAAAATTAAAAAAATTACAAACAAATGGTCGGATATAAAAAGTAGACTCCAACGCAGCAAAAAAATTTAACTATATGAATCTCAAACAGAAACTTCGTAAATAATTGATGTGTTGAAGTTTATTTATATCAAAGAAAAAATAGAAAATTGAATTAAGCTCTTATAAATATTACATATATTTTAAATTTGTATTTAATTTTATGAAAAATATGAATAGGAACAAATGAAAATGAAACTCGCTTAACCTTCGTTTTATCATTCCAGCGCGATATCGCGCGAGTTACGTACCGTACCCAAGAGGATTTAAATAGAATTGTAAGTAAATATCTGTTGATCTCTCAAATTCTCACACTATTTTAAGCGAACACTGTTATGAATTCAAATTACACATCATAAAAATGTTAGTCCGATAATCTCTTCAGTTCTATCCTGAGCAAACACCGAAACTGATAAGCATAAAATCGACCGTCAGACAATCTCTAAAATTCTCACACTATTCTAAGTGAACACAGATATGTATTGAAACTGCACATCATAAAAACATTTGTCCGATAATATTTAATAGCCTTAATAAACAATGTACTGATGAAATAGAATAAAGATAATTTTAAGAAATCATAAAATAGAATATAGATAATTTTAAGGTATAAATACATGTACATTTTTGTGAGCAACTTAGTCTTAAGATTCAAATTTACGTGAACACAACGTAAAAAATAAATAAATCGATATTCAGTGTAAACTTAATTCGTTTTTATTTCGTGAATATAATTCACAAGAATTATATCAATCCGTAATTCGCGCGAACCTTCGCGTACGAAGCTATCTGCTGATGAAACAAAGGACCACAGCAAAAGCACATCTACTGATAAGGACCCCAGTGGCGTAGCTACAGATAAAGACCAACGATAAGATAGTATAAGAAATATTATATAAGCATGAAATCAAGGAAACATAAAAGAGTATCTTACAAATACTCTACCGGAGTATGTACTTCCATTTCAGCGCATATTTCTTAAAATATTAAACGTGAAATAGCGTATTTGAGAGTGGGGCATTACCCCATTTGATTTATACCAAACTTACCTGGATTACTTTTTTTTAATCCCATTAACATGTATAACGAATTTCATCCCTATACCACATACGGCTACAAAGATATGACGAAGTTTGTTAGTCAATTATATTGGGGCGGCCATCACCCCAACCGTAGAATAGTTTAACTATGCCTGTACTCTGCGCGGGAGTGTACTCAATATCTTCGCAAAGTTTCATGAAGACACACAAACATACGGACACACAAACATTCATTTTTAAATACATATGGGAATTTCTCTAACGTCGAATTCCACGTTTTTACACATTCAAATTAAAAAAAACATATGCTAAAACATTATTTTATTTTGGCAAAAGGCGAAACTTATAGTTCTTGATTAGCTCTATAGTTAAAGTTAAAGTTGAGTTTTGGGAACTGTTCGTTTTCAAAATAATTCCAAAAACCCAGACTGTCGCACGCGACAAAAAACGGAAGTAGTTTTCAAAGCGAACAGTTCAAACACCGATTTCAGCCAAACCTGACGGAAAATTTGAATTTAAAATGTTATGCATTCATATATCTTAATAACGTTTTTTATTTCAGTAAAAAACATTAAGTAGTTTTTATTTTATGTCATTTTTAATCACTGTCGTACGCTATTTCACGTTTTGTTCCATCATACTTTTTATGTTTATTTATTTACTTTTTATCTAATTAGATATGCGTAAAAAGATAATTATAAATGATTTTTAATATATACAAAATATTTATTTTCACTTCATTCCATTTTTCGTCCAACTCATAATGTAGGGACAAATTTTCAATATGAGCATTTTTTGGCTGCGGTTGACATTTCTGTGGAAATGCCCATATATAGATATATGAACTTTGGAAAAACAAATTTAATCTTGTTCTGCCTGTCTCAACTGAGGTTATGTGTGGCTATATACGCCGACGATACATCCTGGCTAACGGAATGGAAAATAAAAGTTAATTCACAAAAAACGGTGCATACAACATTTACACTAAGGAGAGGAAACTGACCTCCAGTATGGTTAAATACCCCAAAGCGACTTTGTTAAATATCTTTAACTCAATCAAAGCTAAGGTAACACAGCTTAATGTAAAGACTAAAAAAGTTTATTGGCTTATTGGTAGAAAATCTAAATTCAGATTAGAAAACAAAGTAAGACTGTATGAAACTGTACGTAAGCCTGTCTGGACATACGCTCTGCAATTTTAGGGAACTACGAGTAACTCAAATATTGAAATCATACAGAGGTATCAAAACAAAACGTTTACTACTATTGTCAACGCACCCTGGTTTATTACAAATGCAGAAATCAATAAAGATTTTAAACTTCTTTTGGTTAAATTGAAAAAAGCTGCATTCAGTAAAAGTTATATATACAGACAACACGAACACCCCAAATTAAAATTTAACAGATAAAAGCTTAGACTTAAACGTTTTCACATTCTGGATCTTCTATATAGACTTTAAGCTATTAAATAATAAAAACAATCTAATTTGTAAATTACACATTTACACTGTATATAATGTATAAATAATAGATAAGTAGCTCATATATATTAGCTTTTCTCAACGGAAATAAGCTAATCCTATTATGAAAATTACAAAATTATTGTCACATTTCTGTCACATTTACAAATAAAAAAAAAAAAATTTTCTTTAATTTTTAAGTTTGAGCCGCTCTTTCACATGGTGAAAACTGGAAAGTCACTGTGTGCTTTAAAAGGATATATTAAGTGTTATGGTAAGGTAAGTATGTACATGTACACCATCCATGTTTACCTCAAACAGCTATTTTTGCGAAAACTCGTTTATGTACGTAAGCACCTTTCATAGACCAGCGTCACATACATATATAAATTTGTGTTGCAATCAAGTTAGAAAATAATAGTTTTTAACGTACCCGTCTCATCGCGTATTGCCCAAACGAGCAGATCTACACACGCAGCATTTGCCATCACATTGATTTTGTATTTGTTTACCATCATTATGCCATTTTCTTCCCTCTTCTCGCGCTCCTGATCATATTGTTTGTTTTGCAGTTCGGTTTGACCATTTAAAAAGAGTCTTTTGACAAACTCCTGCACATCTTTTGTAAAAGGCGTTGGCAGGTCAGTTTGATGGTGCAACAGCTCCCGCAACAATGTAACGAGCACCAAATTAAGAGTTTCCGAGAAGCTTTTGTAACAGTAACCCTTTATCTGGTGCAGCGAGAAGATGTCACACGCTTGCTCATCGAGATGCTCGAGAGTGTCTTTGGTTAAAAGCTTTTTGGCAACCGCAAATATTGTCTGCAAATGCTGTATAGGAAACGGCGGAACACAGTAAAGTGGGCGTGACCCGATTTTACTGGTTGATTCACAGATGCGCATATTTGGAAATTGATTGAAACTGGAACCATAGCGTGTGAAAAAATGTGTGCGCGGATCATATGGTACTGAGAAGTAACTGTGCATTGACCGATTTCTGCCAGCGATATATTTTCCATAGTTAATATGGTTTAACTGGCGCAGTCTATATTCGACATTGCTCTGCTGATCTTGAGTTAAGCTGCCAGACATGGAGCGTGGTATAATAGGCCGGAATTGTGGGTAAGTGGAAATACGTTCGCTAGAGCAGAAGGATCCACATGTACCTGTTGCACTGCTACTGCTTCCTGTGTCACGTCCGTTTGTTCGAACGTGTGGAAGTTCTTCTGCTGGGAAAATACGACAAAGTAACGGCGGATCTTGTCTGCCATATCGACCCATTGAACGCGCAAGTCCGAATAGTAATGGTACAGTGGCTTTACAGAGAATGATGGGAGGCGGAGCGGAATTACTCTCCTTGCTCGACTTTATAATGTTTGAAAGCGCGCTTAGAGTCTCCACTTGATTCAAAATAATTTCTTCACGAGAATCTGTGCATTTGGATGCAATATCGGAAAGAAGTGTGTTGAGGCAAAAGCTGAATTTTTCTGCTGACGGTATTCGTGAATCTGTGGGAAAACGTACGGAAATAACAAATCAGGTATTATTTTTTTTTTAAAGTATTATGACCACTTACGTTCAATTTTATTTGTGCGTGCATCATCGATCCACACTGCCTTTGGAAGGCATTTGGCCAGTCGTAGCAGGTAAGGTACGATTTTACTCTCGTGCTGACAACCGCTCTCCAAAAAGTATATCCCCAGTGCTATAACTGCATCCTGAGCTCGTGCATCAAGGCAAAATACGCCGACTGCGTTTTCCTGAGGACAGTAACGGAATAATACTTGCACCTACAAGAAAATGATAACATTTAAATTATATGAGAAAAATTGCGATCAGCTTATACTGATTATGATTAATTAATAATTAACATATAAAATAATAACACTTTCGGTGAAAACGAAAATGGAAATCAATATCATTGACAATGTGTAGGAGTTAATTTTTCTAACCTAGACGATAAAGCGCACAATATCGCCGATATAGAAATAGCACAGGAATTACCTTTTAATAATATATTGTAGAGCATATATTGTAAACCTGACAAACAACAAAACAGCAGGCTCTGGTGTTATTCGTTAGTTATTCGTGCATGTCACGAACATTTCATTCCAACCAAATTTCAATTTAGTACAGTCATTTGGTAGAAAAAATAGAGGTTACCTGGAAAATTTTCCGGGAGTTTTGAAAATTGGCAATTTTATAGATTTCGATGTGCTCTTTCCGAATTTTTACTTTGCCACCTCGTATCTTTGCCGCTAGCGCCGCCATATTGGAAAAATGGCGCCTAAAAACAGTTTTTTGATAATAACTGCTTTCCTATGCATTTTATAGGAAAAAATAGTTGTAGAGAAAATTTCCTACAATTTATGTCATAACCTTGTTTTTCCTAAAATCAATAGTTTCGGCGTACGAGTGCCGTAAAGTGTAGTCCAACACACGTTTCGGCAGATGGTACGCCTTCTCAAGCACAACTGCGATGTACGCGTCCAACGTTCTCATTCAAGAATCATTGTTTTTTATGTGTTGCTGAGATAACAGCAGAGTTTATATCTAAGCAAAAGCAGACTCGTTTATGTGACCGTAATATTGTGTATAGTGTGCGTAAATTATCGATGAAAAATTACCTACATCCGATCGCATTATACCTCCAATGCCATTATCGTATTTGACGGATATCGAGAAGATGTTGCAGCCCGTTGTACCAAATATGTAGAACGATCCCGACGATCACGGAATACTGCTTCAGTAGACATACTTTTTGACGAAACAATGACGCCAATTGTGTCACAAAGTAAATTCCTAGATAATGATGCGAACAAGAACCGCCTCACTGGAATGTTGAAGACAAAATTTGAAACTGAACACTTCATGGTTAAACAAGCCACCGAAGATGCAGATATTTTAATAATAAATACCGCAATAAGCGTTTCATTGGCATTTGATTTTGTAGTAGTTGTCGGTGAAGATGTAGATTTCCTCGTTCTTTTGACACCTCTATCAACGCATCCAAACATATACATCCTCAAACCAGGAAAAGGAAAAATTTCACGACAAATTACTCCATAAATAGTATAAAGGATAAAACAGCCGCAACTCATATTTTATTTTTGCATGCCTTTAGTGGTTCTGATACCACATCAGCATTATTTTATCAAGGAAAAATTAAATTTATTATAGTCATCCGAAATAATCCCTGATTTAAACGAGGTTATCGAATTATTTAAAAATCCAAATGCTGATCCAGAAGTCATTGCTAAAGCTGGAGAACGTTTCCTCAACGAATTATCAGTTACAGTGATGTGAAAAGTCGGAAAAGTACATCTTTAAATAATTATAGATATGCATGCTTCACAGCATCAGTATATAAAAGTACAAAAGTACATTTAATATTGCGTCGCTACCACCAACAGAAGCTGCAGCTCGATAACATTCGTTTCCAACTTAACACCAGGTTAAGCAGTGGTATGAGAACGAACAAAATGTACATTCCTGTTACTACATTCGAGTCCCTTGCTCCGGATAGCTTGCTGAAACTTATGTCTTGCAAATGCAAGAAAGGTTGTGAAAAAGCTTGCGGATGGAGAAAGGCAGGGCTTAAGTGCTCCGTTGTGTGCACAAAATGTGGTGATTCTTCTGATAATTCGCAATATCCATCACAAGATAGCAGTTAAGAAGAAGAAACGGACACTATTCTCGAGCAAATAAACGACGAAATCGAGAACGAAGAGAACCGCGATGAAACTGATGATCCCATCGCCGATGATGCAGAAGAAACTTCCGTCTCTGATATTTCAATCAGTACTGAAGACGATGAAAGCACAACAGCTGGTCCGTCAACAGCAATGAACCGACGGCGATTGAACTAAACTACTAGTGAGTCAGATGGGGATTAGGCCTACTGGGATACCACGATAAAAAAAAACGCGCCGCTTTGTCTACCTCATGGTTGTGTGGAAATGAGTATTTCTGCCGAAACGTGTGTTGACTACACTTTACGGCGCTCGTACGCCAAAACTATTGATTTAAGGGAAAACAAGGTTATGACATAAATTGTAGGAAATTTTCTCTACAATTATTTTGTATAGATATGTTTTCCTGTAAAATGCGTAGGAAAGCAGTTATTATTAAAAACTGTTTTTAGGCGCCATTTTTCCAATATGGCGGCGCGAGCGGCAAAGATACGAGGTGGCAAAGTAAAAATTCGGAAAGAGCACATCGAAATCTATAAAATTGCCAATTTTCAAAACTCCCGGAAAACTTTCCAGGTAAAAATACCCAATGAAATAGACAATCGAATAGAATAGCATATCATTGTGTTGTCGTTTAAATTCTACTAATTGGCGGGCAGAACATTAGAAAATATATGCTTTTTTTTTTAGTTGTAATGTACTTTCAAAATTATATATATTTCGCCTCTTATTATAAAAAAATTTTATTTATAATTTTTTCCTCCACCTATGCAAATAAAACGAAATTAAAAATAACACACATAATTGTTATAGAGCTGACAGCCCTGCTAATTGCCCTGTTTCCGAAGCAAATGTCCATAAAGTAAAATCCCTCGATTTTCCGTGAAACCGGGGTTTTGCTCAAGGGATTTTAAAACCAATCGCGATCCGAAATTCCCTTTCGATTTATGTGACATGCCCGTATATATAGAGTTTTGTAAACTCTGTATAAAAATTTATCAGCTGATTTCATTGATTTATGCACAAGAACACGACGAGCCAGTTAATTTAGCATCTGGAGTATAATTACATATTCGTGGAAAATTTTTTGGACAAAATTCAATGCTTGTTGTTGCGCCTTCAAGTTGCACGCTATACTCAGTTTTACTTATTTAATTTTTTATTTTTTTAAATTAACTAAAATAGATGATTTTACATAAAAGAAAAACAACAACATTAATAATTAATAGACTACCTTATTTATATACCCTACTAATAATATAAATGCGAAAGTTTGTATGTATGGATGGATGGATGCATGTCCTACTCTTATGCTAGATACACACAAGACAACCGTCGAAGCAACGGTTGCCTCGTTAACAATATCAAAATTTTTTGATATTGCTGGAAACAGTTGCGGCAACACGAAAAGCAATGGACGCGTCAGCTACACACGAAGCAATTATTGGCGCGGATTGAATTACAAATAAATTATATTTACATTATACTTTTAAGCGAAAAAGTTAATAAGGTCTATATACAAGCACTGTAGATGTAAATCGGTTAAGTCGTCACCGATGTTAAATCTCTATTACTGGTAATTGTATGTGAATTTTCATGCGTGATGAATCGTTTGGTGTGGTGGTGGCAGCATTTTTTAATGGTTTCTGCCACTCTGTCGATACCCAAGTCACGATAAATGACCCTGTTTGCTACATACCAATCAGCTTTTGTAATTAGTCTTAGCATTTTTGACTGAGTTCTTTGAATAATTTGTAAATTCGTTATGCTTGTTGTTGATTAAATCTTAAACAAAACTCGGTTGCATCAAAAAATGCATATTTCTCGTTTGTTTTTCCGTGCAACAACAACAACAAAAATACTTCAAACTCCAACTTGTGTGCTGCAACAACTGAACAGACAGAAATTTCCTACTCTCCCGCTCACCTGAACCCTGTACCATGAATGTACAACGCCGACTACTCCACTCCCGTTACTTCCACCAACAGTAGCATCATCAACTACAATAACAATGCAAAGTGGCTACGCTACGTCTGCTTCTACTGTAACAACAACAATGGTGTACTCCTCACCCAGTCGATCGCGTCATCTGTATCCTCATTGGCTACAGCTACTCCAATTACAACAAACATACAAGTACTGTATTTCAACAACAACAATAATAATCAAACTTAGACACAACCTAATGAGTCAACGATAACAGTTAATTCAAATAAAACTAACACTGAAACCCAAAACGTAAACAAAACAAACAACAACACAAACCCACAGTTAAATTTAAAAAGAAATCGGGATTTGCATTCGCCTAATAAGCAAATGCAAAACAGCAACAAAAAAATAAAACACAAGCAAAATTGCAGGATTTCTGGCTTAACAGACCAAATACAACAAACAGGTTCGAACTGTTAGCAGACTGTGACGACAAAACAAACGAACAAACTGACAGTGTTACTAACTCGGTGCAGGCTCCACATAAAATTAATAAACCCCCTCCAATATATGTACAGGATGTTGGCCAAATTAAAATTCTAAATGAAGCCCTTAAAGAAGTAGCTCAAAAAAACTTTGATCCTAACTTCATTTTTAGCTAAAGCTTTCAATTAAGCTAAAAATGAAGTTAGGATTCAAACTACCGACTCAACTAACTACAGAAATATTGTTAATATGTTACGCCAAAAAAAACTAAATATTATACCTTCAAGGCTAAAGAAGATAGGACCTTTAAAGTCATTCTCAGGAATATGCATCCTTCAGCTGACACTGAAGAAATAAAAACTGAGCTCCAAGAACTAGGCCACACAGTTGTGAATATATATAATATTCAGCAAAGGACTACAAAAGTCCCACTTCCACTATTTTCTATTGATCTTCTAAACGAAGAAAATAATAAAGATATTTATAAAATAACACACCTGTTTCAAACTAAAATCTCTTTTGAACCACCTCACACTAAACGTACTCTTTCTCAGTGTGCTAACTGCCAAAAGTATGACCATACTAAAAATTATAGTATTAGAAACCCGGTCTGTGTGAAATGCGCTGGACCCCACAAAACTATAAATTGTACTCTAGCTTTTGGTAAAGCCCTCACCAAATGTGCTTTATGCGGTGGCAATCACACAGCCAATTATAAAGGCTGTGAGGTCTATAAAGCAATAAAAGTGCAACGTTTAACTGCACTTCGAGAAAAAAGCTTAACAAACGCTACTGAAAGTAAACATCCACTCTTAGTGTAAGTTTACCAGTAAATCCAGCTATAAGCTTTGCACAAATGGCTAAAAATAGCAGACCGAAATCGTACGACTACCCAGCGCTGACTTCGCTTCGTCAAAGTAATCTAGTTTCTAGTTCTACATATAACACTAATAAAAAACTAACCCAACCTTCAACCGTCACTCCAATACCCACTATCCCAATCTCCAACTATCAAAATGCCTTACTGACCAATCCAACTCAACAAATTAACGAAAATAATGACATGCAAGAACTAAAAACTATGATGAAACAACTAATGCAACAAATGTCAGCCATACTAAATGTAATCACACTCCTAGTTTCAAAACTCAACTCGTAGGCATGGTCTCAGATAATATACGAATTATTTTCTGGAATGCAAATGGGGCACATCAAAAACATCGACACCGACCCTTTTCAGACTCTAATTAGGCCTATATTAACATATGCCTGTTCAATATGGTTTAATATCGCACCCGCACAAATGGAAAAATTAAGAACATTTGAGCGGAAATGCTTGCGAATTTACTCATTATTAATATATCAAATATTATTCGAATATTAAACTTTATAATACTACAAATATAATTAGAATAGATAATTGTATCATAGCTTTAATACGCAATCATATATGCGTATTAAATTATGAAAATAACTTAATTATGGCACCGTATTATATAGATAATAGGTATATAAAATTAGCAAGCATCAACGGCTTTGTTCCACCTGAAGCCTTTATTTACTTGGATAGTATACGCATTGTACAAAATGAATTAGGAATACCAATTTTGTATCACAGACATCGACGCTCCACAGATAAACGAATTGATACAAACAATAGAATAGAGAATAATGAATTGCGTTTCAGTACATCAATTAGTAATAAGGACAAGAAACAGTCAAATAAATCACGTTATACCGTATGGTGGTTAAATATTAACTACCTCCCCTAGTCTTAGTAGTTTTAAGTTTAGTCTTTTTTACTTAGTATATATTTAAAAAAAATTAAGTTATACAGTTTTTTATACGCAACTTTCAGTACGAATACTAATTTAAAATAACTGCATAAGTAATTATGTTTGTAATAACTCATGTAAGCCTCAAAAAGGCGTTACTATTACATTAAATTTTTTGAGAGCCCTTATAGGGACAATGAGAATTGAAACTTGTACATACTAGTGTATATAAAAGTACTTATTTGCAAATAATTTTCGCATTAATAAACATATTAAAAAAAAAATTCTTTGTATTAATATTGTCATTACTTTCTAAAATTTATCGTTGTGCAAGGGTATCTATGTTACTCTACCTACAGTGAACGTTACGGTATCTCGCGAAGAGTGGGACAGCCGCAAGTACTAGCTGTTTGTAGTGAATGCATAAATTCCTGCATTACATATTGTAGTCCTATTATTAATATAATTAAAAGAAATTGTTCTTTTGTAAATTATTTCATTCCTTAAACATTATTTTAAAGTGTACTAGGTGTCTTATAGACAGACGTATAATTTATACAGTATAAAACAATGAGAAATAAAAAAAAATCGTTTATTTTCATATGTTGTTTCCATATAAGTTTAGCATCTATCGTTATTCCAAGATATGTTGCACTGGTTTGAATATTGATTTAATCGTCCTTAATTTTAAGTGTGTATTTCCTGGATATCCTATTTGTATTTATCACTTGGGAGATTCGTTTGCAGAAGTTCACATTGTAAGGAAAGTTGTTCACTGCCATTCACTTGGGAATGGCCAACAATAACTCTTTTACAAACGGTCAAAGCAGGTCACACATCCCTCCTAAAGGTGCCATGCGAGTAAGCACGAATTTGGATGTGGTTCGTGGTGAGTAGGAAACTACGTGGCGTCGTCTCTAGGTCCACGCCTGTTAACGAGCGGAGCGTCTAGCCGCGATACGCATCAAGGCTAAATATTTTACTATTAGCCTGATGACGACGATGCTAAAGATGAGTTCTATGAGCGCTTGGAACGTCTGTACGAGCGCTGTCCCAAACACGATGTCAAAATCGTGCTTGCCGATTTAAACGCAAAGATTGGGAAGGAATGAATCTTTGGTCCAACCGTCGGAAAATTTAGTCTTCACGACACTAACTCCAATAATGGAAAGAGGCTTATCGATTTCGCCGCAGCTCGGAACATGGTAATTAGTATTCCCAGATTTCAACACCTTAACATCCACAAGGCTACATGGCTGAGTCCAGATCAAATTACACGCAACCAAATTGATCATGTTTTGATTGATGGAAGGCACGCATCGAGCGTGTTGGACGTGCGAACGTTACGTGGTCCCAACATTGACTCGGGCCACTATCTTGTCGCAGCCAAGGTACGCTCAGCGTAGTGCACGCCGCTCGTTCCAACGTGCACCGAAAGCTAGACGTCGGCAAGCTGCAATCAGAACAGACCGCCGCAGCCTTTTCAAACACTGCTCCGGTAAACCTCCCCGTTTTCTCAACAGATATGTGAGCAGTGGAAACATATCACCCGATCCATGGATAGGGCTGCCAAGGATGTCATTGGTTAAACAAAAACTGTGAAGAATTCTTGGTACCACGAGGAGTGTCGCAATGCTACTGCAGAGAAGAACGCTTCCTATCAGCGAACTCTGCTGTCGGGAGCAACGAGAGCTGTTAGAGAGCGACTAAGGAGGAGTCATTTTTCAAACCTACTTGGAAGCGATGAAGCGCACAATTCCGCCAATAGAGAAATGACAGCGGAACCACCAGTTAATGATGGTACTATTGTAGAGCCACCGTACTATAACGAGGTCGATTCAGTTATTAAAAAGCTGAAAAAAAACCAAGCGGCAGGCTGTGATGGGCTGCCAGCTGAGTTATTTAAGACCGGTGGTGTAGAGTTCATTAGGAGTACGCACCAACTTTTATGTAAGATATGGTCCGATGAACGCATACCCAATGACTGGAATCTAAGTGTTCTCTGTCCTATCTTTAAGAAAGGAGTCCCCTCTGTTTGCACCAACTACCGTGGAATAAGTCTTTTTTTCGTATTGTGTAATAGGCTAAATCTTTATACGGAATCAATGATACGATCACATCAATGTGTCTTCAGACCGAAAAAACTCGGCCAGAGCACTATGGTTTTTTGTTTTTTTCTTAAGTCAGCTGTTTGTGGCTTTTTGTTCAATTGGCGGCAAACGATTACTAAAGTGAATTGCTTAAATTTATGAAAATAAAAAGAAAATTAAAAGTGTTTTGATGGAAAACTATAGTTCAGGTATGCAAAATTATAGTTTAATAATAATTTAGTCAATGTTGTCTGTTTAAGTATACTTGTATCGTGCTTTGTTTGTGTGTACTTTTTAGGTTGACCTTAACAACTGTATCTGTGTTTCGTGAAGTAATACTTTTTAAGGGTAAAAAAGGGTAAAAAGTTGTAAATGAGAAGTTGTTATCTGAAGTGTGCAGAATGATATGTAACTAATAAAAGTTAGATTGTCCGTCTTTGCATGACGACGCTATCTAACATATCAGATTTTCTGCCTTTTTTATGAAGTGGAATTATGAAAGATTCTCTCCAAAGAGATGGAAACTTGCATAACCTTATAGATAGATTAAAAAGAGTCAATAAAGGGAAACAAATGGTGCTAGAACACTGTTTTAGTATAATGCTGGGAAAATTATCAGGTCCAGGTAGGAAGAAGATTTTATGGATAAGAGACATGTTAAAATAGTTTCAATAGATATAAAAGGAGGAGATATGAAGTCATATGATGTAATATTGTAAGTGTATATAACAGTAGGATTGACAGAGCAATTAGAATATGAACTTTTGAAAAAGTCAGCAAACAAATTATACATTAGCGAGTCATACGCTTCGTTTTTACGAAGTTAAAGAATGTTTTGTTTAACTTTTATTAAATAGTCCACATAACACGTACGATTTAATGCGTAAAAGTCAGACCGTGCAACACAATACTTAGTAGAAAAATCAGAGTTAGAGCCACTGCGTCTATATTTTTTAAATAAACGTGACTTAACATTCTTTAATATACAAAGACTACGAGAGAATCGAGAAAAATATTCAATGCCAATTCAATATCTGTACAACAGTTCAGAGCAGACCAACCGGTACTTAAAAGTAGGCGATTTAATTTAATGTAGTCAGTTTTCCTTTAACATTTGTCTCGCCGAAGACATTTATTACTATCCTGTGAAGAACAAATTTTATCAACCTCGAATAAAACTTCCAAGGATGGATGGAGATCATCTTCTGGATTTGTTAAAGGAGAGATCCTTTCGATAAATATGTCAAAACCAGAATCAACAAAAACGGGATCAAGAAGTCTATAAGACCTGCTGCGAAAATTGTTATACTGTTGCAATGACAACTAAAATAGATTGTCTAGAAACTCATTATTTTCAGCTGAAGTCATATATTTATATTTGGTAGTTTAAAATCACCTATGACAAAAAGATGATCGTTTTCATGTAGAAGAGTAGTAATGTAATGTATCGAAACATACATAGAAGAAGTCGCGGGTAAAAGCTAGTTATATATAAAAATTATGCTATGATATGCTTTACAATATATATTAAAATCTATATTTATTATTCATTTATTGTTTTTAGAAATAGTTAAGACAGAATCATTCAAGAAATTATTATTGTATTATATAGGGCACAATAGACCTGTAAGATCGCAGTGCGTACTACCCACTAATAATATTATAAACAGTTCCTATGCAATATAAAATATACATACGAACTTATGGAAAAGCTATAGCCTTTGGCATTAAGCTTATTAACTAGTTATGAACTAATTATTTGCTAAAATGATATTTACATTAAGTCCTTATTGATTATTTTTAAATTAGGTGGTATAAGTTTGATTCTTTTAGAAACTTAATCAGTAGTATCATCGTATTTTTTGAAGGATTAGAGAAATTATATTGAGATTGTGCATCAATTTGTGCATTAATTCGTGCAGTTCAGAATATTGTCTATCGGAATCTACGACGTTTGCCCATCTTTCTGGTAGTTTGTGGATTTCATCCTTAAAAACTTTTTCGGCTTGGCTGTCAAGAACGAATCGAGCCAATTTTTGATACTCTGCTCTGAAGTGAAGCGTAATCCGGTGAGGGCATTTTGCATTGATCTGAAGAAGAAGTAATCAGAAGGAGCCATGTCTGGGCTAAAAAGACAGTGAGGTAAAACTGGTGCTGCAACATGTGGTCGAGCGTTGTCATGCTGAAAAATTATGAATTCGTGTCTGGTCGCATATTATGGTCGTTTTTTCGCGATCACTCTCTTCAAACCAATCAATTGTGTTCGGTAGAGGTCCCCTTAGATCGTCTGACCTGATTTCAAGACCTCATAATATAACACACCCTTATGATCCCACCAAATACAGAGCATTACCTTGGCGTCATGGATATTCAGCTTTGCCGTGGATGTTGATGGTTGGCCGGGCTTCACATACGATTTCTTGCACATTGAGTTGTGGTAATAAACGCTTTTTCATCACCAGTGACAATCCAATGCTTAAATGACTTCTTTTTGTAGCGTTCAAGCAACATTTTCAGCATTTGACGTCTCTAGGTTTCAAATCATATGGCACCCAATTTCCAAGCTTTTGGATGAATCCCAATGCTGTTAAACGTCTGGAAATGGTTGCTTGACCAACTCCTAAAGCTTTTGCAAGTTCTTTTTGCGTTTGGTATCTTCATCTTTTTTGTTTTTTTTTTTTTTTAAACATTTATTTATTGGTCTTCCTGTTATCTTGTAGACAACTTAAACCAATGAGTAAAAAATAAAAATAAAATATTAAAGCTAAGCTTATTCAAATAATGTTATGGTTTGTGAGGCAAAAGTATATATTGTATATGAAACCCAAAATAATGCTGCTGTCTGCAGGGGTATTACGGTTGAGGAATATACAATAAATTATATACTCCTTAAATGTAACTCCCTAGGCAAAATCCTTTGCAGGCGACGCTTCATTTTTACTCCTGACTTCCTTCTGCGTTCCAAGAGGCGTCTGGCTAGCTGGTTTGGGTGACTATTAAGTCGTTCTATGTAGTCAGCGGTCTGCTTATTAATAACATCCCCGATTTTAGGAACTTTTAGGTTCTTTTCTATGTTTGCAGTGCGCATATACCTGTTAATCTGCGAAGGATCTTCGCCTGCTGGACGCGTATTTTGTTTATGTGTGTTTTTGCAGCAATGCCGTACACTTGTATCCCATAACGCCAGGCGGGTGCGATGATTGCCTTCTAAATGTGCAACTTGTTTTTCAGAGACAGATTGTTTTTGCCGTTGAGAAGCCAGCCCAATTTATTTGTCCTGGCGTATAGGGATTTTACGACCGCATTAATATGTGATCCAAATGTGAGGCGTTTATCCAGGTACACTCCTAGATATTTATACCCAGTATAGTGTCCAATCAGCTGACCCAGGAGGAAGACCCCAGGGCATTCGTCACGTTTGAGTGTGTATGTCACTGATGCACATTTGCTGAGATTTGTACCGATATTCCACCTTTTAGCCCATTTGCCAAATTTATAAAGATATAACTGAAGCATATCAGTGGCGATGACCGTGTCGTTAGCAAATGTAGCTGTGAAAAAGTCATGAGAATCTACCAAAGTGAATAGAGTATACAAGGTGAGACTTAGTATACTTCCCTGTGGAATACCTGCACAGATTTTTTTCGTACTCGACTCCACACCATCCAGAAGTACCGAAAAGGTCCGGTCGATCAGGAAACTACTTAATATCATAAACAGCTGCGGTGGGAGGATGATTTTTAATTTGCATAGTAGACCGTCGTGGCAAACCCTGTCAAAAGCCTGACGGATGTCCAAGTAAACAGCGACTGTATACTCCCTTTGCCTAGGATAAAGTTCACCACCCTATTGAGCTGCTCAGGGGTTCCGTGTGCCTTCTTGAAGCCAAACTGGAATGGTGATATCCTTTGGTTGACTTCGTCGATCGCAAGTATCCTCATCAACAGGCATCTCTTGAATAGTTTCACAGTGGACGACAGCAGGCTTATGGGTCGGTATGACTTAACGTCAGACGGGCCCCTCCCGAACTTTTTCCAAAGTTTTGGGAAGTGCCCAATTCTCAACGCAGCGTTATAAAGAACTAAAAAGAGTACCGCTTTGAATGGTAGCGCTTTCTGCGTCCTGTTATCGAGACCATCTTCGCCTGGGGCTTTCTGTTTTTAAGCGCTTTGATGTGGGACTGAATTTCCCCGATAGTGATAGGATTAGCTGGGAGAGCCAGCTGCCCTTTGAACTCGTCTCCTGTGACTACCGGATGCGGACCATCTCCCATCTGTTTTACGAATAGGGAACTTTGGTGGTGAATAGTTCATACACGCGTTCGGAGAGAAGTTTTCTAGGAATAAGTTAGTATCTTGCTGTTTTTGCCTGATAAGCAGCTTTTTTATCATGTTTGACACTCTTCGGTATACTCTATCCACAGCAGGGTTTCGTGTGCGAACATACTCTCTTCTGAGTCTCCTCTTAAACAGGAGAAGCACTTTAGTAGCTGGGTGAATCATCGATTGTGGTCTGAAATACTGGGGTGGGTTTTCTTTTGATGCATTAAGGGTAGCCGAGTGTAGTTTATTGAGAAAAAGCGCATACGCGTCTTCTAAGTCTGCAGGCCGTATAATCTCGAGGTTCAAGTCCAGGGTAATTTCTAGCTCCTTGCGAAAAGCAACGAGGTTCGTACAAGGCGACAACAATCGTCTTTTTGACGCCCTGGACTGCGGCGAGCTTGCTACTTCGACCACGAGGAGGAGATGATCGGATGAGAATTCGTACTCTATCCTGATGTTCAGTTCATCGGCTCGCAATCCGTTGTAGA
Source organism: Leucophenga maculata (assembly GCA_035044805.1). Lineage (NCBI taxonomy): Eukaryota > Metazoa > Arthropoda > Insecta > Diptera > Drosophilidae > Leucophenga > Leucophenga maculata. The sequence continues at coordinate 73,798 of JAWNNP010000191.1, read as the reverse complement.
CAAAAAAGTCTATGACAATTGGTGAGTGCTGCTGGGCGCATGGAAAGTGGGTAGCTTGCCCGGTGGCTTGAATTTAAGCAGAGGAGGTGACTTGGCGTTGAAGTCCCCTCCGATTAAAAACTTTCCTCCAAGGATTCTAAAAAGGTGCTCAAAGTCCGCTGTAGACCAGGTGTGTTGCGGAGATAGATAAAGGGAGGAGAAAAGCAGATCACCTTTGCTGGTGGATACTTGAATGGTAACCATTTATAGCTGAGCTTTTCTAACTGATGCCAATTGAAAGTAGCTGACTCCTTATCTTATCAGGACAACTGCTCCTCCTCTTGGTCTGTAACTTCTGCTAGGAGGCTCGTAAGCTCCCGTTGGGACCTGCCTGCTGTTGGTCTTTTCTAGTACCCTAGAGGGTTGACAATCTGTAGACCTGTACGAAGTGAATCTGCGTATGAAAATCTCAATCGGACCCTAGCTGCAGGAACGAAGTTTAAACCGCTGTGCTGGTTATTTTTTCCTAGCTATGTAGACGCGGCAGCCTTTATATCTAGCAGCATGGTTCCGCCGCAATTGGCAAAGCACAGTTTCTCCTCTGCAGTTGCATGGTTTTCGGCACATCTGCCACAAACGTAAGGTCTGAGGCAAAAGTTTTTAGTATGCCCCGAAGCTGTGACATCGGTCACTGGGTGCGCTCTAGGGATTTTTTTGGGATCTTTACTGAAACTCGAAGTCGACCTATGCGCTGAATCATTATCCTCTTTATTGTTTGGTGCCAGGACAAGGTCTACATAAAAGAAGTTGTTAGGCAGCAACTTCTCTATGACATCTCTATTCGCCTCGCGATTTATTTTGCGAGGTAGAGGGTTGTACCCTGTGCTTTGAACTCTTCCCTTATACGCTCAGAGGGGGTGGTGCTGGCTAGGTTACGAACAATCGCCCTGTATGCTTTGTCTTCCCGCAGCTGATAGGTGTAGTGCTGCGTGAAACGCCTCGCAGAACACCATCAAGTCCTTAGCTCTGAACCTGCTAGGAAATATAAAACCCAATGTGAGTCGGATCACAGTGGAGATGTGTAAACCTATAGTACTTAAAGATTTGCTTGACTTGACTTTGATTGTTTTGGTTCGTTTCAATTTTTTTGGTTTGCTTCAAGACATATTACGCTAATTTTTCATTTAAGCTTGAGTTTTGCACTAATACACTCTCATTTACTTCACACCAATTAAGTCTTACTCTGTTTTGTATTCGTAAGCATTATGCCACCGCACATAATAAATACATATAATGCCAATATTTAGAACAACCAGCGATCCTCCTTAACTCGATTCTGCCGACCGATTAAAATTATTTTCCAAAAAAAGAAAGCCCACTTAGTTGGTGCAGAAGTTATATAAAATAGAATGTTTTAAGAGCCAAATATAAGAAATTAATCCAAAAACATGATGCCAGAAGATTGATTGATTAAAAGGTTTTTAGTTCACTTGCAGGGGTTTGTAGAATTTGCAATGCAACCCCGACAATGATGAACTTTATAGAGTTAATAAAATCGAAAAATCTTGAAGCGTGTAACAAGGATTTACGGAAACATCGACCTAATCACATCCAAAAATATTCCCAATGGATGATATATTGCACGCGCTGTTGGGTTGCTGATATAAAAATGCTGGAAGTACATAGACTCAAAAAAGAACATTTACTTAGATGATGAGGTCATTCAGTTTCTCGAAAATTTTTCCGTTTCGAATGATTCTGAATTAGCATCATTTTAATTAAAACTTCGAAAAAAAAATTATTTATAAAAATTTGTTTTCGCTTTTAACCCGACTAAGGGTAATTTGCTTAGGGTAATGTGTTTAACTGGCACCTATTTTGATGATTTTTACGTCAATAAATTTGTCTTAACCTTCAATATGGCGGTGATTTAAATCGATTTTTCATAGAACCACATTTTAAAAATAATTTTAGGGGTTAGTCTGTTCTCAAAAATAATATTATCGATTTTTTCCTTATTCCTGTTTTCTCAGATATTCATAATTTATTCTACAAAAGAATCCAAAAGAAGACTTTCGGAGATAAAACCACTTTAGAGACACATATATTTCTTAATGTTTTCGATTGAAATCGTTGCAATTTTTCGATATTTGAACTAATGGCTGTTTCCCACAACTGTATCTCATAAGTCTATATAGTCTTGATAATGGCTTTGTTTAATAGTATTTTGTTTCTAAACTTTAATTCGTTTAGACTTTACTTTTACCTGTTTTAGTTTTGCTTTATTTCGATATTCCTTTTTTTATCCATTCAGAAGCTTCTACTGCTGATGTTACAACTCTTACATAGTCAGTTGAAGGCCTATCGAAAGTAAATATTATGTAAAGGATCGGCTTCCTTGTGGAATGCCAGCTTTAATTTTCTTTGATTTTGATTATACATATACATTATATATATTTGAGATTAGTTATCTCTATATTTACTATAGGAGTGAAAGTGAAAAACTTTAACTTCGTTTTATGAGTTTACGGCCAAAATATATCAAGTTCCACTCAACCGATTCTGATCGAACCGCAGTCAAACGACGAAGAAATAACGTCATTCTTGCCAAACTAGGATCTTTCGGAAAAAACATTTTTTTTTTATTATTTTTCGGGTTCAACAAAAAAAAAGAACTAGATTTATTTCCGAAATCCTAGTTCCTGTGAAAATTACATTCAAACTGATCAAGAATCTTTTTTGATTTTAGAATTTAGTTAATAGGGAGTCCTCGAATACCGGCCACATACGACCTACCTTTTTTTGGCAGAACACGTGAAACAGGTGGAGAATTCTTTGAACGGATGTCATATGGCCTACCAATGTATCAAAGAACAAAATGCTGAAATCAAAATTAAGAAATTTGTCTTCTTTTTAGGGGTATCGCGTAATTTTAAATTATCGATTTGAATCAATGTAAAATCGATAAGTTTCAGTTTACTATAAACTAAACTATTAACTGCTGAGTTTTTACTGTGATTAAGGAGTCTATTTACATATCGTCTGCTAAAGCTGTCTATTTCATCATTAATTAAAGGTATTTTTAGGTCTTGGTGAATTTCCGCATTTGGCACAAATTTGTTTTATTTTAATAGCGCTGAAGGATTTCGATGTTTGGATTGTTCACCGTACCTCAAATTTTAATTGTGTAAGTTTAACTAGGCTTCAGTACAGTTTTGTACAGTCTAAACTTGTTTTGTAAACGGATTTAAGATTTTTTTCCAAGCAACCAGTACATTTTGATTGTCTTTATGTTAAGTTTTTCCACTTTTTCATCAAAGAATACTTTTTGTAACAATCGGCAACCAAGTACTTCCCAGAAAAATTTTAATTACTGTAGACAGATAAGCCCAAAATATATCAAGCTACCTAATTGTCTCATCAATCATTTACGTATTGTACTCATTTACGTATTGTACGTACTGACATATACGTTGTCAATAGAGCATAACACGTTTAAACGCCAAAAAACAAATATTACTGCATTTAGGGACTGGTTGGATCAACATTTATGCTTGGATGTATCACGGAATCGGGAGCTGGGATAGACCAAGCTGTTGATTCTCTTACAAGCAATATTCATCAAGCAGGCTCTTCGTGCTTGCCTACTCTGTACACTGGACCTAGCACATCCAAATATGCTAACAAATTTGCTATACTAAGTGAAACAGAAAGATATTCTGATGACAACAATAACAGCAACAGCTGGAATGGTATGTGATACAGTACAGACTACAAAACCACCTCCAATTTTTGTATCTGATTTCGGTGATATAAAAGAAATGCTACAATACCTAAAATTGACACCAAAGGCTTTACTTACAAAACCCAACGTGATGGGCACATTCGAATAATGGTTAAAACTATTCGAAAGTATAGAGAACTTGTAAAAATATTTAAATATGACAAGTTAAGTATCACACTTTTCAAGTTAAAAACGACAGGGCATTCAGGGTAGTAGTAAAAAATATTCACCACTCCACGCCAATCAAAATAATAAAGTCTGAGATAGAATCGCTAGGGCATGTTGTAAGAGGGGGTCCATAACATAACCAAAGAGCCTCTACATATGTTTTTCATTGACCTAGAGCCAGACAATAGAAACTGCGAGATTTATAATTTGGGAAGCGATATGATGCAATGTTTCAGGTGCTAAGAATTTGGACACACTAAAGCATATTGCAATGAAAAATTTAAATGTGTTAAGTGTTCACTTAATCATCCAAGTACCAACTGTACGAAACTGAAGAATGAATCAGCCAAATGTGCAAATTGCCATGGGAACCATGCTGCTAGCTATAAAGGTTGCAGAATTTACCAAGAGCTTACAAAAAATAAACACTCTGCTGCCAATAGTAGAATCACCACAACCAAGGATGCCATCAACCAGCCCAAACTGTCGACACCTTATACTCACGCAAATAACTTCAATAGCAGGGCTAATCAAACGACATACTTTCAGGTATTCAGAGGTGGTACTGAAATTCAAGAAAATCGTGCATAGACAGAATTGAAAAACTTCTAAAAAACAATCAGAACTTACAAATAATTTACTGAACATGATTATGTTGCTAGTAAATAAATTATGCAAGTAGATGTTCGCATAGCCATATGGAATGCATGGGCTTGCCAACCATCGAAATAAATTATCCATATTTATTAAATCAAACAATATTGATCTTATGCTAAGATCTGAAACACATTTCATCAGTAAAACTTATTTAAACATTAACGGATACGAAGTTATAAATGCTAATCACCCATCTGGTAGGGCGCAAGGCGGTAGTGCAGTTATTGTTAAAAAATCGCTCAAGTATAAAACATTAGACAGCATCAGCTTAAATAATATTCAATATTGATGAATCTATAGCCGCCATATACTTACCTCCAAGGTATGCGTTCAAACTAAGTGACTTCAACGCTCTGTTTCAATACTTTGGTAATCATTTTATTGCTGGAGGAGACTACAACGCCAAGCATCCATGGTGGGGATCAAGGATTGTGAACCCAAAGGGAAGTAAACTCCACAAATGCATAACAAATAATAGCTACTCTACTCTATCCACTGATAAGCCAACATATCCTCGAAAAATACCCGATCTTCTGGACTTTTTTGTCTTCTCTGGAATATCGCAACATTTACTTCATATTGAAGAGAACTTTGATTTGAGTTCTGATCACTCGCCAATCATTCTTACATATGGTTGTACAGCGCAACATACTTCAAAAACTAATATAATGGCTTTTAAAAACATGCTTGAGGATCGTGTTAGCCTAGACGTATCGCTGAAGACAGGAGATGAAGTCGACGCCGCAGTTGAAAGGCTCACTAATGCAATTCATGTTGCTGGATCTCTATTTACACGAGAACAACTAGGAAACTTAACCAGGCCATCATTTCTTCCTCTTGAATTTAGAGCACAGATTGAAGAAAAAAGAAGATTACGGAATAAATGGCAAATAACTCGTAGTCCGATTGATTAAAGACGATTTAATAAAGCGGCCAAGGATTTAAAGAGAAGATTATGGGAAGTTATCTAAGAAATTCGGACTCATTTACAGCCGACACTGACTATAGCCTTTGGAAGGCCCCTAGATATTTGAAGCGACCAACAAAGAGATCTACTATAATAATTGACAACAATGGGTAACGCTGCAGATGTGATGGGGAAAAAGCAGCACTTAGAGTCAGTTTTTCAACCAAATTCGGAGTATGATGCAGAAAATACAACTGAGGTACACAATTTTTCAGACTCAGCGTGCCAGATGAGTTTGCCAATACGTCAAATCACTTTCTCGGAGATACAGGAAGATGCAAAAAATTTAAATATGAAAAAATATCCAGGATATGATAAAATTGACGGTATCATGATTATAAGCTTGCCTTTAAAATGTATAAAATTGCTGATATACATATACAATGCTATGCTTGGACTGGGCTACTTCCCAAGACAATGGAAATGAGCTGAAGTAATAATGCTCCCTAAACCCAACAAACAGGAAAGCTGCACGTCGTCATAACGTTTCATTATTCTGCTGGCGATATTCTCTTAAGTATTTAAAAAAAAAAACTTTTAAGAAGAATGTCTTCTGTGCTGGACGTTCTAAACATCATACCCGTACATCAGTTTGGGTTCAGAAAAGGGCACGGAACTATTGAGCTGTGCCATCGTATTGCGAGAACAATTCAAAACTCATTTGAACATAAGAAGTACTGCGGAGCCGTCTTCTTAGATGTTTTACAAGCGTTTGACAGAGTCTGGCACTTAGGACTATTATATAAAATTAAGAGGTGGCTACCTGCTCCATATTTATTATTATTGAAGTCTTATCTAAGCAACCGTAAATTCTATGTTCAAGAGCAAAATAGCCAATCCAGACTATAATAGATATATATATATATATATATATATATATATATATATATATATATATATATATATATATATATATATATATATATATATATATATATATATATATATATATATATATATATATATATATATATATATAAATATATATATATGTATATATATATAAAAATTACTTGTCCATTTTTATAATATCAAATATCTTTTGAACCGAGGGAGCCAGATCATATATCGACCTAAATATATGATCAACGCTGTAATACCTTTCAGTTGATACATAATATGTATGTGTATATGATTGTCTGCTTAGACACTTGAATTCAATTTTTATTATAAAAATTGTCAAGTAATTGTTTAATTTTTATATAAAAACTAGTGGTACCCGGCACTCGGTGCTGTGTATGTATGTATTATTATTATTATATACCGAGATCTTAGATTTATCCAGTAATCTACCTTAAAGAAATAACATTGGCTACTGACGTAAAGCTATAAAAAATTATACACATATTGTCTCTATATATATGTATGTATGTTCTTCATAGACATCTAAGCCCTCCCCACTTTTGCAATGGATCTTACACATTTCGGGTGGGGCATAGTCCCCTCCAATTTTGACCAAACTTAACACGTTTACTTTTCCCGATCTCATCTATATCCCAAATTTCATTCCTGTACCTCAAATTGATGCACAGTTATAATAAATATTGTTTATCGCTTCTATGAGGGGTGGGGCATAGTCCCCTCCGATTTTCACCAAACTTTACCGGATTACTTTGTTGACCTAACCAAAGTTTATCTGTGAATTTTAGATCAACGAATGGTTTCGGAGTCTATAGGGAATATACATACAAACATACATACATACTTCCATTTTTATATACATATATAGAAGATTGAAATATAAGAATTATTTGTTATTTTTAGTTTTTAAATTAATTTTAATAATTAAAAATAATCTATTTAAAATTTATTTTATTATTAATTCTGATGTCCTAAATTTTTTAATAAAAATTATAATCATAAAGTTCACACAGTGCCAGTTAGTTATCTGGCAGTAAAAACCATTTTCGTTTAGTTTTCTGTTACATTTAGTTAAAATTTTTACAGATTTTAAACTACTTTCAATGCATTGTGATGAGAGTGCCGAATATATTTTACCGTCTAACAAGGCTTTACAGTCCCTGATATTTTCAAGTTGATATGATTTTTTGATTCTTAATAATCAAGATAGAATAGAAATGATTTTCTATAATTTTTACCGAGTACCATTTATATTTTATGTATGGTCAAAGTCAGCTGATTCGGAGTTTCTTTAACAATAGAAAATGCGCGCCAAATTTATCGTCCCTTGCACCGCGAATTAATCATTAATTGTAAACAATTAAAAAAGTGTAAACATGGGGAACGTTAGTTATCCAAGAGATGGGGGGTGACAGGGGTACCATTGCCCCACCTACCCAATTTCGCACTTCCATAAGGTTCCATAAGGTTACCTAAATCATTATAACAATACTGTCTACATTAGGGTTCGGCTTATTTATCAAATTGCCCCTGCCAAAGTTCTCAGGGTCGAAAAATGTTCCCATATTAATTTCAGGTATCAGCAATGGTGCATTGGGATGGAAAAATGCTCCCAGAATTAACGGTATGAAAAGATGGAACGTTTGCCGATCGTTATTACTGAAGGCGAACAACTTCTAAGAAAACCAAAGATAACAGCTTCTACTGGAGTAGAAATGTCTAACGCACCTTTTAAACTGCGGACTGAATGAAACATTCAAATTGTGACAGCTTTTTTTATACAACTGCTAAATGGGGCTGCAGTTTTGCTAGGGCAGCTATTAGAGCACAGCCTGTTCTATCTTCCGTGTAGGCATCACATCAGCGAAATATTTTTGCGTGCTGTATTCGATTCGGTTCTGGAGCTACATCAGACACAAATGTTTCCCTCTTTGTACTGTTTAAAGATTCTTGGCACAAGATTGAGCAGGATAAGTTCAATTTTTTTGTTTGGGAGATTGGGAATCGTTTGCTCAAGTGGAAAGTTGTTGACTGCCATTCACCTGGGAATGGCCAACAATGATTCTTGTGTCAAACGGTCCAAGCAACTCACACGTCCGTTAGGACACGTATCTCCTGGGTAGCCTCTGAACATCCGTTCAGAGGTGAGCTAACGTGAGAAGGCGAAGGGGCCCCCTCTCCTTTAAAAAGGGCTTGGTGCGCTGGGCTTGGGACCCGCCACTTTAAAAAAAACCCCCCAATGAAAACTAAAGGAAAGCCTCGGAAGGAATTGAATGATGACGACCCCCGCAAACGCTATAAGGATAATGATTTGAGGATATGCACCTGGAATGTCCGCACCCTTAATTGGGATGGTGCAAGTATCCAGCTGGTTGATGTCCTCGACAAATGCAAGGTTGACATCACCGCAATCCAAGAAATCCGATGGATAGGACAGGGTTGCTCTAAAAAAGCATCCTGTGACATCTACTACAGCTGCCATGCGAGTAAGCACGAATTTGGATGTGGTTTCGTGGTGAGTAAGAAACTACGTGGCCTCGTCTCTAGGTTCACACCTGTTGACTAGCGTCTAGCCGCGATACGCATCAAGGCCAAATATTTTTATATTAGCCTTATTTGTGCGCACGCCCCGACGGAAGAGAAAGACGACGATGCTAAATATGAGTTCTATGAGCGCTTGGAACGCCTGTACGAGTGCTGTCCCAAACACGATGTCAAAATCGTGCTTGGCGATTTCAACGCCAAGATTGGGAAGGAAGGAATCTTTGGCCCAACCGTCGGAAAATTTAGCCTTCACGACACTACCTCCAATAATGGAGAGAGGCTAATCGATTTCGCCGCAGGTCGGAACATGGTAGTTAGTAGTACCAGATTTCAACATCTTAACATCCACAAGCCTACATGGCTGAGTCCTGATCAAAAAACACGCAACCAAATTGATCAGCGTAGTGCATGCCGCACGTTCCAACATGCAAGGACGTCATTGGTTATACAAAACCTGTACAGAATTCTTGGTACGACGAGGAGTGTCGAAATGCTACTGCAGAGAAGAACGCTTCCTATCAGCGAACTCTGCAGTCGGGAGCAACGCGAGCTGTTGGAGAGCGATATCGAGAGAAACGGAGAGAGGAGAAACGCCTTTTCAGACGCAAGAAAAAGGAGCAAGAAAAGCGGGAGTTTGAGGATGTTGAGATGTTCCGTAACAGAAATGAAGCTCGAAAATTCTATCAGAAAGTCAAGTGTGTGTCTGAAGGTTTTAAGCCCGGAGTAACTTTCTGTAAGGATGAGAATGGAAATCTTGTAACGGATGAACAGGAATCACTGAGATTATGGAGGAGTCATTTCTTCAACCTACTCGGAGGCGATGAAGCGCACAATACCGCCGATAGAGAAATGACACCGGAACCACCAGTTAATGATGGCACTTTTGTAGAGCCACCGGACTATTACGAGGTCGATTCAGTTATTAAAAAGCTGAAAAATAACAAAGCGGCAGACTCTGATGGGCTGCCAGCTGAGTTATTTAAGACCGGCGGCGAAGAGTTGGTTAGGAGTATGCACCAGCTTTTATGCAAGATATGGTCCGATGAACGCATACCCAATGACTGGAATCTCAGTGTTCTCTGTCCTATCTTTAAGAAAGGAGACGCCGCTGTTTGCGCCAACTACCGCGGAATAAGTCTCCTTTCCATTGGATATAAGACTCTGTCGGGCGTATTGTGTAATAGGCTGAAGCCATATACCGACTCACTGATAGGATGATATAAGTGTGGCTTCAGACCAAAAAGGTCGACCAGTGACAAAATATTCACATTACGCCAAATCTTGGAAAAGACCCGTGAGTTCAACTAAGACACTCACCACCTATTTGTCGATTACAAAGCCGCTTTCGACAAACCGATAAGAGCGAAGTTCTTCGACGCGCTGTCTGCACTAGGTATCCCGGCAAAGATTGTCCGTCTTTGCATGGCGACGCTATCTAACACACAAAGCGTTGTCAGGGTGGGGAAAAACCTCTACGACCCCTTTGATACCAAGAGAGGTTTCAGGCAGGGCGATGCTCTATCGTGCGATTTTTTCAATCTCCTGATGGAATACATCCTACGCCAATGCCCGTACATACAGAGTACGTCGGGCTCGATCTTCCAAAAGGAAGTGATGCTGCTCGCTTACGCCGATGACATCGATATCATCGGTACGCAGGAACGGCGAGTCAGCAAGGCGTTATCGGAGATTGAAAAACAGTCTCGGCTCATGGGTCTAGCGGTGAACGAGGAGAAGACGAAGTACTTGGTGTCTTCTCGCACTCCGTCAATGCGTCTTGGACGGTCAGTGACGATGGAGAATTTCAACTTCAGTGTTGTAGAAAACTTCGTCTATCTCGGAACAGAGATCACCAGCAACAACAACGTCAGCCTGGAGATCAGGCGAAGAATCACGCTTGCAAACATACGTTTTTTTGGGCTGAGCAAGCAAATGAGAAGTAAAGCCCTCTCTCGACGGACGAAAATAAAGATATATAAGACGCTGACACTCCCGGTCCTACTGTATGGCGCAGAGGCATGGACCGTGATTGAGTCGGATGAGACAGCGTTGGAAGTCTTCGAGAGGAAGATTCTTCGCAGGATCTTTGGTCGTATTAGAGTCGGCGACGAGTTTAGGTCCCGTATGAACCGCGAGCTATACGAGCTATTCAATGAGGATGGCATAGTCCAGCGCATAAGTTTCCAGCGGCTGCACTGGGCTGGGCACCTCATTCGAATGGACGAAGGAGCTCCAGCACGCATGGTTTACAATGGGGGCCCAAACTTGATTGGTGGACGCCGACATAGAGGACGACCGGGCACTCGATGGAATGACCAGGTATGGAGAGATCTCTCCGTACTTGGCATTCAGAACGACTGGCGCCAGCGCGCACAGGATTATGGAGGCTGGCGCGCTTTCCTGGACGCGGCCATGACCGGTAGACGGTTGACGGCCATTTAAGTAAGTAAGTAAGTTCAATTTTAGTGTGACAAATAGTTATGTACCTAAAAATATAAATGATAAACAGAACGATATAATTGATTTCTGCCAAGCTGAATTGATGAGAGACCATGCGCGTACTGATTATATGGAACTATTGGAGTTAACTTTGGGGTCGAATCCTAATGGACATCATTTTCGATTGCCTGGGCCGATGCATCATGCGCGCTGGATGTCTAAAAAATATATTTGTTCCAAGAAGAATTAAAATTGTCCAAATAAGAAGAAAAACATTGTGCGCTTTTATGTACAGCTTTGGTTTCGGGCACCAACTGCTCTTGAAGCTCCAAATAACGATTTCAATTTTATACGTGCGATGTTTAACTATCAGAAAGTGAATGAAAAAATGTCAAACGCGGTACTTAAAAAACGTGCAATCATTTGTGATATTTGGCTGATGAAAACATCGCACTTGCGTTATTGGACGGTAATGAAAAATTGTGCAGCAATTATTGACATTTGACATTGATAAGGACAACGTCGACTATTCTTTCAAACGCTTAAAATTGAAAGAAAATGATTTGCTAACGTTTGTTACAAAACAATTAGCTGACTTCGTTACGCCTAACTCTGTTTAATTTTTCATTCGCTTCAACATTTCAAGAGCGTTTCTGACCCAAGATCCTTCTAAATGGCATGACAATGAAGATTTGCTGAATGATGTAAAAGTTATAAATAAACTAAAAGTAGTTAATGACACGTCAGAGCAAAGTGTTAAGCATTTGCAAGATTACAATCAGAAACTGACAACCAAAGATCATGAATTTTAAAATTTATTGCATATTTAATACTAAAAAGTCTTTAAAAAACTGATTCTGAATGATACTATACGCACGTATATTTAATATTGGATATCATATTTTTTTATTTTCAATAAATTAAGCTTAATTTCAGTGACAAACATTACCTTTTTTTTGTATAACCCCAACATTTCTATAGAAAACCTACTTTTGTCAAACGATCTACAAATAATCGTTTTAGCTTATGTCGCCAACTTTAAACATTGTATGATCAGACTAGAATTTTAAATCATGAAACTATTAGTTACCGCATATTTTTGGCTCCATCCAAAAAAATTATAACTATACATTGTACGAGTACATACATATGCGTGTTAATGGGCATAGGACGATATGTTTTCTTTAAAAATGCGGCAAAACCGACATTTTTGCACCAATATTGACATCAATTTTTACTTTTTAGAAAAGGGGTAGTAAGGGATACATACATATATACATTTTGAAAAATTCGGGTTGAAATAGTTAAAGCGACCCCATGTATGCAGTTTAAATCAGCCTCCAATAAACTGTGTTGGAAGATATCAAAATATGATAAGCATAATTTTATATCATATGCGTACATTAACATATGGCCATGTTTAATAGTCATACGAAGATTATTAATAAAAATATTAAGCAATATTGGACCATGGTGATTCCCTTGAGGAACACCAAAATACGCTACAATAGTTTAAGATAAATAATAACTAAATAGTATTGTGTACTACCAAAAAAAAAAATATGACTCAATCAAAGTAGTAGTCTGTGTATATAACATCATCATAAAATTCATTAGTAACTGAAGGAAATTCGAAAAAGATTTGTGCTAAATGATTTGCTTTGATGGAAAGGACTGTCAAGTGGGATAAGATTCTTTTCAACGAGATCGAAACATGCAAAACCGAATGAATAAATTGAATAGAATTGATAAGGGAAACATTTAGAGGTAGAACACTGATTTCGGAATGTTATCAAGTCGCGGTATGAAAGAAATTTTTCATGAATAAAATGCTTGTAAATACAATTTGAATAGAGATTATAGGAGGATATACAAATTCATATGATGCAATGTTGTAAGGACATAGAAGACTGGGATTAACAGAGCTAGCAGAAAACGTGCTTTGCCAAAAGTCTGCAAGCAAATTTGATATTATCGATTCAGAGAAAGCAACCATATCATCAAAAAAAAATTAGATACTCTGAAGTACTGCGATTCGTTTTTACGGAATTAAAGAAAGATTTAAAGATGTTGGTTTTATTTATTTATTATTATTTACAACTACATAAATTTAATCAGTTGCATTACAAATATTTTAAGACTAAGTGGCTCACTGAACATCTATTTTCTCACTTATCGCTAAAATAGGATCGCCCAGTTGACCGACTGTGCCTCAACTTACAGCCATGGAATGGTCCAAGCAGTCGCAATTACAAATCATAAGAAAAATGAAACTACAATTTAATTACGTTCAGAGTTCATTATAGATTTTTTTTATACAGTTTAAAGAAGAATTGTAGGAGAGTAGATAAGAAAATTCGTTAAAGGTATAGCAGAGAGACCGAAATGAATCGTGGCAAGCATAGTTTGTTGTGCAAAATGACAACCATAAAGGAACATATTTACGCGTGAAGCGAGAGGAAACATTTAAAGATAAAAATTTAAGTAAATAAGGAGAATCGGCATCCCCACAAAGAATCTTGTGAAGGAAAACGACAGAGAGCATTGACAGTCGAGCAGATAGAGTCGGAAGATCTATAAGTTTCAATCAATCAACATATGGAGGGAGATGTATATCAGAAGCCCAAATAACAGAAACTGTTTTTGAACAGACTCGATACGATCTTCGTGGATTGCATGATGTGGGGTCCAAATACATGAGGCAAATTCCAAGATCGGACGAACAAGTGATGTGTATAGAAGTTTAGTAGTATAAGGGTCATTAAATTCCATGGACCACCGCTTTATAAAGCTAAGAACACCTTTAGTTTTATTAACCAGGCACACAATATGATTGTTGTAGCTCAATTTAGGGTTCATAAGGACACCTAAATCATTAATATAAATTTACCTACTAAGGATATGAACACCCAGAAAGTAGGTCATAATGAATGGTTTTCTGCGATGGAATGTTACGCATTTACATTTAGAGATTTTTAAATTAAGATAGTTTGTTAAGCACCAAGTATGTAACGAGTTAAAATCAGATTGTAATAGACTATGTTGGGAAACATCAGAATATGACACATAGTTTGACATCATCAGCATACATGAGCATGATTTATTGCCAAAGGGAGATCATTTATGAATAAAACAAAGAGCAATGGCCCAAGATGACTACCTAGTGGAACACCAGAAGACACATCTATAGATTTCGACAAGATATTGTTAAAAACAATTTACAAAAGAATGGGGAAATCCAAAAGCTTTTAGTTTATATATAAGGTGACTATGACAAACACTGTCAAAAGCTTTGCTAAAATCTGTAGAAATAACATTAGTCTGGCAGCAAAAAAACCTTTATTTACGATAGAAGTGGATTCTAAAAGATTGGTACAAATATATCTGCCTTTAACAAATCCATCTTGCAAAGGACTAACTAATACCTCTATAATTCGAGACATCAGATTTACTGTCCTTCTTGTGTAAAGGGATAATAAAATATTGTTTCCAAAGAGTTGGGAGTTTGCTTTGTTTTGTAGAAAGTGAAAAAAAGAAAAAATGGAACACGAATAGAGCATTGTCCAATAATCAAATTTAATTACTAAAATTTTTTAAAATTACATTAGATTTTAAAATTCTAAACACAAAATCTGAAAGTCTGCAATATACATTACTCAGAAATTGCGAGAGGGCAAATCGATAGGATGAAGACGCTTTAATCGGCGCCGTGTTGATGCGAAGAAGGTTGGCAGCTAGAATAATTGGATGATAGTTGAGTCTATTTAAGTAATTTGTGCTCTGTTTCCTTATTTCATCTAATATCGGTGGCATTTCTAATTCTTTGTGGATGTTCTTGTTGGTTAAGAACCATGGAGCGCCGGTGATTTTCCTCAGAGTTTGACTTTGATAACGCTGTATAATATTAATGTTTGACACTGCTGATGTGCCCCACAGCTGTATGCCATACGTCCATACTGGTTTTAATATCGCTTTGTACAGAAGAACTTTGTTTCTAGACTTAGTCTGGATCTACTTCCTAAAAGCCAGTTCATTCGGGTTGTTTTTATATTTAGCTGCTTCCTTTTTGCTGAAAAATGTGGTTTCCAAGTCAGCCTTTTGTCCAGCCAAATGCCTAAATACTTAACTGTACATAGCTTAGGTATTAGTATGCCATTAAAACTAACCCGATCTTCCGAGTCTTTGCAGAGGGTGAACATTATGTGGGCTGATTTTTCCGCGTTGTTTCATTTGTTCATCCAATCTTGAATTTTGTCCAAGTATTCTTGCAATTTTACTGTTGCAGCTCTTGCAAATGAATCTTTTGAAATAATTGCTGTATTATCCGCGTAAGTTGCAATTGTAACTCCTTCACAGTTTGGGGTAGGCATATCTGTAGTGTATAGAGTGTACAGTAATGTAGCCAACACACTTACTTGCGGTACTCCAGACTGTATGTTTTTTTAATGACGAATGGGTTTCTGCGCATTTGACGTAATTTTTGAAGTTTCTTTAATTTATGCAGATCGATCGATTTGGGGAAACACTCTTCGAAGAAATATTCGTTATAATATTTTGTAGTCAACAAACTAATGGGGCGGTACGAAGACATTTCATTTTCTCCGCACATTTCCACTAATTTGGAAAATGGCCAAGCCTGAAGCAGGTATTAAAAAGGAGTACAAGGAGTAGTAGGCATTTTTGTGGAAGTGCTTTTATAGTTGCTGCATCAATTCCATCATAACCAGACGACTTCTTTACGTCAAGTAACTTTATATCTTCTTTTAGCTCGTCTAATCTTACCGGTGAGAGAAGAGGGCTGCTGCTACTGTGTGTATTCAGTCCACAATCTATAATTGATTCTTGAGTATTACTGCAAAGAGAAAACGGTGTAAATTGTTGCTGAAGATGAATAGCGAACGATTCTGCTTTTTCTTCATTGCTGTGACACCAACTTCCGTTTGAATTTTTAATTGGAACTATACGCCGAGCAGGACGTTTTAAATATTTTGTAGCTTTCCATAGGTTGTGTTCAGGTCCATGAGGCTCAATATTTTGAAGGAAATCTCCAATTGCATAATTTTTTAGATCTATAAGTCTATATTTAAGTTTCTTCGCAACTCTGTTTCGAGCATTTTTATCATCGGAATATCGTGTATGCTGCCAGATTCGCCGCAGTCTTCTTTTTTCGGTTACCAGGTCCTTTATCTCTCTAGAGTACAACGAATAGTTTCGGTATGCTCTAAAGTTATTTGTTCTCGTCAAAGGGGTAGCAATGTCTGCGGCTTCGTGAATTTTTTTATTAAACCATTCTATTGTGTCGTCAACATCCTTTCCACTATTTAGTTCAATGTTTAGATTAATTTGACTGTCTAACCAGCATCCGAATAACGCCAAGTCGTTATTCTTAGTGATTAGATTGCGTCTATTGAGAACTAAATTAACAGGAACGTTAATATGGATGAGAAGAGCTGAGTGATCTGAGCATAGGTCTTGCAGATCCGATATTGTCACTCTTCTTTGGTCAAGTCCGTGACAAATCGCTAAGTCCAAAATATCAGGACACCGATTTGAGATCCGTAGGCCAGTAAGTTGGGTTTCCTGTCGTAAGAACTGAGTAATTGTTTGAGGAGACACATTTAAGCAATTCTTTTCCTTTAGGATTATTAGCTCTTGCGCCCCACCATTGGTGTTTTGCATTAAAATCTCCACCAATGAGAAAATTGTTGCCTAGTGTACTAAATAAGGACTCAAACATATTTTTGGAGACTTGATGCCGCGGTGGTAAATACGCAGCAGCAATTTTAAGTTTGCCAGTACTGTACTTAGTTCAATGGCAGACTTGAGCCCACGACTCGACAGTAGGTCTGCAATGTTCGAATTTAATGTTTTTTTTAATAATTACGGCAGACCCTCCACGCGCTGTTCCGGCAGGGTGATTTGAGGACACCATTTCGTATCCGTGTATTTTAAAGTATGTGCGTTCATTAAAATGTGTTTCGGAAAGAAGCACAATATCTATGTTTTGTGACTTGATGACATGTTCAAGTTCAAACTTGTGTTGGCAAGCGCCATTTGCATTCCATAGAATTATTTTAAGGCTTGGATGCATGAGTACTGAGAAGAGACGTTACAAGTTTTAGTAATGTGGAAACTTGATCTGCCAATTTGTCATATCGCTCATTTTGTTTCTCTATTAGCTGCTCTAACCTGGCGAGCCGATTGAGATCTTCATTTCCACTATTAAAATTATTAACATTTGGATATCTTTTATTTGAATTAGCATCTTCCACTGGGCGACACAGTCTCAATTTGCACACTTTTGTTTGTGTCTAGCACTACATGTTGTACAGTTTTTATTTGTTTTTTACCATTCTCTGGAAAATTATTTTTAAATACTTTTTGGTATACTTCGCATCCTTTATATGAAGCCGTGTATGCTTCCCCACAGTGAGCACACGTTGCTAGGGCGTTCTTATCTTTAGTGCAGTCCGCTGATCGGTGGTTCTGTGCACATTTTACGCAGCAAAAAGGTTTAGTGCAACACGTTTTCGTATGAACGAATTCTTGGCATCTATGGCATTGTGTCAATTCGTTGAATTTTAATGGAGGTTCAATTTGAACTAATGCGTTGCAGAGTGTTTTGATGTCATACACTAATTTATTGTTGTGTATCGGTTCAAGATCGACGAAAAACATTGAAAGTGGGTGCTTGATGCGTCTACTGCGTGCGATAGTGATATGACGGAACTGGTGATTTTTGTTCAACAGCTCTTCTTTAATGTATTCAGTTAATGTTGTGTGATGCTGGTTTTTAATGACTACTCTAAAAGCCCGCTCTTGCTTCAACTGATAAGTATGATACACTTTCTTTTGTTGGTCAAGAAGTTTAACTATAGCGCGATAGTTATCACTATTATTTACCATAACTCGCAATTGACTATCGCGATTCGATTTATAAGTGTATGAACCTTTTCAATGCAATCATTAAATTTAAGCATTAAATCCTGAATATTAATCACACTGGGAATGATTATTGAAGGTGGCTTAGGTTCATTTTCTACGTTATGTGTATTGTCCGTATTATCATCTGCCATATCATGTTCCACAAGAGTAGATTATTATTTAACAATTCAGTAACCTGCTTATTAATCAAATTGTTTTTTGCTTTAGCTTAAACTTGCTGACATACGCAGCTTGGCATTGATTGTCGTCAACGTTTTCGTCCTCTTCTGCCTCCATATCCGATGGACCGGTGGTCATCCTGCTTGTGGTTGTGTTTAACTGCACTTTTTATTACTTTGTGTAACTGTGAATTTAAAGTAGGTTATTGTAATTGGTTTGGGTTTCAAAATATTTTTTCCACTATTGTTGTTTCAATGAAGATTGTTTTTGTAAATATTTTGGAATATCGTTTTGAACTTTGTTTTAAGACAAAACAATTTCGATTTTAGAAAAGCCACGTCCGATCTCATTGAGAATACATTTGAAACTGCTTCATTACTATCAAGACGAAAGTTAGCGGGATAAGCTGTATTTCTATGGTTAATATTGACAAAGTTGAAAAAGGTTTTACGATTATTGCGCACATTATTTTTGATTCTTAATAAATAAGCAGCGTAACACTGTTTATTTAATGAGGTAAAGTTAGAGCATGCAATAGAAAATTTACTGTAATCGACAGTGGAACCGGTTTTTTTTTTCTATTTTTTGAAAAGGCGAGATTTAATATTTTTTAAACGACTGTGGCTACAAGAGAACCAAGGTAGCTTATTCGCTGAATTTGATACAGTTGTGTAAGGAATACATCTGTCAAAGTAATTGAAAACGGTTGAATAGAAAATATTCATTGCCGCCTCAACGTCAGTGCAAGCCTCGGGAATTGTCCAATCAGTACTATTAATTTTTTTTTTTACTTATTATTAAGTAGTAGGCACAGGTCTATTGTGCCCTAACAGTTGTTGACTTACAGCAACTCATCCAGCCCTACTGCCCTGAAAAAGGCCACTAGGTTTTTGGGTTTGAGTGCATGAATAACGAGAAATAAATATCGACTTATGTGCAGGAACAACCGGTTTCAGAGCATTTGAAGTAGGTAAAAGAAACAGGATTGGCGTGAACTGCAGCCGTTTCAACATCCATTGGAATGACATGTGGCTGCACAGATGGACAAGAAATAAATAGCATACAATACAAAACACAATACTAACAAAATACAATACTTTTTAAATAAACGTGACTTAACATTCTTTGATCTGCATAGGCTACGTGAACCAAAGTTGTGTTTTTCCTGACCTAGAAATAAAAGTATTTGTAATGCATCTGTCAAAATAATTAAGAATGGTGGAATAAAAAATATTCTACGGCAAATCAATATACGTACAGTAATCCAAAGCAGATCCAGTCGGTACTAAAAAGTGATTTTAAAACATGTGACACGTCGAAAACATTTACTACTATCCTAAGAAAAAATTATATCAACCTAAAATAAAACTTCCACGGATGGATGCTGATTGTCTTTTGGAGTTGTAAATATGTCAAATCCAGAATAAAATAAAACGAGATAAAGAAGTCGCCCAGAGCTATTGCGAACGTTGCTACACTGTTGCAAGTGCAACTCAATTAGATTATCAAGGAATTCTTTCTTTTCAGCTGGAATCAGCGTAGAAGAATCTATGATATGCAACCATCTTATATTTGGTAGATTAAAATAACCAATGACAATAAGATGATCTTTTTCATGTAGAAGAGTGGCAATGTGACAGATCGCAGAGGCATGCTAACAGTATCTATTCACTTCTGCCGAAGGAAGAGTATATAAGTATGAAATGAATAAATTAAAACTTCGAAAAGAAGTTTCAACGCATATAAATTCAATGTCATGGATTAGAATACTAATTTCCTTTGTCATTTGAATGAGATTAGTATGCCACCACCAGAGCGAAAGGGACGATCTTTTCTGCAATAAACAAAATTATCACAAAATAACTCGGAATTGTGAGGTTGAAGCCAAGTTTCAGTATCAATTAAAACTATTAATACACAAATTACTAAAACTTAGTTTTTAACCCTCTAACATTTGATAATGGATTAAGAAAGAAGACTTAGTTTTTTGGCATGACGGTGAAAAAAAAAGCGTTTTTTTATAGACATATTTATGCACAACGATACCCACAGTATCAAAAATATTCAAAATGACAATTATTTTAAAGGAGTAAATAGAGCGAGAATATGGGAAATTAAACTTGGATACAGAATAATTATTTGAGCATTGAAGAGTCGAGTTCTAGCTAGTTACATTTGAGTTTGTATAATATGACAACACGGAGCAGTCTTTAACTACCACCAAGGGGTGACTGGTTCTAGATCTTGACGGTTCAAATTTATTTGAGCCTTTGTAGTGCAAATTTTCATTGGCACCGTAGCTCACTTCACTGATTTTGAGAAGCTTCAGTTTTCTCATCAAACAGTGATAAAAAGACAGTCTCATTAAAAGGCACGTTCGAAGTTACGGGTACATCCTGTGAATATGGCACATTAATAGGCCCATTAATGGTTACAGGCTCATCCTGAGAAGATATAACGAGAGAAGAGTTAAACTTTGTAGAATTTCTCTTGTTTCGTTTAGAGGATGAGTGTAAACATTATTATTCATTAAATGATTTCTCAAGTTATAGAAATTTATCATTTTAAACCAGAACTCATCGCCGGTCTATCTTTTGTGCATAGCAAAAGGTTTGGCTAAAATTTTTTTTGGCTTCAGCAAAGTGCTTTCGGGTCCTTTTGTGTTGTTTTACACTATAAGCAAAATTTTAAAAAAATATGTAAAATAATAAAAAAAAAAAATACCTCAAATTTAGGCAAAACCAAATTTTTTCAGTGAAAAGCAAGAAAACTTCCTTAGAAAAAACGATATCGTATCTAGTGTTTTGCACACAAAAGTTTTTCAAAGGTCATTTGTATTTTTTCCGAGCATTTCTATAAACCCACGTCTGAGCTCAGAGAAGCCCAAACCTAGTCTGGCTTATGCATTTTAAAATCTCAGTTGATTTGCAGTGGAAAGAAGTCCAAAGCAAACCTTAAAGTTCATTATTGGCGTCTAGAACACAGTCGTTTAAACCATCACAATACAATTGCAAAATATGGTCGAATAGCCAGCACGCAAGGTATTGATCCGTACAAGCCTTGTTTTTGTTTTGGCAGCGAGAATCGGAGCAGACCATTTTAATACAGTATTGCAGTGATGCCCAAAAGCTGCTTACGGCGGAGCAAACAATACATATAAAAGAAAACTAAATTAAATATAAATGTAAAAATTTGTTTTTAATTTAAAATGTGCACTGAGAAAAAAATGTGTGTGAAAAAAAATTAATTGATAAATGTTTTTAATCTAATTTTGGTTAACGATAATTTTAACAAGGCCTCTTAATGATCATTTGTTAATCGATTTCTATGTTTGTGTTTTATTTGTGTTAAAGTTGAAAAAGCATTTTCACAAATATTAATGTTTCATTGTGCAGTAAAGGGTATTTGTTTGAATTAACATCTTTCCCAAAGTCAATACTCTTTAAGTTAAAATTCGGCTTCGCATTGCAGATCACATAGTTCCTGTTGTAGCCCAGGCTTTTGATCGCATATGCTGCTGCACATTGAAGTATAAAAGATACTCAACATTTGCTTAATGCAGATGAAATTTTTAAATATTTTTCCAAAAATTTTTTTTAAGTCATCAAATTGTCTTATATATGGAAAAATCAAAATCTAATTAATTATTTAATTAATCTAATTAATTATTTAATAAATTAATTAAACTAAATGAATTAAATATAGCTTTATTTTGGCCTTGAAGTGAAATGTAAAGACAATTTAGGTGTGTAGTTACGTCAGTCAAAAAGGCTAGATTAATGTTAAATTCTTGAGATTTAATTTCATTTAACATATCATTTTTTTTTATTTCTAATTCAATGAACTCAACAATTTCTTTTCGAAATTTAAAAAACCTTGAAGACATTTTGCTCTACTAAGCCATCTCACCTCACATATGATACTTTCAATGTTGCATATTGAGTATTATTTGAATTTTAATATATTGATCATTGATTTCATCAATGTAATTTTCTATATATACATTTTTCTGCTTCTAAATACATTAAAATGTCTCCATAATATTTTCTGTTTGATTCCAATATTTTAAAACATAAAATGCATTGTATTTCCTACAAATAATTTTGGACGAAAAAAAATTCTCCTTTCGAAATATCAAACATTGTGCCAGCGGCTTAAAAGCAATACTAACATTTTTTAAGTGCAAGATCGTAGACAAGACAACAACAAAATAGCATTGAAGATTACTGTCGCCACAATAAAACATATGAAAGTGTGGTTGCCGTGCTCGTCACCGTCACTTTCGAAAAATTTTAGGAATGACTGTATATAAGCATTCACGAATAGCTTGTACATAGTGCAACACGCCCTCGCTTAACGCAAATCGGGCCAGTTGCGAAAACCGCAGTTTTTTGAAAAATGTAAGGTAAAATTTTCTATTGACCATCGGACCTGGTTTCAAAACATTATAATTAACATAAATTAAATAAAACTATATTAAATTATTTTATTTAAATTATTTTTTGAAAAAATTTGTATGCAGTACGAATAAATTTCATCAAACTCGTATACATTATTCGTGCTGTTCGAGATCGAACTATGTATAAATATAGTGGTTCTAATTTTGTGGTCATGACAGTCATTTTAATTCATGTACCTATTCATGCTGTCATGACTGTTTATCTATAACTGCATTTATTTGGATTATGCTTTGCTGTTTGTTTCAACGAGAGAAGAAATTGTTCTTGTATTTTCTATTGTAAGCATATGAATACCGTTTATACCTTTTATAATATTTTTGGCGCTTGATGCGTTGCGGTAGTTATTGAGTTTTTTCTTGGCTTTTGTACCCTTGAGACGAACGGATCGCATCATAATTTAAATTTAATAAAGGCATTTCGCACGTGCATATACATACATATATGCACTTCTAATACAAGGTGGTGCCTTCTTTATTGCTATAACCTAACAGAATAAACACCAGAATTCCTCACGCCTTAGCATTGGACCGGTGCTACCGCATTTTCAATTATAATTTAAAGTTGCCGCTCGGACTACGCCCCAGCGTGGCGCAACATTTGGTGCCTCCTGTGAGGAACGTTCTGGTGTTTGATTCTGTAAGGTATAGCCGGCGGCGGACAATAGTCATCAACTACGTGCGAGTGGCAAATATTCGGCTGTAATACAAATTGGGATTGGTCAACGACGGACGGCATTCAACTAATTTGATGCGGCGGTGGACTTTGAACTAGTGGATCTGTGTGCGTGTTCAACATAACCAAGAAACGGTAAGTGCAATTTTACGTTATTTGTATTGGCTCGATTTATTATACCCTTAATTGAAAATGGCGGACGAGTTACAAAAAATTGTGCGGGAGCAAAAGGCTATGTTGATAGAAGATTCAAAAAACGCTAGATAATATTAAATCGGACACACCGGAACGAAAAACTGAGGCGTATCTGCAAACACGGCTTGAGTCATTATCTTCATTACACACGGATTTTCGCAAAAATCATCGTTTTTTAATGCATGAGGCTGGCTGCAAGAAAATAGAGGAGTCTTATGTCAATGCTGAGGTAGATGACATTTTCGAAGAAACCTATGTCGAGGCTATGTCTTTGTTGAGAAACGACCTGTCCATTAAAGTAGCTGCATCGTCGACAATGATTCAAGGTGATAGTGTTATGAATTCCGTTAAATCGCCCGGTATGGAGGAGTTACAATTACCTAAAGTAAAATTGCCTGTTTTCAATGGGAATTTCATCGAATGGCCAGCATTTAAGGAGGTTTTCGAAGCAAGAGTGCACAATTGTCAGCGTTTTACGGATTTACATCGGTTTCATTATCTGAAAGACGCTCTGGTGGGCGAAGCAGCACAAGATATTCAGCATCTCACTCTCACCGAAGGAAATTATGCAGCAGCATGGGAAATGCTGATAAATCTGTATGATAATAAGCGTGTATTATTTGTTCATTTCATGGATGTGTTCGAGCAGCAACCACTCGTTACGCAAGGTGACTATTCAGCGTTGAAGCGGTTTTTACAGACGTGTAGATCGTGTATTAATTCAATTGAGCGCATTGGAGTCAGCCTTAAGGACAGCCAAGTTCTAGTATATTACATGTCTAGAAAGTTATCAATCGATGCCAGGCTGGAATGGGAAAAAACATTATCAGATACGCAAGCGATTCCCACATTCGAAGAATTTTGTAAACATTTGGAGGCACAGTTTCGGACGATGATTACATCATCAAAATCTGTGGCATCATTAGCGGCTTATCAAAAGGGCTCTCTACGAGGGGTATCTATCAAAGGCGATGTGAAATCTTCGTTCGTCGTCAACATGGAAAACGTATGCGTTATCTGTAACAATAACAATCATCCAGTTCGAGAATGTGAGGTTTTTATGAACATGTCAGTAGCAGATCGGAAGTTGGCGGTAGAAAAGTATAAGCTGTGCTTCAATTGTTTGGGTTATAACCACATGGCAACTAGGTGTAGCAGCCAGCGGACATGTTTGAAATGTGGAGGGCGACATCATACACTCATCCACGTAGAACGCGCGGAACCAGCAACACATGTCAATCCTTTTCGATCTAATATATCCAGTCAACAACTATCGTCCCATGTAATGCACAAATCGGGCGAAAAGAGTATAGTATCAAACTTTGAAGTATTGTTGCCTACTGCAATTGTGACAATTGAAGCGTCGGATGGGTCAAAGCTAGATTTTCGAGTGTTTTTGGATCAAGGCTCGCAAGCATCTTTCATATCGGAACGAGCGGTACAATTATTGGGACTTTCAAGGAAAAGGGTACATATTCGGATTAACGGATTATCTAATACAAAAATTACTGAAGCGTCGTCGGAAGTGACTTTGAGGTTTGCATCAAGGTACATGATGGATTGTCAATATGAGGTTAACGCTTACGTGTTGCCTAAAGTAAGTTCTAACATGCCTGAGCGTTTCATAGCAACAAGTCACTGGCCGCATATGAACGAGGTGAATTTGGCAGATCCAAATTTTAATGTACCGCAGGCAGTAGATGTGTTGCTTGGCAGTGATATATATGATGAGCTTATGTTGGATGAGGTCCGGCGGGGCACAAAGGGTGACCCGATTGCACAAAATACTACGTTAGGGTATATTATATCCGGGAAAGTTTGCGAACATCAATCATCAGTCATGTCACACCGTATCACGATTTCCCCTAATGAAACGACGGAAGAGTTGGAGCGGTTATTAAACAAATATTGGGAGTTAGAGGAAATCCAAGACGGACAACATATGTTATCGGACGAGGAGAAGTGGTGTGAAGAGTATTATCAGTCAACATATCGACGTTCAGAGAGTGGAAAGTACATTGTCAGGTTGCCAATATTAACACAATTGAATTCTAAGTTAGTCATCGGTTCATCTTATGATCAAGCATTAATTAGGTTAAATCACTTGAATAGACGGTTATCAGCGAATAAAGAGTTAAAAACCATTTACACAAACACAATTAGCGAGTATGTAAAACTAGGCCAGATGAAATTAAGAGCAGGCAATGAGCTACAGTATGTAAACACTTCTACGGGAATCACTCACTGTTATCTTCCACATCACCCGGTTATCAAGGAGTCTTCGTCTACCACTAAAGTCAGAGTGGTATTTGATGGTTCTATGCGGACAAGTAATGGCAAGTCTTTGAACAACATTTTGGCGGTCGGACCAAAGTTACATTCTGATTTGACAGCTATACTAATTAATTGGCGTTTTTTCAGATATGTATTCTTAGCCGACGTGGAGAAAATGTATCGGTGTATTAACGTCCATGGGGAGGACGCGGAGTATCAACGCATTCTATGGCGGAATGATAAAAGTGGCGATTTGGAAACATATTCATGCACGACGGTGATGTTTGGGACGAGTTCAGCACCATACACCGCAATTCGTACAATGAAACAGCTAGCAAAGGATGAAGCGGAAGGCTTTCCGTTGGCTGTAGATGTGGTTCAGAGCCAAATGTACGTCGATGACATCCTGTCAGGAGCAGATTCGATAGGCAAGGCCAAAGAAATACAGAGACAAGTGATAGGTATGTTGGGTAGTGGAACATTCCAGCTACGAAAATGGGCTAGCAATTGCGGAGAACTATTGGAAGATATACCTATCGAGCATCGGGAAACAAAAGATATGTTGCATTTACATCTGGAGGAGACAATACGCACTTTAGGACTTTACTGGAGTCCAATCGACGACAAATTCATATTTCGCATATGTTTTGAGTTCCCTGAGGGTAGACCAACAAAGAGGAAAATTTTATCTACAATTGCACGATTATTTGATCCGATGGGGTGGTTATCGCCAGTGGTCATCATTGCGAAGGCACTTATGCAACGTTTGTGGGAAGCTGGTTTAGACTGGGACCAGGAACTACCAACGGATATGGAAAATAATTGGGCTGAATATGTTCGAGCTTTACCTCAAGTTACAGATATTCGCATACCGCGTTTGATTTTATGCTCGCAAGTCTTATCGGGTAACCAGTTACACATATTTTGCGACGCGTCATCACTAGCATATGGAGCGGCCGTCTACCTTCGTGTCAGAACTAACGAAGGACTTTATCAATCTAATCTACTTTTAGCAAAGAGTAAGGTTTCTCCTATCAAACCACAGCTGACGATTCCTCGATCGGAATTATGTGCAGCTATAATTGCAGTGAAGTTGTTCAAATATCTTAAAACACATTTAAGGCTAAGCGTTGGTTTCGAAAATACTATATTTTGGACGGATTCAATGATCGTGTTGCACTGGATACGCGGCGGACCTAGCAAGTGGAAGGTTTTTGTTGCGAACAGAATCAGCAAAATCCTGGAAGTTACTCAACCTCATCAATGGCGACATGTGCCATCAGAGTATAATCCGGCAGACTATATAACCCGTGGCATCAAACCAGGTAATTTATCAACGAGTGAAATGTGGTGGCGCGGGCCTCCCTGGTTGCAGGATGACGAGGTTAAGTGGCCAGAGTCTAAAGTCGACTATAGCGATCCAGACACAGCGGTGAACAACGAAATACGATCCGTTCGGACACACACTGTTGTTGTTGATACGTCGCAGGAATTATCAATTGTGGAAAGATTCTCTGCATACACGAGACTTTTGCGTATAGTAACTTTGTGCATACGATTTTGGAGAAATTGTCGAGTACGGAGTGCCGAGCGTGTCATAGGGTGCATCACTGCTGGAGAGATGCATGAGAGTTTGGTTCGCATTATACGCATGGTCCAAAAGAACAGTTTTGGTTACGAATTCAAGGTTTTAGCTTCTGGGAATTTCCTCGCACTTCGTAAAGACAGTATACTACTGCCTTTAAACCCATATTTCGATCAGCAAGAGCAAGTCATCAAACTTGGAGGTAGACTACGTCATTCATTACTCAGCCAAAATGAAAAGCATCCGTATATCTTACCGTCTAAAGGTCATTTCAGTGATTTAGTGATCCGGCATAGCCATGAATCGACATTGCATGGAGGGATAACACTTACTTTGAGTCATATGCGCCAACTGTTTTGGATTATTGCTGGACGAAAACGGGTACGAACTGTGATTCATCGGTGTATAAGGTGTTATAAGGTTAAACCAAGTATTGCAAATCAGAAAATGGGAAATTTACCAGAAGTTCGTGTTACACCGGGCCGAGCCTTTTCTTCAGTTGGAGTGGATTATGCAGGTCCTATTAACATTTCTCCCTCTAAAGGAAGAGGTCGTATTGCACTAAAAGGTTATATTGCACTTTTCGTATGCTTAACAACTAAGGCAGTTCATTTGGAGGCTGTTGGAGACCTGACCTCGGACGCTTTTATTGCTGCATTACACCGATTTGTAGGAAGACGAGGTCTTTGCAAAGACATATACAGTGATTGCGGCACTAACTTCATTGGTGCTAATAGAAAACTTCAATGCGACAAGTATGCTTATCGAGAATATATAGAGGAAAATGCTACTCCTTGGCTAGCTCAACAAGGTATAAATTGGCATTTTATTCCGCCGTCAGCGCCGCATTTTGGAGGTTTATGGGAGGCCGGCGTTAAATCTATGAAATATCATCTAAAACGTACTGTTGGAGAAAGAGTTCTTACCTACGAAGAAGTAACTACTGTGCTGATTCAAATCGAGTCTTGTCTGAATTCGAGACCGTTATGCCCAATGACCGACGATCCAGACGACTTGATGGTATTGACCCCTGGTCATTTTTTGACTGGAGACTCACTTTTAGCTCCGCCAGTACCAGAGGTAGGGAAAATGAGTCTAGTTGATCGGTGGCGCAATTGTCAATTTATGGCTCAACAATTCTGGAAGAATTGGAGTAAGGAATATCTGTCTAGATTGCAACGGCGGCCGAAATGGTTGATGACAACACCAAATTTGAACGTAAATGATATCGTGTTAATTAAAGACGAACGTTTGCCATCAAACCGATGGTCTCTTGGGCGTATCATTGAGACTCATCCAGGGACAGATCAACTCGTACGTGTCGTATCGTTGAAAACTCAGAGCGGAATTGTCAAAAGATCAATAACAAAACTGTGTCCATTGCCAATTCAAGATATTTGGGGTGATCGGGCTTTACACAATAACTTTAATTTGCACTTATCTTTTCAGTAGCACCGGTGTCTTCAGCCGGTTAAGGACGTATGGAGCCATGAAGTCAAGACGGATGATGTCTACGACACTCATCGAGGGGGAGAATGTTCGAGATCGAACTATGTATAAATATAGTGGTTCTAATTTTGTGGTCATGACAGTCATTTTAATTCATGTACCTATTCATGCTGTCATGACTGTTTATCTATAACTGCATTTATTTGGATTATGCTTTGCTGTTTGTTTCAACGAGAGAAGAAATTGTTCTTGTATTTTCTATTGTAAGCATATGAATACCGTTTATACCTTTTATAATATTTTTGGCGCTTGATGCGTTGCGGTAGTTATTGAGTTCTTTTTGTCTTTTTTGTACCCTCGAGACGAACGGATCGCATCGTAATTTAAATTTAATAAAGGCATTTCGCACGTGCATATACATACATATATGCAGTTCTAATACAAGGTGGTGCTTTTTATTGCTATAACCTAACAGAATAAACACCAGAATTCCTCACGCCGTAGCATTGGACCGGTGCTACCGCATTTTCAATTACAATTTAAAGTTGCCGCTCGGACTACGCCCCAGCGTGGCGCAACACGTGCAATTTCCATATTTATATTTTTTTACAAAGACGAATGAAAGAAAATGGGTCAAAACAAACTAAAGCATATTATTTTATAAGAAAGTAGCGATAACTGAGGTAATTTTTTTCATTTAGTTCCGTTAATAGTCTACAATGTTGAAAATTTTACTTTTGCGTTTATTGGGTAGTTGCATATATCGAGGGTTGCAATGAGTGAGGGCGTACTGTTCTTATATACATACATATTCCACTATGAGCTTGTGCAATATGTATGTCTCTCTCGCTCTCAAGCTACTTAAATACTAGAGAGCTCAGTTTACTTACAATGCCTAATGTATAGTATAATATATAAACAGGCATGACAGATACAGCAGAAAGATTTTTTTTTTTTTTGTTTCAATATAATATAATTTTTCAAATCTTAAATCTAGTTCTGCATTACACTAAGCCCCCCGGTTGGAGACTTATGTAGTTACAGCGGCCCTTAGAGCACATCACAGGGCTGGGAGATCCTTTCTCCTGAGTCGTGTTTGTATATGGAGTAGGGTTAAAGATCTTGCGAGTGTATTAGGGTGAGAGTTGAGTTTGCATTCGTAGTTCTGCTTGAATCGATCTATTTCAGTTTTCACAGTTGGGATGTTAAGATCATTTTGAATTTGAGTATTGCGAATATACCAAGGTGCTCCGGCGAAAGTTCTAAGTATTTTTGATTGAGCTCTTTGTATTATATCGACGTTACTGGAACTCGCGTTGCCCCATAATTGTGAGCCGTACGTCCAAATAGGCTTTATTACGGAGTTGTAAAGAAGTAATTTGTAGTCCAAGCTTAAGGGGGACCGCGGATTTATAAGCCAGTGTAGGGAGTTGGCTTTTAGCTTTATTTGTGTTTTCTTGGCTTCAATATGTTTACGATAAGTGAGCCGTCTTTCGAGATGAATGCCGAGATGCACGACGTCATTGGCCCGTGGGATCACAATGTTGTTTAGAGTCAGCGATGGGCAAGTACCTCTGTTTAAAGTGTTTGCTTTTTTGCTCATTAACTTTTATACGCCAGTTAGCTAGCCACTCCTCGAGAAGAATGAGATGGTCTGCTAGTAGTCTAGTTGCTACTACAGCTTTAATTTCAGACTCCTGTGTTATGTAGTCATTCTGACGTACTGTGAATGCTCTATTGCTGAGATATGATTCAAGAATTTTGTGAATATTTTGGGGTAGCAATACTTTTATTTTGTACTTAAGTGCATCGAGCCAAACGCGATCAAATGCTTGAGCTACATCGAGAAAGATTGCGAAACAGAATTCGCGGAGTTCGAACGCTGTTTTAATCTCTGAGGTCTAATCGGTTTACCTGTTCGATAGTGCCATGGTTTTCACGAAACCCAAATTGGTGGGTGGGAATAACGTTCTGCATGTGTGAGTTGATTTTTAAAAGAACCAAACAGTTTGGATAGGCAGGATAGTAGGCTTATGGGTCTATATGACGCTGCCTGTGTTTTATCCGGGTTTCGGTATCATGACTATGATCGATTTCTTCCACTGAGTTGGAAAATATCCGCATTTAAAAATCGAGTAGTACAATTTTGTGATATATGTCACAGCTGGGCTGGGAAGCTCCATGATCATTTTTGGGGAAATTAAATCATGACCTGCAGCCTTCTTGGGATTGAGCTGGGCTTTTATCACTTTATGAACTTCGTGGGTGTGAACTCTGAGGGGTTCAGAGTTGTTCGTGTTCGAAGGAGAGGGAAGAACAAAAGCGTTTGTTGACGGATTTGGCTGAAAAACAGTTCTTAGATGGGTTGCAAAAACTGCTTTTTCTATGTCCGTGCGTGCCCACTTTCCAGTGTGGTCTCTTATGGTTGTAGAGACTATAGCCGGTGGTTTAATGTCTGCTCGCGCGTTCCACAGGGGAAACTTAGAGCTTGTTGGAGAAAGACGTTCGATGTATCGTCTCTGAGTGAGTTTTTCCTCGAGTTTAAGAGCTTTGCTTAGCTCACGTGAAGCAATCTTTAGATTGTGCTTATAGGTTGGAGATCTTAGACACTGCCATTCCCTTCTTAAACGCCGTTTCGTCATAACTAACTGTTCAATATGACTGTTGGTTATACTGTGGTTCATCGAATTAGCTGTGGATGGTTGTGGTGTGGAGTGTTGAGCTGCAGCAGTGAGAACAGAACTCAGGGCACTGACAGAGTTTTCAATATCGATTTCGTTACTTATTGCTGGGTTTAGCTCGATATGACTGCTTATATACTTTTTATATTTGAGCCAGTTGGTTTTTTGTGTAGTGAGTTTATTGGGATATTCTTTTAGTTGAGGTTTCTCCAGTAAACTAAAAAGAACTAAAAAGAAAAGACTCAGCAGTTATTAGATAACTTGAGATTCTTCGTGTTATTGCAAAATCAATGAGATCTGGGATTTTCCTCGAATCTATAGGCCAATATGTTGGGGTACAGGGCGAGACATAGTTAAGCTTCTTTTTGTAATTTATATCTGTTTTTCTTTGAGGTTTTGAAAGTCTTGAGCCCCAATGTGTATGTTTGGCATTATAATCACCCGCGGCTATAAAGCGATCACCTAGAGTGTCGAAGAATTCGAGAAATTGTTTTTCAGATACCGCATTGGCAAAGGACACACCAGGGGTGGTTGTGTCAAAAGCATATGTTTGTAGGGTGCGTGCAATCGACTCTACGGGGTGAGAGCGAGCAGAGGCAGTTCGCAGATGCAGGCGGTTCTTAAACTCTTTGTACACAGGGCATCTTTTGTAAATAGCCGTGTGATTTCCTCCACTGTTGCTACACTTTTTCGCGTTGGAGTCAAACTTATTGGCGGTGCATGTAGCGGTATTGTGGGTTCCAGCTCTTCTTTAAACATGGGTTGCGGAATTTTGTTTTTATTAATTATATTTATGGCTATTTTTCAGTTGAAGCCATTTTCTTTTAGTGCGCTTGCCACTTCGCTTAGAGAGACAGTTGGTTCAATGCCTTTGAGCACGAATTGAAGTCCTTTAGAGCTTTTGAGTTGGTATGTGTAGAAGTTTATTTTCAAGTCTGTGAAATGTTTTGAAACAAAACGATAATTTTGTTCGGAGTAAATTTGAGCACTTGTCTCGTATATTGTACCCTTCCTAATAGCAGTTATGTGGAAGCTATTGCTTCCAATGAGTTTTGCTATTATGTTTACAATATTGTTAGAGCTTTGCTCACGGACATATATTGGCGGTGGTTTGACACTTCTGTAGCCCCTTCGTCTGTGCTGTTTTGTGCGTTGGATGTATTGTCGCTTAAAATTGAAAATCTGTTACGACGAAGTGGCGATTCGGTTTCGCTTTCCTTATTTTGTCGATTCAGCTTAGGTTTACATATTTCCTTTATTGGACATTTGTGGGCTCAGCTTTCGCTTTATTTGAATGTAGCGATCTAAGGCTGTCTGTATCGCTGGAGTTTTTGAATTGTTTTTTTGCTGCAATCCGTTTTGAGATTGCGGTAAATTATTATTTTGATAATTGCAGAAGATGTTGTGGCTCAAAGCACATTTATATAAGGTAGTGACAACGCCAGCTTCTCAGCAGCAGCAACGTGCAATTTTAGCACGCATGATAGACAGATTATATAGATTGCTTTGTTTACGTTTGCATGCGTTTATTTTATTTTATATGCATACATGCACATTTAAGCACAGTACACTTATATATGTATTAAGTAAACTATGCATGTAGAGTACACACACATAAAATTTAAAAAGAAATTCCACATGCGC
Organism: Leucophenga maculata; assembly: GCA_035044805.1. Lineage (NCBI taxonomy): Eukaryota > Metazoa > Arthropoda > Insecta > Diptera > Drosophilidae > Leucophenga > Leucophenga maculata. The sequence continues at coordinate 40,335 of JAWNNP010000191.1, read as the reverse complement.
GCATTCAAACACAACCTCTCGGCTCGAGCATCAACAGCGTTATGAAATTGCACGTTGAATGCAGAGAGGACCTAGCTGATGTCATAACCATATATAAGTGAACTGTTTGTGGCTGTAGTTGATGTTGTGTTTGTTGATGTTGAGACTATTGCTGTTGTAATAGCCGGAGACACATAAGTGATTGTTTGTGTGCTCGCAGCATTGGGAAGAGAACAATTGGAAAAAGTTTCATTTAAGAGGGTGGGTGTTGGACACTCTTCAGCCCAAGTGAGTGGCCGTGTTGGGCCGTGAGTAGAGAGCGTAAGGTTTTGCTGCGTTGGTATTGTTAATGACATTGGTCGCAATACATTAACAATGCTAGTAGGGGGGGACTGAAGTGGAAACCGTGGATTTTAATACTCCGTTAAGTTGAAAACTTGTACTCTCCGCGGCATCCATATGGATATTGATTTTATCTGTTTCGTTGCTTTTGTTTTGGGCAGGGAGGGAGGTGGAGGGTAATTTGGGTGTCTTCAGTTGCGTCGAATGTGAAGTACGCAATGAGAGTCTGCGTTGCTCATGCGGAGCGCTTCGCGCGCTTATTCGTTGCTCTTTATTATTTTCAATCGCTGTTTTTTTTTTGTTTGTTTTTCTTTTTATTTTAGAAAATGTAAATAAAACTTTTTTTGCTCAAATTGAATTTAGAGCCTGTTATTATAGTTATTAGCAAATATTCTTTTATAACTTAACTAAACCAAATTAATGCGGAGCACTAGCACACACGTCCGATCGGTTCGATGGTTGATCAGGATCTTTTGTTTGACTTTACCTTTTTTCATGAGCGCGTTAGATTGCTTTATTTACATTTGCGTGCATATATTTTATATGCGTACACACATACATATCAGACAATTGCAACAGGTACCTATAATTTTCGTGCACACTCGATCATTTACTCATACTTTGTATGACACAGTCGCTTTGGTACAATACCGAGTACCACCCATTTTCGTATTGGCTAAACGCATTCATGTTTTCCGTAATACTCGAGTCATAATGGTACATGCTGCTTTAATCTATGCTTATTTTGCAATCAAACAAAACGGTATCAGCGTGAATGAGTATAAAACAGTTCATGTATAAAACATGTATCAATCATGCTTGATGCAAGGATTTTTCAACTCGAGGCACCTGAAACACTCGTTCGATCAAACCTGTTTGGACTTTGTCTAGACACAATCACACATGGCGTTTTTTATGCTCTCTTTTTTGTAGAGCCCAAATTTCGATTGTGCAGTGACTCCTGTAGCGGAAGATTATCGTTGTGTACCTTTTTTCTGCAGTACAAAAAATAAAACAAAGCAGATTGTTTACGTAGAAACCCACTTGACTAAATTTTCGCGCGCGATATCGTATACAAATGTCAAATCGAATAAAAAGCGAAAGACACATTCGAGCGCGAATTCACTTTGTATTCGATTTTTATTCTCTAACGATTCATCAGTCGCTCAGTTTGTGGTGTAGTGTATTTGTATTCGATTTTTATTCTCTAACGATTCATCATTCGCTCAGTTTGTGGTGTAGTGTATTCATACATACACTTATAACTCAACTTGTAACACTTTGTTGCAAGCATAAATAATTATTAAATATAAACATGACTGTATGTACGTATGCACATACTCATGCACATACATACATACAGTACTGCGCATGCATGAAATATGAAGCCTCTTGAGAAGGCCGGGCCAGCGCAGACCGTTGACCGACGGAATGCGCTGAGCCTGCAATTTAGCCGCTCGTACAGTGAGCACTTAAATGTATGAGTACATCCGCTCTCCCCCTCTTTTGTAGCTGTTACCCGATAACAGCATAAGTATAAAATAAGCATTTATTGTATAGAATAGGTCAGAATAAACTCAACCGTCAAAGAGAACGGATATGTTTTCAATTTAAAATAAAGAAACATTTTACAGGTGAACGGATACATTTTTAATTCTGTAAAAGAACATTTTACATGGCGACCGTGCCATTGTGATTGGTCAACAGCCTGTATTCACTAAGACCAAGTACATAGTGCGCTCCTTTGGAATCCATAGCATTGAAAAATTGATATACACTGCACTGTTCGCGGAGCTAAAGCAGAAGAAATTCCAGGGTGTGTTCTAAAAGTTCGCAAGTACAAATTGTGTTGTCGCGACGGACAATTTATCTGCCACGGACAACTTCTATGCGACGGACAACTCCTCTGCCACAGATAATTTTGGATTCGGTATTCAGGAGCATATCTATTTGGTCATAAAGTACGTTGCATAAAGAAAACGCAAATAACTAATATTCAATTTCTACCACTGTCTAAAAAGGAAGACAAGTGACAAAAAGCCTGTGCGAAGACCAGCACCGGCACCGCCAGCGCGACAAGCTGTGCCAATGAAGTTCATCAACTATCAATGACCGACAGCACTGCAAAGAGTGCCCACCGAAGTATACATGACCGACAGCACTACAAAGAGTGCCTACCACAAGATGTGCCAAATCTGCAAGTGACCGACAGCACTACTAAGAGTGCCCAACAATAAAATAATTTTTTTTTTATATATAAATTAAGAAATTATAATATTTGTAATGATGCCCACTATGCTGTGTGCATCAAGGTAGAGTATGATCTAACAATCATACGCAAAACTAGGTAGGAAATATCAATTGTAAAAAAAATAGGAAATTTTCTTTTCGTATACAATTTTTAGAATTAAATTATAGTTTTACATACATATAAACTATATGCACTCTAATAATAAGTAAAATACTATTCATATACACATACATGTATATTATTTTTTTTATTTTTAAATTGAATGCCCAAGAGAAAAAAAATCTATGAAAATGAATATTTTGTAATATATTCACATAAATGCTTATATTGTAAAGCATAAAATTTGTAAAATAATAATGGGCAAAAGCAATTCAAAGGTCGATCATTCGGCCGCTAATGTTATAAATGAAATAGAAATAATCGATCACAAGGAAAATTTAGAGGATATTACAAAATTGTTAATAGTTCTCACAGTCGTGTCGATTATATCATTAGCATTAAAAGTATATGCTATACATAATAAGAAAATTAAAAAAAGGTATCTGAGTAGAGCTGACAATTTAGATAAAATCTAAAAACGAGTATTAATAAAATCAAGCTCAACAAATTGTCAGTAAATTCTCTTAAAAAAAAATTTCCTTTTATGTGCTTCAAAAATGTCTACACGCATCACACTTGATGAATATAGACAAAGGAAGCAAACAAGTAATACAACCGTTGTTAACAACAACAACGAGATCAAACCAAAGTCTAGAAATCGTGGTGGCATACAGCTGCGTATAAAGAAACGTAAAGCTGAAATATGCGATTTATTGTACAATAAAAGCAAGCCCCCGACTTGGGAAAATGCAAAGAAATTGCATGATGAATTAGACTTTCTTGAGACAGAACAAAACAGACTTAAAAAGGAGAAAAGTATACCAGCTCCTCAAGCAATAAAAAATTATTGAAAAATCATATTAGGTTGCACAACCACAGAAAAAGTCTTTGCCCAACACACAAAAGTTCGTACGATTAGACTTATAACATGTCAAGTCCTTAAACAAAAATGCAAAGGAATTGTTAGAGTACTGCCATATGTCACAGTTACAATTTCGAAGAACATCCCATGGGACGACAATTTAGACGTGCGATGCACAAAGTTCAACAGTCACCCACTGGAATGGGCAGAATCGTTTCTTTAAAAGCATTAAGAGCTGATTGAACGAACAAAAGGCAATCAAAAGCATTCGGCCGTCGCAGGTCACTAAAATCAAACACGTTGATAACTTGTTGCAAATACAATAACATTCGTGATAATAGAGATAAACAAAAATGACTTCGCTCAGGGACACAGGTTCAGACGTTATCAAGCGTCAAGATAGACTTATACGAAACTGAAAGACAAACTACAGAAGTCCAAATAGTACAAGTCCTGTAACATTCGATCGACAATTATTAACCCAAGACAGGTTAAATCGATCGATTAATGGATGAAATCAGAAGAAAGGCCAACAACAGCCAAAATACTGCACTAGTAGCAACTGAAGAAATAGACAACCATTGAAAAGATTGTCATAATCCTCAGAGGGATCGCAGCTTCATATTGAGCTATGGACTATGTACGACCAATGCGCCTGAAAATGCAGCAGAAAATTCGCAGGACAAAACCGAGTCAAGTAATCGTTTCTAATCGAAAGGATGTCGATACAATTACAGAAGGCAATCAAGTAAGACTATGCAGTAAGTCATAAACACACAAATAAGCAGCTTGCAATTATGTGCAAGGTCATCAAGATGTATATTCAACAATGTTTCAGCGATATTATAGAGCATAACTTAACAAGGTAAATATCAGGGTAATTCAACATGACTTTTATTACAACATTGTGGAATCAACCGAAAGAAAATTTGACCCAATTACAATAAATAGACTGAGAGCACTCAAAGTAATTGGCGATCTTAGACCCTAAAATGCAGCATAATCTCAACAAAATATATAATCTCTCAATGACTACGATTTCAATACGAAAACAAGTGATAATACTGTGACGCATAATACTTCGAGTCATTCAAGGATGTAATTGGTAAAATACATCTTCAGCACAAAGACTAAGTGCCATTACTAATATTCACCAGCTATGTGAAATATCCAATAACTACCAATAACCACGTGCAATAATGCCACAGTATTACCAGCCCGTTCTGAAGTCGTTCGCCAAATTAAAATATCTTCAATTAAAAATAATGTACTAATTCCAAACCAAGAAATTGATGAAGGAATTTACATAGGAAATACAATTTCCAGCCACCAACATACTTTTGTACGAATATTGAATACAACTGATTCAATTAAAATCGTAAATTTATCCCAAATAAAGTATGAAACCTTAAATGACTATGAAATAGTCAATAAAATTGACAAAGAAAGAAAAAACATAGTCATGGAAAAACTAACTAAGAACTTTCCGCCATTATTTAAAAATAAATTAAAAGAATTATGCACCCAGTATACTGACATATTCGGATTAGAAACCGAATCTATAACAACTAATAATTTTTATAAACAAGAGTTAAGATTAACAGACAATGAACCAGTGTACATAAAAAATTACAGAATACCTCATATTCATAAAGATGAAATAACAAAACAAGTTGATAAACTCATTCTAGACAAAATAGTAGAACCTTCAGTATCGGAATATAATAGTCCAATACTACTGGTACCAAAGAAAGGTATACCAGGTTCTGACACTAAGAGATGGCGATTAGTTATAGACTATCGTCAAGTCAACAAAAAACTCTTGTCAGATAAATTTCCCCTTCCAAGAATAGATGATATTCTTGACCAACTAGGCAGAGCAAAATATTTCTCATGCTTAGACTTAATGTCCGGTTTTCACCAAATTGAACTAAAAGAACACTCAAGAAATATAACGTCTTTTTCAACGAGCAATGGCTCTTATCGTTTCACACGATTACCATATGGTCTAAAAATAGCGCCAAATTCTTTTCAAAGAATGATGACTATCGCTTTTTCTGGATTAGATCCTTCACAAGCATTCTTGTATATGGATGACTTAATAGTCATCGGTTGTTCAGAAAACCATATGATCAAAAATCTAACAAACGTTTTTGACTTATGTAGGAAATACAACCTTAAATTACACCCAGAAAAATGCTCATTTTTCATGCACGAAGTGACTTTCCTAGGTCATAAGTGTACTGATCAAGGTATTTTACCAGATGACAAAAAATACAATGTCATTGAAAAATACCCAGTCCCTACAGACTCCGATAGCGCTAGACGATTTGTTGCATTCTGCAATTATTACAGACGTTTTATCAAAAATTTTGCAGATTATTCTCGTCACATAACGAGACTATGCAAAAAGAATGTAAAATTTGAATGGTCTAAAGAATGCCAAACTGCATTCGAATATTTAAGAAAGCCTAATGAAACCCACTTTATTAAAGTATCCTGATTTTAGCAAAGAATTTTGCATAATAACAGATGCAAGTAAACAAGCTTGCGGAGCAGTTTTAACCCAAACTTATGGTGATAAACAGCTACCCGTAGCATACGCTTCTCGCTCATTCACAAAGGGCGAAATAATAAAAATACTACGGAACAGGAGTTAGCGGCAATTCACTGGGCAATAACCCATTTTCGACCATACATATATGGTCAACATTTCACTATTAAAACAGACCACAGACCATTAACGTACTTATTTTCAATGATAAATCCCAGTTCAAAATTAACTAGAATGAGATTAGATTTAGAAGAGTATGAGTTTACTGTAGAATATCTAAAGGGTAAAGATAATTTCGTTGCAGATGCGTTATCTAGAATAACCATCGAAGATTTAAAAAATACAAAAACAAATGTCTTGAAAGTACTACAAGACAACAAAGTAGACAAAATAAATCTGCGCAGGAAATGAACAAGATCTTATGCCAAGGCAAAGTCTTGAAAAAGCTTCATTGAAAGTCTCTTACGAGTAGCGTATACTGCAAGTCGGTGTACTCATAATTCAATAAATGAGAAAAGAAAAAGTTATGCAAGATATGATGTTAGCGATTTGTATACCAATGAACTCTTGACTTAGGTCAGTTTTTCCAAAGGCTTGAAATGCAAGCCGGTAAACATGAAATCAGCCAACTCACAGTGGCACCGTGGGAAAAGATCTTTGAACTGTTTCAATAGATACTTTTAAAAATATGGCAAAAAATCATTAACACTTACAGAGACCCCAATATATGCTTTCGACAAGGTAATTGTTGACACTATAGGTCCATTACCAAGATCAGAGAATGGTAACGAGTATGCAGTTACACATCATTTGTGATTTAACAAAATATCTAGTTGCCATTCCGATCCCAAACAAAAATGCAAAAACTGTCGTTAAAGCAATATTCGAATCCTTTATTCTAAAGTACGGTCCAATGAAGACTTCAAAACGGACATGGGTACAGACATATAAGAATTCAATAATATCGGACATTGTAATACCAAAATGCAAAAACTCTAAAGAATCACCGACTCAATCAACACAGTCATGGTCAACGGATTGCTCACCACCAGTCAAACAGTTGGTACGGTTGAAAGAAGTCATAGAACATTCAATGAGTACATACGTTCGTATATATCAGTTGATAAAACTGATTGGGACGTATGGCTCCAATATTTTGTTTATTGCTTTAATACTACACCATCTATGGTACATAATTATTGTCCATATGAGTTAGTATTTGGCAAAACATCAAATCTTTGTAAAGATTTTAATAGCATAGATAATATAGAACCATTATAAAACATAGATGATTATTGTAAGGAATCAAAGTTTAGATTAGAACAAGCTTTTAAAAGAGCTAGAATAATGATAGATAAACATAAGCAGAAAAATAAAAAACTATATGATAGAAAAACCTTAGAAATTAATTTACATATAGCAAATAAAGTTCTTTTAAAGAACGAGGTAGGACATAAACTAGACAATAAATATATAGGGCCCTACACAGTAGTAAGCATTCTAGAAAATGGAAATGTTATACATAAAAGTTCATAAAAACAGATTAAAAATGTTTAAATCATAAAACTTTTACATTTTCCTTTTTTCCTAAAGGCCTAATCAGCCGAAACAAAAAAATATATATAAAAAAAAAACAAAAAAAAAAATATATATTTTTAATAAACTGTATTTTTAATTTTTTTATTTAAAAAAAAAATACTTTTTTTTTAAAATTTTGTATTTTTAAATTTTAATATTTTTAAGTTTTTATATGTTATATCAAATATCAATTATATTATACTATAAATAACTACATATTTGTAATATTACGTTATTTTTCTAAAAAGGGAGGTGAAGTGTATTCATACATACACTTATAACTCAACTTGTAACACTTTGTTGCAAGCATAAATAATTATTAAATATAAACATGACTGTATGTACGTATGCACATACTCATGCACATACATACATACAGTACTGCGCATGCATGAAATATGAAGCCTCTTGAGAAGGCCGGGCCAGCGCAGACCGTTGACCGACGGAATGCGCTGAGCCTGCAATTTAGCCGCTCGTACAGTGAGCACTTAAATGTATGAGTACATCCACTCTCCCCCTCTTTTGTAGCTGTTATAGAATAGGTCAGAATAAACTCAACCGTCAAAGAGAACGGTTTTCAATTTAAAATAAAGAAACATTTTACAAGTGAACGGATACATTTTTATTTCTGTAAAAGAACATTTTACAGTGGCACGCGATATCGCGCTCGAATGTTAAAACGAAGGTTAAACGACTTTCATTTTCATTTGTTCCTATTCATATTTTTCATAAAATAAAATAATAATTTAAAATATATATAATGGTTATTAGAGGTAAATTCAATTTTCTATTTTTTCTGTAATATAAATATACTTCAATACATTATTTATTTATGAACTTTCTGATTGAGATTCGTTTAGTTTAAATATTTTTGCTGCATTGGAAGCGACTTTTTATATCCGATCAGATCATGCCGGTGCTTCCTCTTGTTTGGCATTTTTTAATTTTTACACTAAAACAATTAACACATACACAACTACACTTTAGACAATCACTTTATAACAATAAATCTCACATAAAATAATAAATATTTACCAAAATCAAATTATAAAAAATAAATATAAATTATAAAAATGAATTTATTACGAAAATATTATAAAAGAACGCGCTGTAGCTGTTTGCAAAAAAAAACCAAACTCTTTTACCGTATCAATTCTAAGCGTTAAACGGGGTCAAACGTCAAATACTCTTTTTTATTCGCTGCCTGTTACAATTCCACGAGACCTTCGCGCGGTTCGCTTGAATCGATCAAAAATCGAAAAACCGACTTTAAATTTACTTTCGCTTGTGTGTCAAGTTGGAATGCACCCATGTACATGTGTGCTGTCTTTAATCATTTTCTCTTTTCTTCTCTGGGACCTAAACAAATTTTCCGCGCTACCTTGTAAGTAATTGTATCATGCTCCTCTCAGAGTATACTTGTCAAGGTAGGAGGGAGAGTGTTCTCTCTGTCACTAAAATGTTGAAAGGCAGAAAGAGCAAAAGAGAGAAAGAGAAACCAACAAATACTCGTAGTTGAAAACAAAGGAACGCAATGTTTCTTTTGCTTGTGTGTGTGTGTAAAAAAAGGACAATGCGTAGAAACAACCTTTCCCTCTAACAAACGCAAGCGAACTAAAATTTAAGTGACCAGAAAAGATAATGACTACTTGATCCCACATATATAAGTATACCCTGTGTATAAATAGTATATGAATAGGATATTTAATTAAGTAATAAAAATATTCAAACGATTTAAATGTTGCAAACAATCGACATGCACTTAAATTATTTTGGTTCTTAAAATTAGATATCTTATGCGTTTTTTTTCTAAACACAATGTTTACGACCTACGCCACGTTTTTATGGTTTAACGATAAACACACGCGTAAACAATGTGTACAAATATTCCTCTGCATTCGAATTATGTGACAAAACATTTATAAAAACGGAAAAGGGATTGAACGAACGCATGCTGTGATTTATTACGGTTCGATTATGTGCGCGACGTCTGGATTCCGTACTCACCTTGCAACCGAATGCACCTGAGTTTTATTACGGTATGTCTACGTGCCACGAATGCAGAATTCTGCATCCGCCTTATAAATTTTATGTCAAGTGTCAAAATAACTCAGCGTTAATTGTTTTTCTTTCTATTTTTGTAATTATGTAAACACAATTTCCCACAATACTTTTCTTTTATTACTGTTTTGTAATTGCCCAAAAGGGACAAAATATTACCACCTAAGTTCTATTTTTTATTGTAAATTTTGTATAAAAGGAGAAACATCTCTAAAATAAAATCAGTTCAAAAACAACACTCTAAGCGTTTTGATCTCAGCTTTCTTTCAGCAATACTTCTCCGCGGTTCAACATTGAACACGAAGAAGTTAACATCCATCATTTGGACTGGATAACAAGCGGATAAAACTTGAAAGTCAAGAAAGACTAAGGATCCGTAATAGGGAGTTAAAGATACAATAGATTGTACGTTTACAGATTCCCTACAATAAATTAATTTTGTGTGCACAGATATTATATCTGTTATCTTTAGAACAATCTTAGGTTGTGAGTAGAGGCACAGCCAGTCCAAGACAAACTAAATTACCTCCAACGGGTCAAGATAAACCAAATATAATGCAAGCACCCACTTAATTTATATAGAAACAAGTAAGGAAATTACAGTCGTGCGTAACCGACTGTAAGAGGCCCTGTACCAGTTCAGGTCGCCTAACAAACACATTAAATGTTTCCCGAGCTAATGATCAAACACATGACCACTTCTCACTGCGCGAATATGAATGAAAAGAAAAGGGGGGTCGTTCAAATTCAATTGCTTATAAAATCGTCATTTATTATCCGATTTTGATGAACTTTTTGGATTTTGGCTTAGAGAGGCGTTATTTTTATACTGGTGCACTAAATTTTTTTTGTGCCGAAGAACTTTTTAGTCTTGGGGGTGATTTTATGAGGAAGGGGGGAGGGGCAAAATTCCGGAGCAGTTCTAGTCGAATGCAAAAAACACGAAGTCTCTATCTATTACCGTTTCCGAGATCATTTCGTTCATACAGACGGACATGTCTATATCGACTCCTCTATCACTCCTGACCATAATGGGGGGTCTCCGACCAATATTTCTACCTGTTACATACATTTGCACAAAACCAATAGGCTCTTGTACCTTCGGTACAGGGCCTAAAAAAAAGAAAAAAATGGCTAATATTACAGATTTATTTGCCGAACAAAACAAAACCGGAGAAAAAATTCTGCACTTTATCAGAAATTTCAAAATAGACTCCCACGATAGGAAGAGCCAGCCGGAGTACTTTGAAAATAAGTTGCGGCAGTTACAGATGCTCTCGGAAATATTCCAAAATGGAGACAGAGTAATTAAAAATCATCCAGACATGTTACATAGTTAGCAGCATGAGTATTTTACTTCAAAATATGTTAAAGAAATTAGCAAGATGTACATTGAATAAATAATAAAACTACGATTGAACGGTTGAGGAGTTTAATTGAAACACTGCATTTCCAAATCTGTGCAGAGTATCCAAATGCAGAAAATGAAGAATACAATCTGGCTGTTTACATCCAAGCAGAGTCAACAATCTGCAAACATCGTCACGAGTTGAGTTGGATAGATCTCCACTGAATTCTCATCAATCAGCGATTCAACTGCCAAAGATAGCCATCCCACGATTTGAGGGAGACTATACAAAATGACATTAATTTCAAGATATTTTTAAGAAAATGATTCATGAATCACAATTGTCTTCTATTGAAAAAATGTGGTACTTAAAAGCAAACGTGTCAGGCGAAGGTGAACGAATAATTCGTCACCTCCCACTGACAGAAGGAAACTATGAAACAGCATGGACAACGTTAAAAGGTCGTTTCGATAATAAACGAATCATAACGTCAGTATTGTTCCAAAAGCTGATAGAATACCCGTTGTATAGCAATGAGTCTAATCAGATAAAGGATTTCCATGACACCATAAAGGAATCCTTAGCTGCGCTACAAAATATTAATAATTTTAATATTGATATCCAAACATGGGATCCAATATTAGTATATTTGTTTACCAAAAAACCGGAAAAATACAATCTTAGTTTATATGAACAGTTATTATCAAATAATAGAGATCTTCAGCCTGTAAATGGATTTGTTACCTTCTTGGAACATCGGTTCCGAACAATGGAAGCAAAAGGATAAGCCAATTGAGAAGGTCAAGAGGATTACTACAGCGACAACAACCAAAATTGTTGTTTGCAAATTTTGTGAAAAAGCAAGCCAACAATCCATTGTACCGTTGTAAGCAGTTCTTGAAAAAATCAGCATCAGAACGACTCAATTGGGTGCAGAAACAACGCCTATGTGTAAATTGCTTCCGTAATGATCATCAAGCCACGACTTGCGCCTGGAGAAGCTGCACAAGGTGTGACAAGAAACATTTGGAACCTAAAAATGATTTAACAGAACCAAAATTGGTCGCTGCTACTAACAATACAAAATCAGCAGACTACATATTTTTGGCTACCGCTAAAGTCATAATCGAAGGAAAGAATGGCCTAGCAGGTGAGTTTAGAGCACTCTTGGATTCATGTTCACAAGTAAATCTGATATCAGAAAGAGTCATAAAAACTTTATCTCTTAAAACATCCAATACTTCGCTAAGTATTGAAGGCATTGGTGGAAAAAGTAAATCGGCTGCATCTCGAACCAATGTAAACCTTAAACCGCTCCATGGCAATTTTGCTACACGTTTCGAAGCTTTCGTTGTTCCACGAATTGTGAACGATCACCCAACACAATTCATCGATAAAACTTGCTGTCAACTGCCAGAAGGTATTCAGTTAGCTGATCCAAATTTCAATCAACCAGGAAAGATTAATTTATTGCTTGGTGCCGAGTATTAACACGCAATTATGAACCCTGAACAAATAAGTTCAGGACCCAGCCAACCTACATTCCAAAATACAAAATTGGGATCGGTGGTTATTGGAAAAGTACAAGCTTTTGGGCCCGGAAGGATGACGTGTGCTGTTTATACAACTGATGAGTTGTTAGAACGGTTCTAGAAAGTAAAGGATTTGAACACAACATAGCCTCAGCGTACTGCTGTGGAATCCCATTTTTTTTTTTTATTATTACTGCACCTAACTTAAAAGTTAACTAGCAATTTGTGAAAAACATTTCTTACAAAATGTACTAAATGCACAAGACGGAAAATATATCGTAAACCTTCCATTTACTGACAACACCAAGACACTTGGAGAATCGCGAGAGATTGCTAAGAGAAGATTTTTAGCACTCGAACAACAGCTTCAAAAGGATTCAGCTCTTCATGCGCAATATGCCAAATTCATGGCCGACATGGTGAATTACCTGCAGAACATTATTTTTTTTTACATATTGAACAAAATCAGCACCTTATCTAGCGACGAGGTGTCTTCAGCATTTGTCTACCCAAAAGCAACAAGCATTTCCCTTGGGGGCAACAACATTGCAAGACGACTTTTATGTAGACGACTGCCTAACTGGACAATACTATCTGCAGCCGGGTTCAAGCTACGCAAGTGGTGTGCTAACAATCATCAGTTGTTGACGAATACTCCCGCGGAAGACCAGGAAGTTATGTTACATCTTGAATCTAACGATAACAACACAACGAAAACTTTGGGATTGATGTGGAATCCGAAAATAGACAAACTGTGTGGTAAGGCTCAACTTCATATGAGTACACCAATAACTAAGCGAAGTATTTGTTCCGACTTAGCTAGGATCTTTGATCCACTTGGTTTGTTCGCATCAGTGGTAGTACGAGGAAAATTGTTTGTGCAATAGCTATGGCATCCGAAGCTAGACTGGGATGATAAACTTCCTAGCGCACTGGAGGCTGAGTGAGATTTATATCGAAAAGATCTTCTCAATCTCAACGAAGTCAGTGTGCAGTTAGCAGCTGCATATATTCGATCTGTTCACAAAATCAAAAAAGTGACAGTTCAACTGCTATGTGTAAAGTCAAGAGTTGCTTCAGTTTCAAAACAAACTTTACCGAGATCGGAACTTTGTGCGGCAGAATTAGGAGCTGAACTATTATTAAGAGTTAGGAAGCGCACCAGCGTTTTAATGGTCCGAATCCGAGATAGTGCTATTTTGGATTAACGCTACAGCATTATCGTTTCATAACTTTGTTGCGAATAGAGTTGCTAAAATACAGCAAAAGACATGTGCAACCCAATAGAGGCATGTCAGATCCGGCAGATGTTCTTTCGAGAGGTATTTCCGCCAAAAGATTTCTCGAAAATGGCTGCATGGTCCAGTGTATTTATATGGATTCGAATCGAGCTGGCCAGCCCCATTCTAGGCTAAACTAGAGATGCATAACTGGTGACTTAGAAACAAAGATCAAGGTTAAGAAAACTACTGGAATAGTTACACAAACGGAGGACCTGATATACAAAATAAATCATGGAAATTCCTTCCGAAGGCTACAACGCATATAGCATATATGTATGTTACGTTTCAAAACCAAACAACGAGATCAAATATCACAAGACGAGCTTGAAGAAAGCAGATTTTAAGGAGGAAATAACGTACCTTCAAAAAGGAAAAACTGTTTCTAGAAGCAGTAAGTTAAAAAGTTTAACTCCGTATGTAGACGAAGAGGCTGTTGTACGAGTTGGAGGGCGTTTAGAGGAATCATCACTACCTTACGACGCCAAACATCAAATGCTGCTACCATACAATGATCCTCTGGTAAAAATATTATTGAGAGAATTCCACGAAGACAACATGCATTGTGGACCTCAAAGCTTACTAGCGAAATCGAAGCGAAGTCAAATACTGCGTACATTGTAATAAAATGCAACCAAAGATGCTGCAGCAAATTATGGGAAATCTTCCACCGCTACGAGTGACCCAGCCGAGACCATTTTTAAATTCGGGTGTCGATTATTGTGGTTCCATTTGGATTCACTATAAAATCAGAGGAAAACGTCCACACAACGCATATATTGCAGTTTTTTGCTGTTTTACCACAAAGGCAGTTCATCAAAAATGGACAAAACCTTTTAACGTCAAAGAAGCCACTTTAGTTGTAATAAAGGAAGACAACGTTCCAGTGCAGCAATGGCTGCTGGGACGTATATTGAAACTATACCCTGGACATGAATGTCATGTTCGCTTAGCAGATGTGAAGACAAAACGAGGCGATTTCAAACGATCGATTCATCGTTTAGCACCAATAATGCCTGAAGAAAAGCATGGCAAGAAACATGTTATCGACGAAAGTGAAGTAGATTACAATTCCGAGCCACCCGAACCTTTAAAGAGACAGCGAACTTCGAAAGGTGCAGCCTTATAGACAACAATGATCATCACGCTGTTACTTCTTCCGTTAACTATGGCTTCAGAGGCAGTTCAAATCACAAGATTCGCAGCACAGACGGGCATTTTCTTTGAAAATATTGGAACGACACGACTTGCCATCAGCGATTGGAATTTGTGTACTATGATCTGGAACCTTATCGACAAGATCTAGACATGTTCATAAATGGAACGAACACATTAAACAATATATGTTCAAAGATGCGAAAAACCATCACGTGTTCCAGTACTGCACAGCACTTCGAACATATTAAAGCCGAAATAAAAATGGAGGACGAGCTGTTAACCAAGCATCGTCACCGTAGAGCTGCTTTAGACATTATTGGAAATATCGCGCGAGGTTTGGCGTTCTTGACTCCAACTATGCAGAAGAGATGACTCAAACCATCCGGAAGGTCGAATCTAATGAACAATATTTATTAGAATTACTGAAAAATCAAATATTAGTCGTCGATTCTTCAATAAATATAATAAAGAGGTATGAAAATGAAACCGATTCTCGTTGAATTCAAATGCAAAAGCAATTAAATGAGATATCTACGTCAGTACATCCAAACCAGTAGATAGATAGATACATATAGAGTTCTTTTATTCACAAGATTTTTTTTTACAATTTTTACTTAATCAATTTTTTTTATATAGAACTTAAATTAATTGGCATGACTACTTGTCGTCTGCCCAAACATAAATTTCCTAACGCATACAATTTAATTCATTGATTTACTAACAACACTTTCTTAACCCTACCCTCTACTACACCTGCCTGCCCCGGGTTAGCGAGATAGCAGATCGTTCGAGGACTGGATTAACTATTTTCCTAATTAACTTATCCCTAAAATAAAAAGAAAAAATTATGAATTCATTCATTTACTAAAAATTTCCTATAATTAGTAGCTGTTTCTAAGTACTTAACTAAGCTATACCAATTATCTTTAGGAACGCCATTCAAAATATCTATTATTTCATTTTCCATTAGTTGTGCTTTTCCAAAGTACCTATATCTAACTTCACGTAACACCGGGCATCTGCCAATGAAATATAGGATGTCTTCTTCTTCTTTTAAATTGCATAAAGTGCATAATCGTGAGCTAGCTTGTCGATATTTACTACCATTTAGCCACAATAAGTCACCTCGGGCTTTTATTATCCACGTTATTTCTCTTTGTGTTTGAAAATCAGTGCAATAGGATTTTCCTCTTCCAAAGTCTAGGTACCTTTATATGCGGCTATCACTCATAATTGCTCGATTTCTATATTCTTGACTCACATTTTGCTTTAATGCCATCAAAATTTCTACGCATTAATGGCACCATTCCGTTCGACTCAATGTATTTGTTAGGTGTATGTCGAAATTACGCATATAGTTTAATAATTCTGTGTGCCATAAAATGCCTTTTGTCAGCAATGCTTTTGTTAGCATATTTGGGAGTCTGTTGCACATGTAATCATACAAGGCTCTAGTTATATACTTCAGATGTAAATTAAGTATGTATAAGTGGCTATCTTCAATGTCTGTTTTTATAGCAATGATATAGTTTGGTGTGTTATCTGGTAGCTGTAATATCCGTTTAACAAAGTACCTTTGTAACTCGTTCACTTCATTAGAGTACGAATGTCCCCATACTTGGGCTCCATATGTTTGAATGGATCTGCATGCTGCTTTAAAAAGATTCCATTTTGTACTTAAATTTATTTTTCTCTTGCTCAAAAAAGGCTTTCATGTAGAGTTAATAGCCACCTTTGATACTGCTTTCTTATTTTTGACATGAGAAGCAAATGACATGCTTGGCGATAATTTTGCACCTAAATAATCATATTTTGTCACAATTTTAATCTCAGTTCCTTTATAATACCACTTTTCTCTAGTTGACAAGCGACCTCCTTTACGAAATACCATTATCTCTGACTTACTCATATTAACCTCCATACCCCATTTTTCGCAGTATACTTCCAGTTCATTTATCATAAGCTGAAGTTTCTCAACGTCGTCCGATAGTATAATAATATCATCCGCATAGAGTAGGAGTCTAATATTTACGTTGTCAATATAGAGCCCACCATCAAGGCAGTCATTCAGATCGTTTAAGTATAATGCAAACAGCAGGGGAGATAATAAGCATCCCTGTTTGACACCGCTCATTGTTTCAAACTCCTCTGATAATTCTTCACCGGTCCATACTGCGCATTTAGTGTGTTTGTAAACCGACTCAATAAATTTAATCATCTTGGATGACATGCCCATTTGGACCTTCTTTTTCTCGAAGAACTTTATTCGAACTATTGAGGATAAATTATATATATTGTCAATTGTCGAATAATTTCTTCTAAATCCGGCTTGATATTCATTCAGCTTTTTATGTTTCAAAACCCATGCAGTTAACCGATCGTTAACAATACCCATTAAAATTTTCGCTGAACAGTTCATGAACGATATGCCTCAATAATTTTCGGTAACATTCGGGTTTCCTTTTTTAAAAATAGGAAATACAATACTTGTAACAAATGCGTCATCCAATTTGCAATTATTTAAAATATTGTTGTAAATTTTAACTAGCACATTCAAGAACTGTTCGGATGCATTGGCGTAAAATTCGTATGACACTCTATCTAAGCCTGGCGCCTTGTTCATCTTAACTTTTTCCAATATCTTTTTAAGCTCATAGATTTCCACCGGCTTATCCAGATCTTCATCTTCGTACAAATTTGGTGCGTAAAGTATTTCAATATTTCTTTGGCATGGGTTCAGTAATGTCTGAAAATAACTTCTGAACTCTTCAGCCGAAATGTGTGATCCAACTTGATATGGCGTACTTCTTATTCTTACTACTATTTTCCACCAATCTTTATTATTTGTCACGCAGTTAATACTCAAGATCTATTGAATATTGTTGCCTTTTTGTGTTGCACAATTTTATATAGTTCTTTTTTGCTGTGCGGTATTGTTCTTTGTCACTTGTATTTTGAGATAGCAAGCTGCTTGGGTGTCGATAGTTTGATTATTGCACTCATATCTGAGAGGTCTAGTTCAGTCTTTTGTTGCATTACCGAATTTAGGTTATTGCATATATCTGACATGTACTTTTCTTTATTCCTGTTTTTCCAAGACAGTTTTGGTAACAATTTTAATGTTTTTAATGGAACCTTTGAAGCATCAACACTTATTGTCAACCGGATAGGCATATGGTCTGACCAGATTTTCTCTTCGACCGAAAAGTCATCCACCATTTCTAAAATATCGCAAGATACTGCACATATATCGTTCACAGATGAACCCATTGTATTTACATAAGTAAAGCGGCCTTCAGAGCCACTTTTAGTTCGTCCATTAACAGTCCATTATTTTCACAAAATGCTAAAAACTCCTTTCCACTTGTATTAACTGTGCTGTCTTGTGACTGTCTGATCCCCAACGCAATTGCAGACCAGGGTAGTATACAATCAGCTGTCTCTTGTTGCTCTTGACCAATCCTTACGTTCAAATCACCCATTATTATAATATCTCCATTGTTATGTTGGACGACAGCTTCTTTGACTTTATTAAAATCGTTATTCCAGTTTGCTGTATAATTTCTAGTATCGGTTTTCAGCATAACTAAGACAACCTCATTAACATTTTCAAAATTATATTGAACACCATAGTATTTTAAAGTTTTTTTTACACCGATGACCATACCTCCAATAGCTCTTCCAAATCTGCTGTTAGGAGTTGCTGGTTGCCAATGAGTGTTAAAATCATTAAAGATTGTCTCATATTGTTCTATGTTTGCTTGCTCAACGTGTGTCTCCGACAACGCAAAGATGTCACAACTTCTTATATATTTGAAAAAATCTTGATATAGGTACTTGCTTTTTAATCCGTGCACATTGTATGATATTATATTTAATGTTAGAATAGTACTATTAGCTTCATCTGATAATTGGTTTGGCCTAATTCTATCCTTGGTATTATTTTCAATATTTAGTTTTTTGTCTTATAACTAGTTAGCAACGAGTCGTAACTTAAATTTATTTTATCAGCTAAATTACCATATAATTCTCTTATTACTATTTCTGCCCTTTGTCCCCCACACATAAGTTGCTGTCTATCATTAAATCTGAAACATTTCTGTCCGATACACAAAGAATCATTTCTAACAAATAACTTATTCTGGTGGCTTACACTTAGAATTTGCTTCTTTAGTTGCAATAGCAGTTTTTTCCCCAATTGTCTCGCTTCACCCAAATCTTTCTCTATATAAATTTTTGTACCAGCGAGATACTTAGTATTTTTTAAAACGGATATTGTTGTATCTCTCGAGTCAAATGTAGCCACAACACTCATTTTTCCGTCTTTTTCATTAATGACTCGAGCTTCATTTATTTCCACATTTGGTAGTTTAGTTGCCATTGATTTCGATATCGATGCAAATTGGTCGTTAAAATCTTTTTTCGACTCTCGAATAGCACTCATTATATCATAGAGGGTTGGATCGGGCGACGTTGCGCCCAATCTCCTCTTTGGCGTATTGTGCACCTGAGCGTCATTGACTGGAGACCGATTTAATGGCATACTTTTAGGATTATATTATTTACCCTTCAGACGGCGACTGATCCCGCAACTTTCGAACTGATGACCAGAATACTGAACTCAAACCGAGAATAATTATGAGCTTTGACACCAGCTGATGTATGCTGTCCTTTTCAAACACAAAAACAACTTGATTTGTTGGCGCTCCGCTGACCAATGTTTTTGCAAAAAGTTAGTTTTATATTAATTTCACTATTTCTGCTTGCACTTCAAGCTTTCCAATATCGCAACCGTATATAGTTTTAGTTTACACAGTGTGCAACACTTTGTGTACGATTAGACGTAGCTTTTAACGATTTTTAATAAGCAGCGCAAAAAACAATTAACCGACGCGTTAGAGTGCACATATAACCAAACCAGTATTTCCAATGGTATCACACGTTAACAACTCAATTAACAATTATTGCTGCCAACCTACAGAGAGTTCAAACTCAAATTTTAGACGTGCTCACTGACGCCAGGCACAACAAAATAAGCCCAACGCTATTAACTACTCATCAGTTAAGGTTACAGGTTGAGCAAATGCGTATTTATTTGAGACCAGGACAAATGCTTCCAATAATTGATAAAGATGTTCTTCAATTAAATAAGCTGTTAAATGTTGAAGGCACAGTCACACATGAGCATGTCATATTCAAGGAGCTGCCAATCCGCTTAATACAGAATCGTACATTTGTTAAAATAAACAATACATTTTTTCAACAAATACGGGTTGTGAGTTTCAAATGTTTAACAATAAATCGTCTCAAGAATGTAAATTGGTGAATACTAAAAAATCATTTGTATGGTATCCAATGAGAGAAAAGAATAGCTGGACTTTTGGAACAAAATCTAAAATGGATTTATCAGCAGTCTGCGATGATCACACTACAGCGATACAACTGGAACAATCAGGACTTCTTGTACTAGACGCTAGCTGTACTATAAGAAATAAACACATTACTGTGACTGGCCACAGTTCAAAGACAAGATCGGTGCGTTTGTCTTATGCACGATTTAATGCACTTAACTACAATTACACAGAACCAACCAACGCACCGTCTGTTAGCACCATCAGCACAAAAACAAACGAAGAAGAATTGATACGTTTACAACACAAATTGCGTAATCAATTCAAGCTGCCCTTTGAGAATTTAGAAAAGCAACATCACCACATCATTTCATACGTGGCACTTGTCATATCACTAGCAGCAATTGCAGTATGTATCATCAAGGCAATTTACTCACGAAGGAAGCAACCAACAGCTACTATCAACGCACGCGACAGAGCACAACCACTTGTATCAGCGATCAACACCAACATTGGCGATTCTACGATCTCTTCACAACTACCCAAATTCTCTATTGATTTAAGTTAGGGTTAAATAAATATTTAACCGGGCGGGAAAATGTATAAATAGTATATGAATAGAATACTTAATTAGGTAATAAAAATATTCAAACGATTTAAATGTTGCAAACAATCGACGTGCACTTGAATTATTTTGGTTTTTAAAATTAGATATCTTATGCGTTTTTCTAAACACAATGTTTACGACCTACGCCACGTTTTTATGGTTTACGCGTGTGTTTATCACACACGCGTAAACAATGTGTACAAATATTCCTCTGCATTCTAATTATGTGACAAATCATTTATAAAAACGGAAAAGGGATTGAACGAACGCATGCTGTGATTTATTACGGTTTGTTTATGTGCGCGACGTCTGTAGAAATCTGCATCCGCCTTATAAGTTTTATGTCAAGTGTCAAAATAACTCAGCGTTAATTGTTTTTCTTTCTATTTTTGTAATTATGTAAACACAATTTCCCACAATACTTTTCTTTTATTACTGTTTTGTAATTGCCCAAAAGGGACAAAATATTACCACCTAAGTTCTATTTTTTATTGTAAATTTTGTATAAAAGGAGAAACATCTCTAAAATAAAATCAGTTTAAAAACGACACTCTAAGCGTTTTGATCTCAGCTTTCTTTCAGCAATACTTCTCCGCTCTCAACGTGTTCAAGTGCACGTTGCAGAACAAATATAAAAACACTAAGTTCGTGTGCTTAGTGTTCAAACATATAGCAACACCCTGATTCCATTTTTTATGTAGGAGAAACCATAGTGTAAGAAAGTTAGTTGAGAGGATAGCTACAGTCTCAGTTCACTTATAAGGTTGAGCTATCTCTCAATAACAACGTCCAATGTATATAAACACATATTTATTCTAGAGTGCACACACAACCATCCAGCTCAAGCATCGACAACGTTTAGGAATTGGACGCGCCAATGTGGGCAAGCTCTGACTATTGGCCTAACCTTGTAAGTGAACTGAGGCTTCAGTTGAGAGAGGAAAGCTACAGTTGAGAGAGGATAGCTACAGTAAGGAGAGGATAGCTACACTCAGTATACGTTATCGTATGAAGTTATCGTTTCTTCCACGTTTTTAGTAGTAGAAACAACAAAACAAGGCTCTCTCTTTTTTTATCTCTGTTGCTCTTAGCTACATATATTGCGAGAGTGGCTCTACCTTCTATAGTTGTACCATGATGCGGCGGATATCTTTACTCTGATGCATGGTGAAATAATAAGGTTGCAGATAATTGCAGGCTGCTCTCTGAAATGTTGACATATTTTATTCGGTATTTAAGCGACTTTCGTGGTGAATGTATATGTTGCGGAATAGTGTAGATTTTTCTTTATTTTAAGCGAACAGCTGACAAATATATACAATTTTTAGGAAAAATGTTTGAGAAATTATGTTTATAGAAAAATTGATTAGTATTAGGTTTTTTTATTTTACAGTGTAAAATTCAAACTGTATGTATTTGTTAGTTATTGCTTTAAATTTAATTGCGTGGATATATTCATATTTGTACTTTTGTATAGATAACATAAAAATGCCAACGTATTGCGTTATATGCCGCTCCAATTTTTTTAATATTACATTTAATTTTAGAATTAAGGAATTAAAGAAAAAAACTTAAAATACAAAAAGAAAAGCAGACTTTTTGAAAATAAAAACCTTTTAAAAATATTATTATAATATCGACTAGTGCATCTACCATATTGTTCACCTTGAGTTGTTTTAGTCGCTTAGCATCATAAACAATATTAACAGCAATTTGCACACCGCTTGTGCACTCTTTAGGTGTTTGCCCACTTTTGTTACAACGAAAATAATTCAGGTCTGATTTAGTCTTGCGCATGTGCTTCTGCGATTCACAATTATAACAATGCTGTTTTTTATCATTTCAGCCGTTGATGAACTTCTTGCTTGTGTAAAATTGTTTTTTTTTTCTGATTTTTTTTGACCGCTTTCAGTCACACTTTCATAGAATTCGTACTTGTCTTTCAGCTTCTTAAAAGAATTGCAACTATACAGACTGTACTTACAGTCGCTTTTCACATTAAGACCGTTCACAATATATCGAACAACTGATTCCGTGTGTATTACGCCATACGCGGCGATTCTTTTCATTTGCAAAATATATTCATGAAAACTTTCGTCTCTACATTTTGGTTGCGCACTTAGCTCTTTATGTATTTTAGCACTGAAACATAATCACGCTGTAATTCCTCTATTACCATCCGACGAAGCTCTTTATACTCGTACACTGCAATTAACTCTTGAAACAATGCCACTTTTTTCATCTCTCTCTACTACAATCTTTGAATTATCGCCTTTTAATTCATCTGCTCGCATTTTAAGTGCTACCAATTGAAATAATTGCTGAGACCTTTCATTATTTTCGTTTATTTTGGCTATACTCGCTACTTCTAATCTGCTGTTGTTATTGGTTTTTGGTTGCTTGTACCACTCGGTGCATTTTTGTTGTCTGCATTCACTTCATTTTCCGCGTTTTGCTCTCTATCCTCTACCGTTCATGGTGTTGGTCGTCTTTGGCTCACTCATATACTAACTGTCGGTACACAGTTTTATTCGTATAACGGCTTCTATTTACATATGTACTTCGCTTTAAACTAAATGTAAATTTTGTTTTATGATTTTTTTCACAGCACACTGCATTAAATTTGCAATTTTATTCTTTCTGTTTATTAAATGTTAATGAATATTATTCCAATTACTAAAAAAAAAAAAGGGGATTGAGCGGGTTGCGATGGTTGACCCCAAATGTAAATGGTAATCAATGTAAATGATAATCATTGAATGTTAATAATGTAGGTTAATTATATTAAGAATATAATAGGTAGTTTAAAATAGAACAGTTTTAAAAAGATCGGCTTTAATTATATTGGCTTGCAACTGTACACTTTGACACACTGCTTAAGTCCCTGTACACGTTATGCTCTGCTGAATGCGCTGAAGGTTCGCTCAATTAGAGCGGCCGATGTATATAAATCACGCATGATAGAGAAGCAAGATTTCCTTTGGTTTGACTTTACATTTCTTTATGAGGGTGAAAAAGATAGGTTGCTTTGTTTACGTTTGCGTGCAAATATTTTATATGCGTACACATATACCAATGTAAGAGTCCGCAGGGGGCACGCTAGCATTAATACTAGTGCAGGGTATACTTAAAGGCCTTAATAGACGATACATCTGATCGCGATCATTTTGTGAACGTGTTGATCAACGTTTTGCTACAGACGAGTGATCAGATTGTTCGATTTTGTCATTTCTCTCAAATTTTTGTTGTGTGCGGTCGTGTTATGAAGTTGTCTTTTCCATGCAAAATGCATACAGACGTCATTCATGCGTACGAAAAATCAAATGTGTTTTGATTTTGTCGCTGTGACCGCGATCACAGAGAAAACATGTCTGTGTAACGCATACATGCTTATTTTCACTAACACAATTTTATTTGATCGTGATGTATCGTCCAAGGTATATTTAACAAGGTAGGAGCCGGACGTCGACGCAGTTGCATATTTTGAGAAAGGCAGAATGAGCAAAAGAGAGAGAAGCCAACAACAACTTGTAGTGGAAAACAAACGAACGCAATGTATTTTCTGAGTGTGTGTGTGTGTGTGTATAAATTCATGTAAGCAACTAGAATATTGAATTTTCGAAATAAAGACACAACGCACACACCAATGTATTTGCGTATGTATTAGAATAAAAAAAATAACCATGCGTGGAACAACCTTTCCGTTTGACTATCGCAAGCGAACTAAAAAATAAGCAACTGGAAAGAAGAAGAAAAGCAGCACGCTCCTACCTTGTTAAATATAACTTGGTATCGTCTATTAAGGCCTTAACAAGGTAGGACCGAAAGCGTTCTCTCGGTCATTTAATTTTGATAAAAGCAGAAAAAGCAAAAGAGAGAGAAACCAACCACTTGTAGCTGAAAAAAAAAATAACGCAATGTTTCGTATTGCGTGTGTTCGTATTTGTGTAAAATACAGGACAATCAAGCGTGGAAACAACCTTTCCCTATGACTATCGCAAGCGAAGTAAAATTTAAATGACTAGAATAGAGAAAGACTAGCTGCACGCTCCTACCAGTTTTAGTATGCTCTGCATCGATCTTTGTGATTAAGAGATGGTCCAACCTTATAAGTGAACTGTGCTCTTGGTGAAATAATTAGAAGACGACATACAATTGCAGGCCGCTCTCTGAAAAGTTGACATATTTTATTCAGTACGTAGTGTAATAATACGTAGTGTAATAATACATAGTGACGTCACTTCAGCTATGCGCTCTCAACAAATAGCTACAGTTCGGAGAGAATAGCTACACTCAGTAAGCGACTGAACGTCTCTCTCTTTTGCTCACAGCTACATATACTGTGAGAGTTGCGCTACCTTCTATAATTGTACGATGATTCAGTATGTGAGTGAATCTGTAGCGGAAAAGTGTACACTCTTTTTTTAGCTTTTGTTTGTGTGTGTAAACTGCAGCTAATAAATACATAAATTTTTTTTTTTTTACCGGCACAAAAAAAAAAAAAAAAAAAGATAGACACGAAAATTTTTATTTTCTTTATATGAAGCGGTTAAGCAGCAGATTAATGAGTGGCTGAACGCGGGCATAATAAGGCATTCATGCTTAAACTTGGCAAGTCGCATTGTTGTCGTAAAAAAAAGAATGGAAGTAGAAATAGAATCTGCGTCGATTTCCTACAGCTTAATAAAATGGTACTGAAAGAATATTCACGTACTTATGGTGGACGACGTGCTGCAAAAATTGCAAAAGACAAAAGACTTCCATGTGCCAGTGAAAACAAACATCAAGAACTATACTGTATTTATTACAAAAGACGGTCTGTTCGAGTTCAAACGAGTACCGTTTCGATTTTGTAACTTTCCAGCAGTTTTCATTGGATTTGTGAACTGTATTTTTCAAAATCTAATAAACGAAGACGACTTGACCTGTATAAGGACGACATAATTATATATGCAGAAACCGCTAAAGAAAAATGATACAGCAGCACATTACGGATTACGTATAAAAGAGAAGAAGTTCCATATTTTACAAAGGTCGGTTAATTTGTTTAGACATGTCGAGCTTCTGCAAGCGTTTAAGCTGACGCCGTGACCGAAATACATACAGACGCTTCGAAAGATGAATTTGTTGCAGCGGTGATGCAGTGGAATAAAGGTAATTTGTATTCGGTGTTCTTTTGGAGTAAGAAGACTAACGAGGCAGAAGAGCGACAGCATAGTTTTATGCTAGAAGCAAAGGCAATTTTTCTTGCATTTAAAAAGTTTCGGCAGTACATACTAGGT
This sequence comes from Leucophenga maculata, assembly GCA_035044805.1. Taxonomy (NCBI): domain Eukaryota; kingdom Metazoa; phylum Arthropoda; class Insecta; order Diptera; family Drosophilidae; genus Leucophenga; species Leucophenga maculata. Next base: position 14,050 of record JAWNNP010000191.1, on the reverse strand, counting down.
ATCTCGTTTAAACTAGTTACAGACTGCACAGAATTTAAGCAAACTATTAACAAGAAGGATGTTCCTCGAGCAGTTGCACAGTGGGTCATGTATCTTCAGGACTTTGTTTTCAATGAGTAACACAGATCAGGAGAAAGGCTTCATCATGTTTTTTGTCTTAGCCGATATCCTCATCAGATTATGTTGGTGTCAACAGAAATAACAGCGAGAATTAAGAAAGCGCAAGAGGAAGATGTAATGATTAAAGTGATATCAGAAATTTAAAACAGTCAACCGTACGAGTATTTTAAGATGAAAGGTGGCCTAATATTTAAAGCAGTATTGATTTGTTGGTTGTACCATAATTAATGGAAAAATACATTATTGCCGACGCCCATAATGCGCGGCACGATGCTGTTCAGAAAACGATACATGTCATAAAGCAAAATTATTCGATACCTAATTTTGAGAGTAGGCCTGTCACATGATAAACAACAGTGTCAAATGCATAATATTTAAAAACCACTTGGGAGAGAAGCTACGCTGTTATACACATTGCACGTAGATCACCTTGGTCCAATAGATGCAACCGCAAAGCAGTATAAATATATATTCGCCATGGTAGGTGAAGTTTGTGTGGATGTACCCGACGAAAAGTACTAACAGCGAAGAGGTTCTTAGAAAGCTGAGTACAGTTCTTGGAAGTATTCAATCAGCCGCTTTTGGTAAATATGTGACAGAGAATGGCATCGAGCATGTATTGAGTACCACTGCAGTACTAAGAGGTAAAGGAAAAATATAGAGTCAACCATTCAAATTCTGGCAATAATATTTGAGCTGTCATCAGAAGACCCAGCAAAGTGGTTTAAGTTTGTACCTAAAGTTCAAAAGGCACTAAACAGTACAGTTCACGTTATTTTAATACAAAATCAAAATAATAAACAATGCACTATGGTTATTTTCCCATTTCCTAAGATGAACTACAAACTTGTTTTTCGATTTCACCGATTTTTACTATATCCGTTTTATAGCCGATTTGGCCGAATAACACATTTTTTGTTTATAAATCTCTTGGTTTGCAATTTATTTTATAAGCTAATTTTAAGGTCCTTCAATCTATTATTCAGGAAAAGGTGAGATTTCAATTATTGTTGCATATATCCGCCATATAACCGATGTAGAACTTGACAGCAATATCAATTTGAGATTAAAAATATTAAGTAAAAATAATAGTAATTATGGTAAAGTAATTACGAGGAAAGTCATAATAATTTTGATCAATATACACTTATTCTTCATCAGAAAAAAATAACGTCAAGTCCGGGTTCATCATCTTCATATTCATCATCCTCTTTCTCATTTCCTCCTCATTCGCTCAATATTATGGTCGTTATTCTCGTCGCTCTATAGATCAACTTTATCTGTCAAAATTTCTGGTGTTTGCAAGAGCGCGATTTGTTTTGTTTTTATTTTGTATTTCTTTCAAAAATATACTAGACAATAAAGGGTCCGAACTATCCATAGCTCTATTGAAGACGCCTCTCATGTTGTCCACTCGACTGCACTTTCTTGCGTGATCCCCTTCTGTCGGTTTTTTACAATTTATTCCGAGATTCAGATGCTTGTTCTGCAACCAACAGGCACTAAGCAAGAATTTATTATTTGGTGCCCATGCACTAACACTTTATGAACCGTTGGCGACATAGGGTACCAATCATACTTGTTTCAGTATACCACAAACACCTGATCACAGAATTCTTTGAATTTCGTAGAGTCAATTTTATATATATATCAATTTTATATTCCTATATAAATGCAATTTTCCACAAAACGTGCGAATTGGGAAGAATTTCTTTAGTATTTCAATAATATACATATATTTGTTAGTATTTCCTCATTCATAACTTTTTGCAACTCTTTGCCATACAAAAGTACTATTCCACGAAACAGAGAGCAACATGTTAAGATTAATCTAAAAAAAACATTTAAACAACACATGGCACAATTTTACGAAAACACTCAATCGCATAAAAACAGTTATGGATTATTATTTTATTATAACACTTGTTATTTTTTGTTATTCTAATAGACACTGCAGGCTTTAAAAGATTACAAAAACTTTTCGTAAAATTTACATTCATACGTTTTTCACACAATCTGGTGACTTTGACTGCGTGCCACGAAAATGGTATTGTCATATCAATAAAAATTTATTTAATTATAGCTTAAGTGGAAAATTTAACAAGTAAAAAACCAATTTTTTTTTTTAAATTCAAAAAAAAAAAATTTTTTTTTGAATTTCTGCCAAAAATCCATAGTGCAATGGAAAAGCAATTTAAATTTTTGTTCTAAGTTAGCATCATATCGATTTCAGATGAACTTGGAATGGTGTCTGGTATAGATTATATATACTTTGTTATGGCCAAGTCGTTTTTTTTGTTCCATGGTTTGAGAAGGCGAGTAATTCTTTTTATGTTCTTCACAAATATGACGTGAAATAAGATGGTCGATCGCTTTTAAACTCGAAACATAAGGTATGAACCATCTCTGACTTCGTTGAATTGTGACAATGACGAATTTGTTCAAATATTTTTATGCAACTGCACATGTTGTCGTACAATCCTCGATATTCGGAGGCGGAGTCAATAACCCGACACTCAGCAACGACAACAGTAACAACTGCAACAAGCAAATCAGCAACAACAAATAAATCGGACACACAGCAGCAACAACAACAGAAGCCGGACATATTAATATTAAGAACAATTATATATAAGTTTCGCAACGACAATGAAAGGATCTGTAATTGGCGTACAATGTTATAAGCGAATTTAAGAAACTTCAATGACAACGGTGAATTTTAATTCTTTAAAAATCACGAACCGAAAAAAAATGTTTAATGTTTAGCTAGTCAGTCAGTGGCTAGGTTTTAATAAAAATATTGTGTTTCTCACATGTAAGTGCATGAAATTTGGAAAATAAAATACATTTTGACAGAGCAATACAAATATAACAACACAGGTGTGGGTCTTCTAATAACATCTAAAATAAACTGCAAATTTAAAAAAATCGAAGACATTAATAGAAAGGACAACCAAGAAGAATATGGTAATGATGATAATAATGTAAGATTACAATAATTATTACATATAAGAGATATCCCTCATTCACCTGAGCAACTGCTGAGCTATAATCAAAAACATAACATTTGAAAGAGGCCGGCCTAACTATATTCAGATAGAGGTTTCACTCTATCTGAATATACATGAACATTTAAAACAAAAGAACGGTGATGTAATTGAAGTACATACACTATAAGAACTATACACTTTAACGGCAACACTAACAACCGCAACGAGCATGTCAGCAAGTAAACCAAACACATAACAGCAACAACAGGACGTATTGACACAGCATTAATGTTAAGAACAAGTTTCGCAACAATTAACATAAATATACAATTCTCTGAATTCAAGTTCAAAGCCTTCTTACATGTAGACAGTAATCAACTAGATCGATGGCCAAATGATATTTATGAACTGCCAATGAGCCTATACATTTGACAGAGCTTTTGATTAAGCTGTTGTCTCTTGGCATAAATGTGCAATAGCCACGTAAGGCGCCTATCTAATGTGAGTCCAAGATAATTCACATATAGTACAATGGGTACAAAGCCACAGCACGGCATTACTTCCGTGCAGTCACCCCTCAACGGTGGTGACGAAACACACTTGCGAAATATCAATCATCCGATCAATCAATCATCGCGCGATTGACTCTCTTGATTGAACAAAAAATCAGTAGGATTACTTCTGTCGATCCCATTAACATATATAACCAAATTTCATCTCTATATTTTTACTGCAAAGGTATGACTAATTGTTTATCGCTTATAAGAGGTAGGGACATCACCTTTTTCTCTTCCAACATCTATTTTCATGCAAATTGCTTCAGCGATTTAGGAGACTGACAGCAATTCTCACAATATAAGTAGGATACATATATAATTAATATATAGTAGGATATATATCCTAGTCGACCAGGATGTAAAGTATTGTCGATATAGCAATGTCCGTATGTACGCAGATATTTTTTATGTGTATGCAGAATGTTTGTTCTTTATATGCATAACAAATTAAAAAAAAAAAGTCAAAAAATTTATTTTACTAAATGTTTTCGGACTTTCATATAATTTTCTTTGTTTTATTGAACTATTTTTGTTGTACTGGATTAGTGGCTATAATAAGTTGATGGGTTCAGCGTCCTATGCACTTTTACAAAAAAAAAACCCCCTTTCTAGGACAGCCGATTTTCTTTTTATCTTACTAATACCAATAAAATATCCTACAGGGGTCTAAATATAATCGTGTCCCCTACACAAATTTAAGATTCAAGGGAGATATAGGTTATTTCGAAGTTGAGTGAGTTAAATTATCCTAACCAAACAAGTTTATCAGTCGAGACCCGCAAGCAACGTTTAGGCTACTTTTCGATCATTGCTCCAATTTTTCGAAAAAGATAGATAAGTCTATTGATAAGGAAAGTGTTAAAAAATATTGATTGAGGTGAGGTTTCTTCCATTAACTTTTATAGCTAATCATAAAAAATGCATATTTCAAAAGGACATACAAACACTACATATAAGTTGTTTCCTACTATTTACTCTTGTCCCGCTACTTTTTCATTCTACAATAAAGTTATCAGTTCATTAAACTTCTAAATGATGCATTATTTTTCCATCCAGCTAAATAAAATAAACCAGAAACGGTCAAAATTAATGTTTTTTCTTTGGTGCGCCTTGAAAAATGTGTACATACACTTATAGTATGCGTGACATCCAAACAAATTGCATAGCTTTGAATTGCATATAACTTATACAAAAGACGGACATTGCAGTGTCAGTTTTCTTTGGACGCTCTTAATCCACATCTTGCCCTGTGCAAATGAACGTGTATACAGTCTCTGAGATCTGGTTTAGGTGCTTATACAGACGAACATGATTTGCTTGACATTCATCTAGAATTAGATTTGTGATTTAGTTTTGAATCTTTTTCGCATGTAACCTACCTTTTCACACTAGCGGTGCAGTACAGGTATAAAATTTACTTAAAAACATTGGTGACCTTGATAATCATTCTTACCTTTTCCCATGGTGTTGGCTGTATTCGTGCAAGCACCCTGGCTAGACTTAACACAGTGCGTTGATAAGAATAGTTGTTGGTCATATTATCCAAAATTCTTTTGCAAATAGTGCACTTAACCAATTAACTTAATTTAACAGAGATAAAAACTGGCTGTATTCTATTAGCAGTTATGACACAATTTGTAGTTTTTCTACTGATTCTCAATAGACAATACATTATAACACTACACCCCCATATAAAAGCCGGTTAGGATTAATCCGAAACGGGAATACGCAAATAACTACTTTAAACTAGACACTAAATTTATAAAATAACAGCCTGTATCAGCGAGAATGTTTGTGCTTGCGTAACTCATACGATAATCAAAGAAAAATACAATTGAGTTTGGCTTAATACTGGTTGCGTTCATTACTAATTGAACGTAAAAACACTCAATTTCTAATCCTTGTGCATATCAAAGTACACCTGAACGAAATCTACAACGTTAGCAACGAATGAAAAGACGGTCTGTTCGAGTTCAAACGAGTACCGTTTCGATTTTGTAACTTTCCAGCAGTTTTCATTGGATTTGTGAACTGTATTTTTCAAAATCTAATAAACGAAGACGACTTGACCTGTATAAGGACGACATAATTATATATGCAGAAACCGCTAAAGAAAAATGATACAGCAGCACATTACGGATTACGTATAAAAGAGAAGAAGTTCCATATTTTACAAAGGTCGGTTAATTTGTTTAGACATGTCGAGCTTCTGCAAGCGTTTAAGCTGACGCCGTGACCGAAATACATACAGACGCTTCGAAAGATGAATTTGTTGCAGCGGTGATGCAGTGGAATAAAGGTAATTTGTATTCGGTGTTCTTTTGGAGTAAGAAGACTAACGAGGCAGAAGAGCGACAGCATAGTTTTATGCTAGAAGCAAAGGCAATTTTTCTTGCATTTAAAAAGTTTCGGCAGTACATACTAGGTATCTCGTTTAAACTAGTTACAGACTGCACAGAATTTAAGCAAACTATTAACAAGAAGGATGTTCCTCGAGCAGTTGCACAGTGGGTCATGTATCTTCAGGACTTTGTTTTCAATGAGTAACACAGATCAGGAGAAAGGCTTCATCATGTTTTTTGTCTTAGCCGATATCCTCATCAGATTATGTTGGTGTCAACAGAAATAACAGCGAGAATTAAGAAAGCGCAAGAGGAAGATGTAATGATTAAAGTGATATCAGAAATTTAAAACAGTCAACCGTACGAGTATTTTAAGATGAAAGGTGGCCTAATATTTAAAGCAGTATTGATTTGTTGGTTGTACCATAATTAATGGAAAAATACATTATTGCCGACGCCCATAATGCGCGGCACGATGCTGTTCAGAAAACGATACATGTCATAAAGCAAAATTATTCGATACCTAATTTTGAGAGTAGGCCTGTCACATGATAAACAACAGTGTCAAATGCATAATATTTAAAAACCACTTGGGAGAGAAGCTACGCTGTTATACACATTGCACGTAGATCACCTTGGTCCAATAGATGCAACCGCAAAGCAGTATAAATATATATTCGCCATGGTAGGTGAAGTTTGTGTGGATGTACCCGACGAAAAGTACTAACAGCGAAGAGGTTCTTAGAAAGCTGAGTACAGTTCTTGGAAGTATTCAATCAGCCGCTTTTGGTAAATATGTGACAGAGAATGGCATCGAGCATGTATTGAGTACCACTGCAGTACTAAGAGGTAAAGGAAAAATATAGAGTCAACCATTCAAATTCTGGCAATAATATTTGAGCTGTCATCAGAAGACCCAGCAAAGTGGTTTAAGTTTGTACCTAAAGTTCAAAAGGCACTAAACAGTACAGTTCACGTTATTTTAATACAAAATCAAAATAATAAACAATGCACTATGGTTATTTTCCCATTTCCTAAGATGAACTACAAACTTGTTTTTCGATTTCACCGATTTTTACTATATCCGTTTTATAGCCGATTTGGCCGAATAACACATTTTTTGTTTATAAATCTCTTGGTTTGCAATTTATTTTATAAGCTAATTTTAAGGTCCTTCAATCTATTATTCAGGAAAAGGTGAGATTTCAATTATTGTTGCATATATCCGCCATATAACCGATGTAGAACTTGACAGCAATATCAATTTGAGATTAAAAATATTAAGTAAAAATAATAGTAATTATGGTAAAGTAATTACGAGGAAAGTCATAATAATTTTGATCAATATACACTTATTCTTCATCAGAAAAAAATAACGTCAAGTCCGGGTTCATCATCTTCATATTCATCATCCTCTTTCTCATTTCCTCCTCATTCGCTCAATATTATGGTCGTTATTCTCGTCGCTCTATAGATCAACTTTATCTGTCAAAATTTCTGGTGTTTGCAAGAGCGCGATTTGTTTTGTTTTTATTTTGTATTTCTTTCAAAAATATACTAGACAATAAAGGGTCCGAACTATCCATAGCTCTATTGAAGACGCCTCTCATGTTGTCCACTCGACTGCACTTTCTTGCGTGATCCCCTTCTGTCGGTTTTTTACAATTTATTCCGAGATTCAGATGCTTGTTCTGCAACCAACAGGCACTAAGCAAGAATTTATTATTTGGTGCCCATGCACTAACACTTTATGAACCGTTGGCGACATAGGGTACCAATCATACTTGTTTCAGTATACCACAAACACCTGATCACAGAATTCTTTGAATTTCGTAGAGTCAATTTTATATATATATCAATTTTATATTCCTATATAAATGCAATTTTCCACAAAACGTGCGAATTGGGAAGAATTTCTTTAGTATTTCAATAATATACATATATTTGTTAGTATTTCCTCATTCATAACTTTTTGCAACTCTTTGCCATACAAAAGTACTATTCCACGAAACAGAGAGCAACATGTTAAGATTAATCTAAAAAAAACATTTAAACAACACATGGCACAATTTTACGAAAACACTCAATCGCATAAAAACAGTTATGGATTATTATTTTATTATAACACTTGTTATTTTTTGTTATTCTAATAGACACTGCAGGCTTTAAAAGATTACAAAAACTTTTCGTAAAATTTACATTCATACGTTTTTCACACAATCTGGTGACTTTGACTGCGTGCCACGAAAATGGTATTGTCATATCAATAAAAATTTATTTAATTATAGCTTAAGTGGAAAATTTAACAAGTAAAAAACCAATTTTTTTTTTTAAATTCAAAAAAAAAAAATTTTTTTTTGAATTTCTGCCAAAAATCCATAGTGCAATGGAAAAGCAATTTAAATTTTTGTTCTAAGTTAGCATCATATCGATTTCAGATGAACTTGGAATGGTGTCTGGTATAGATTATATATACTTTGTTATGGCCAAGTCGTTTTTTTTGTTCCATGGTTTGAGAAGGCGAGTAATTCTTTTTATGTTCTTCACAAATATGACGTGAAATAAGATGGTCGATCGCTTTTAAACTCGAAACATAAGGTATGAACCATCTCTGACTTCGTTGAATTGTGACAATGACGAATTTGTTCAAATATTTTTATGCAACTGCACATGTTGTCGTACAATCCTCGATATTCGGAGGCGGAGTCAATAACCCGACACTCAGCAACGACAACAGTAACAACTGCAACAAGCAAATCAGCAACAACAAATAAATCGGACACACAGCAGCAACAACAACAGAAGCCGGACATATTAATATTAAGAACAATTATATATAAGTTTCGCAACGACAATGAAAGGATCTGTAATTGGCGTACAATGTTATAAGCGAATTTAAGAAACTTCAATGACAACGGTGAATTTTAATTCTTTAAAAATCACGAACCGAAAAAAAATGTTTAATGTTTAGCTAGTCAGTCAGTGGCTAGGTTTTAATAAAAATATTGTGTTTCTCACATGTAAGTGCATGAAATTTGGAAAATAAAATACATTTTGACAGAGCAATACAAATATAACAACACAGGTGTGGGTCTTCTAATAACATCTAAAATAAACTGCAAATTTAAAAAAATCGAAGACATTAATAGAAAGGACAACCAAGAAGAATATGGTAATGATGATAATAATGTAAGATTACAATAATTATTACATATAAGAGATATCCCTCATTCACCTGAGCAACTGCTGAGCTATAATCAAAAACATAACATTTGAAAGAGGCCGGCCTAACTATATTCAGATAGAGGTTTCACTCTATCTGAATATACATGAACATTTAAAACAAAAGAACGGTGATGTAATTGAAGTACATACACTATAAGAACTATACACTTTAACGGCAACACTAACAACCGCAACGAGCATGTCAGCAAGTAAACCAAACACATAACAGCAACAACAGGACGTATTGACACAGCATTAATGTTAAGAACAAGTTTCGCAACAATTAACATAAATATACAATTCTCTGAATTCAAGTTCAAAGCCTTCTTACATGTAGACAGTAATCAACTAGATCGATGGCCAAATGATATTTATGAACTGCCAATGAGCCTATACATTTGACAGAGCTTTTGATTAAGCTGTTGTCTCTTGGCATAAATGTGCAATAGCCACGTAAGGCGCCTATCTAATGTGAGTCCAAGATAATTCACATATAGTACAATGGGTACAAAGCCACAGCACGGCATTACTTCCGTGCAGTCACCCCTCAACGGTGGTGACGAAACACACTTGCGAAATATCAATCATCCGATCAATCAATCATCGCGCGATTGACTCTCTTGATTGAACAAAAAATCAGTAGGATTACTTCTGTCGATCCCATTAACATATATAACCAAATTTCATCTCTATATTTTTACTGCAAAGGTATGACTAATTGTTTATCGCTTATAAGAGGTAGGGACATCACCTTTTTCTCTTCCAACATCTATTTTCATGCAAATTGCTTCAGCGATTTAGGAGACTGACAGCAATTCTCACAATATAAGTAGGATACATATATAATTAATATATAGTAGGATATATATCCTAGTCGACCAGGATGTAAAGTATTGTCGATATAGCAATGTCCGTATGTACGCAGATATTTTTTATGTGTATGCAGAATGTTTGTTCTTTATATGCATAACAAATTAAAAAAAAAAAGTCAAAAAATTTATTTTACTAAATGTTTTCGGACTTTCATATAATTTTCTTTGTTTTATTGAACTATTTTTGTTGTACTGGATTAGTGGCTATAATAAGTTGATGGGTTCAGCGTCCTATGCACTTTTACAAAAAAAAAACCCCCTTTCTAGGACAGCCGATTTTCTTTTTATCTTACTAATACCAATAAAATATCCTACAGGGGTCTAAATATAATCGTGTCCCCTACACAAATTTAAGATTCAAGGGAGATATAGGTTATTTCGAAGTTGAGTGAGTTAAATTATCCTAACCAAACAAGTTTATCAGTCGAGACCCGCAAGCAACGTTTAGGCTACTTTTCGATCATTGCTCCAATTTTTCGAAAAAGATAGATAAGTCTATTGATAAGGAAAGTGTTAAAAAATATTGATTGAGGTGAGGTTTCTTCCATTAACTTTTATAGCTAATCATAAAAAATGCATATTTCAAAAGGACATACAAACACTACATATAAGTTGTTTCCTACTATTTACTCTTGTCCCGCTACTTTTTCATTCTACAATAAAGTTATCAGTTCATTAAACTTCTAAATGATGCATTATTTTTCCATCCAGCTAAATAAAATAAACCAGAAACGGTCAAAATTAATGTTTTTTCTTTGGTGCGCCTTGAAAAATGTGTACATACACTTATAGTATGCGTGACATCCAAACAAATTGCATAGCTTTGAATTGCATATAACTTATACAAAAGACGGACATTGCAGTGTCAGTTTTCTTTGGACGCTCTTAATCCACATCTTGCCCTGTGCAAATGAACGTGTATACAGTCTCTGAGATCTGGTTTAGGTGCTTATACAGACGAACATGATTTGCTTGACATTCATCTAGAATTAGATTTGTGATTTAGTTTTGAATCTTTTTCGCATGTAACCTACCTTTTCACACTAGCGGTGCAGTACAGGTATAAAATTTACTTAAAAACATTGGTGACCTTGATAATCATTCTTACCTTTTCCCATGGTGTTGGCTGTATTCGTGCAAGCACCCTGGCTAGACTTAACACAGTGCGTTGATAAGAATAGTTGTTGGTCATATTATCCAAAATTCTTTTGCAAATAGTGCACTTAACCAATTAACTTAATTTAACAGAGATAAAAACTGGCTGTATTCTATTAGCAGTTATGACACAATTTGTAGTTTTTCTACTGATTCTCAATAGACAATACATTATAACACTACACCCCCATATAAAAGCCGGTTAGGATTAATCCGAAACGGGAATACGCAAATAACTACTTTAAACTAGACACTAAATTTATAAAATAACAGCCTGTATCAGCGAGAATGTTTGTGCTTGCGTAACTCATACGATAATCAAAGAAAAATACAATTGAGTTTGGCTTAATACTGGTTGCGTTCATTACTAATTGAACGTAAAAACACTCAATTTCTAATCCTTGTGCATATCAAAGTACACCTGAACGAAATCTACAACGTTAGCAACGAATGAAAAGCTTAAAAGAACATAGCAAAGCTGAAAAGAAGAATATTTTGGAAATAGAACATGAATCATAAAACATAATGCTTGAAACAAAGAATTCGCATAAACACAGGGCCCCACACATCGAACAGGGTAGTACTGCCGTTTTCCCTTTCGTGCTGCTAGTCGTTATCTTTTCTGCTCACTTAAATGTTAGTTCGCTTGCGATTGTCAGAGGGAAATGTTGTTTCAACGCTTAATTGTCCTGTGTTTTACACACATACGAACACACACACGCAAAAAAAAACATTGCATTAGTTTTTTTTCAGCTATAAGTTGTTGTGCGCTTCTCTCTCTTTTGGTCTTTCTGCCTCTCTCAAAATATAAGTGACCGAGAGAACACTTTCACACCTATCTGGTTGAGTATACCCTGGGTAGGAGCATGCTGCTAGTCGTTCTCTTTTCTAGTCACTTAAATTTTAGTTGGCTTGCAAAAGTCAGATGGAAAACTTGTTTCCACGCTTAATTGTCCTGTGTTTTACACACTCACGCAAAAGAAACATTGCGTTAGTTTTTTCAGCTACAAGTTGTTGGCTTTTCTCTCTCTTTTGCTCTTTCTGTCTCTCTCAAAATTTAAGTGACCGAGACCTGGACCAGGGTGTACTTAATAAGGTAGGAGGGCTTTACTCTCACGGCAACCAAAATTTTGAGAGAGGCAGAAAGAGCACAAGAGAGAGAAGGCAACAAAGGTTTGTAGTTGAAAATAAACAAACGCAATGTTTCTTTCGCGTGAGTATGTATGAGTTAAAACATAGGACAATCATCGAATTAAAATTTTGGCTGAAAAAAAATAGAACGACTAGTCTAGCGCTTCTACCTGGTTAAGTATACCCTGGGTCACACGTTAGAATATATTTGACACTCTTATCATAATGCATCGAAAATAGTTTCAAATATGTACAAATTTAAACTAAATGCGACTTACTGTGAACACTGACGTACGAGCTTAATTTGTTTTCTTTAGAGGCGTCTGAAAAATTCATCTCATCCAAAAAATGGAAATAAATCGTGAAAATTTTCTTGTGATGATTTATTACTATCTTCGACGTTTATTATAAGAGTGCACCAATCAACTTGAATCAAATTTTGGTGATGAAGCTTCATCCTTGGCCACTGTGAAAAACTGGTACAACGAATTTAATCGTGGCCGCAGTTCGCTCACCGACGAATTTCGTGAAGGTCGTCCAAAATATCTCGTTGTGCCAGAAAACATCGGAAACTCGTGGACTAGTAAAATATATTTTATAAATAAGACAGATAATAGAAATTGTTACAAAATGTGAATAACTTATTTTTTAAGAAAATCCATAATAACTCCTGTTTAATGACAAATTTTATTCGTTGCCGTCAAAATATAAGTAAACAAGTTTGTTATTAAGTATATGAAGTATCGTTAAGTGTCATAAAGTTTATTAAGTATCGTTAGTATGTAACCCTAGTAATGTTAGTTTGTAGTAGTTTTTAGCCCTAGTATTATAAAGTATGTATAACATGAATAAAGAGACGCACTTCAATAAAGATACGATAGAAGCAACACGTACGAATTAATTACAAAAAAACAGTACAACATTGTGTCAGGTGAAAAATAAAAATAAAAAAGACAATTAAGATCAAAAAATTCAAAATGCCAGACAAAGAAAGCGAGCAGAGAGTAGATGTAATGCCAGTTTTCAACTCATTCAATTTGAACATCGATGTTGTGAAATACGATGAGTTGTGGAAAAAATTCACGATTATTTTGTAACAAAGGCAAATATTGCATAAGGAATAAGTTCTTTACACGCATACAGATAGAATCTGATACAATTAGTGTGTATGCTACTGTACTTCAAAATTTGAGTATGACATGCGAGATTGGTGCATTGCGTGAAGATTTAGTACAGGACATATTCATATGTTGACTTTCCTCAGAATGGGAAAAAATATGAGAAAAATTTCTAAGTGAAGGTAATATAAAGTGGCAGAAGACATTTGAAATTGCAATGTCAATAGAATTAGCCAATGAAAATGCAGCAAAAATGGAGAGTGCTACAACTATGGCTGTTGCAGGTATTAATAAACTAAAAAAACAAGACATCTACAACTACAACAATTACAGGCGCGAAGCGACAAAGCAGCAGACAGACGTCAACAACTACAGACGCGAAGCAGCAGCGAAACAGATATGCAAAAAGTGAGGTGTAAGTCATGGCATTTGACTCCCCGCAGAAGGAAAAATATGTTACGCGTATGAAAAAACAAACCATTTTGCGAAAATGTGTTACAATAATCTACCATTACAAAAATAACTGAATAATTTCGTAGA
>JAWNNP010000185.1:0-59417 GCA_035044805.1 Leucophenga maculata | reverse complement strand
ATGTTCTCAGACATTCGTGTTGTATTTTTTATGTTGTTGTTTTTTATTTTAATATGGTAAGTTTTCGTTCTTCTATTTTTGTAAATTACATTGGACTGTTTTTTTCCTGGTTTACTTCTATGCTCCATTTTTGAAACCAGTCAATTGTGTGGTTTAGAATTTCTTGGAGTGTGTTTGTTGCATTCTTTTCATCACAATTAGAGGATAATAATACTGTATCGTCTGCAAATGTTGCTATCATACAATCATTGCTTGTAGGTGTCGGTAAGTCTGCGGCATATATAAGATATAGTAATGGGCCCAGTACGCTGCCTTGAGGTACGCCTGCTGTTATTTTTAATACGTCAGAATATCCATCATCATATTTCTGTCGCAAATATAGCTTTCCAGGAGTTTAAACATTTTGTGCGGTATACATCCTTGTAATTTGTTTAATAATTCTCTGTGCCAAACTTTATCAAATGCTTTGGCAATGTCCAAGTAGACGGCTATACAGTATTTCTTTTTGTCAGTTAATACTGAAATTACACATTAAATATTCTAGAACTAATTCAGATAATGAGGTTTAATTGTTCTATGAAAGTAGTAGTAGCTAGTCACTGTTCTTGGGAGATGACGATCATGATATGATATATGATAACGATCAAAACCTTAATATCTTCTGACTCCTTATACAATGAAACTTTGCTGAGTTGTTGTGCCCACGGAATGTAACGCAGATCGCGAACCAGTAATTTTGTAAATGGGAAAGGGTCAAAATAGGAGTGGACGATGTTTCATCGAGTGCCCGGTCGTCCTCTATTTCGGCGTCCAATAATCAAGTTTGGGCCCCCTTGTAAATCATGCTTGCTGGAGCTCTTTCATCCATTCGAATGAGCTGACCAGCATAGTGCAGCCGCTGGAATTTAATGCGCTGGACTATGTCAACCTCATCGAATAGCTCGTACAGCTCGCGGACCGAAAATGCTGCGAAGAATCTTCCTCTCGAAGTCTTCCAACTCTATTTCATCCAGCTCAATCACTGTCCATGCCTCTGCGTCATACAATAGGACCGGGAGTATCAGCGTCTTATAGATCTTGATTTTCGTCTTTCGAGAGAGGGCTTTCCTCCTCATTCGCTTGCTCAGCCCAAAATTGCATCTGTTTGCAAGCGTAATTTTTCGCCTGATCTCCAGGCTGTCGTTGTTGTTGCTGGTTATCTCGGATCCAAGATAGACGAAGTTTTTTACAACACTGAAGTTGAAATTCTCCAACGTCACTGACCGTCCAAGATCCAAGTACTTTATCTTGTCCTCATTCACCGCTAGACCCATGAGCCGAGACTGTTTTTCAATCTCTGAGAACGGCTTGCTGACACGCCGTCTCTACGTGCCGATGATATCGATGCCATCGGCGTAAGCGAGGAGCATCAACTACTTTTGGAAGATCGAGCCTGACATACTCTGTATGTACGGGCACTGGCGTAGGATGTATTCCATCAGAAGATTGGAACAATCGCACGACAGCGCATCACCATGCCTGAATCCTTTTTTGGTATCAAAGGGGTCGGACAGCTTTTTCCCCAACCTAACAACGTTTTGTGTTGTGTGATAGCGTCGTCATGCAAAGACGGACAATCTTTGCCGGGATACCTAGTGCAGACAGGGCATAAAAAACCTCGATCGTATCGGCGTGTCGAAAGCGGCTATATAGTCGACAAATAGGTGGTGTGCGTCATTGTTAATTTGGTCACTGGTCGACCTTTTTGGTCTGAAACCACACTGATATCGTCCTATCAGTGAATCCGTATATGGCTTCAGCCTCTTACACAATACGCGCGGTAGAATCTTATATCCGATGGAAAGGACTTATTCCATGGTAGTTGGCGCAAACAGCGGGGTCTTCTTTCTTAAAGATAGGACAGAGGACACTGAGATTCCATAAATTGTGATTGCGTTCATCGGACCATATCTTGCATAAAAGTTGGTGCACCTCTTCGCCGCCCGTGTTAAATAACTCAGCTGGCAGCCCATCAGAGCCTGCCGCTTTGTTTATCAGCTTTTAAATAATGGCTCTACAACAGTCCCATCATTAACTGGTGGTTCCGGTGTCATTTGTCTATCGGCGGAATTATGCGCTTCATCACTTCCGAGTAGGTTCGAAAAATGACTCCTCCATAATATCAGTGATTCCTGGTTATCCGATACCAGATTTTCATTGTCATCCTTATAGAAAGTTACTCCGGGTTTAAAACCTTCAGTCAGACGCTTGACCTTTTGATAAAATTTTCGAGCTTCATTTCTGTCACGTAACATCTCAATATCCTCAAACTCCCGCCTTTCTTGCTTCATTTCATTTCAAATATTGAACAAAAAAATTAGTTCCGCTATTTAATACCAACGGTAAAAAAATATCTTTAAAAAATTAAGCGTCTTATTATTATGTTAACAACAGACAATGTTTCGACGAAATTTCCTGCTAACAAGATTCTACGTCTATTTGGGGCTCCTATGTTCTATCAGGAGGTTCAATTCTTTGTTTCGTAAGGCACTTGTCCCCAATTTTAATTTTGGCTTTTCGAAACACTTCCTCCATGTCAAGCTGATTCTTACACAATAGAGTTTCAAAGTAGTTTAAATTCAATGGGAATCTGAATGCAGAATAAGCAGTCTAATAGAAGCCAATTACGAATTAATTAGAAACGTTTTACCAGTTTCACCTGGCCAATTCCACTAGAAATACGAAGAAATATTTTGATGATACATGTCTTTAGGTCGTCATTTAATTTCGAAACATTTGCTACCACTTCTTTGTTATGATGAAAGGTGCCATAAGATATATCACTATGGCACATTTAGTTGCTGAAAAAAGGTATCTGCTCTTGTGAATGTGACTTTACTCCGAATTGTGCGAGTGTTTTTCTTAACATAGATTTGCAATATGGTCAATAAGAATGAGACATCCAAAAAAAAACAAACAATTTGCCACTTAAAATCTTCTGCCAGGCTACCACGTGGTTCTTCCACGTGATCACCAACTTGACGGTAAACTAATATTATGGCGAGTAGGTCACGAACTCTATTAAAAGAGTAAATCAATTGAGTCGTACTTGAAATTATTTTTACCTCTTTAAGAGTTAAATTTTCAAAAAACTGAGCAAGACTTAATTCAATATTTTATTTAACTAAATTACTTCCACTTTTTTATGCTTCTGGGGCTTGATTTTCAAAAATCTACATCGGCTATTCTCGACAATCAGATGAGAAATACATTTACTTTATGGGTACTACTATGTGTCTTTTATGCCATATAAACTTTCTATCAAACTTTCACAGTTTGTTTGAATGGGATAACAATTGAGATATCGGAGAACATCTTATTTTTTTCTACTTTCCTTATGCTAGACATGTTTCTGCAGTTATTATATGCAGACAAAAAAAAGAAACAAGACATACACAACACATTTACTAACTCTGAAGCGAATAGCAAAGATTCTGAACTATGTTCAATCGCAGTTTTTAAAGTTATCGATTTATGCGGCAGTCTAGTATTTAAGTGGCAGTGTCAGTATACTTATGCACTGTATACGCCCATATGTGCATAAGGATATCTCAGCGCAGGGCAGTACACTCCAATTGAGTTCCATGCATGTAATTGCAATCACTTGCATTCAATCGGTACATCGATCGATCTGAGCGAGTAACTGTATTAAAGCCGAAAGGCACTAGAAGCAGCAGGATGTATAGGATAGCTCTGCATGTTATGTGAGAGCTATCTAGATGTGATGGCACATACTTGTAGCTGCTGCTTACGTGCACAGATACTCATCTTGAGATAAGCAAGAATATGTGTAAATATGTGAGTATGCATCATAATTGAACACAGTTTGCTTGCAATAGACATCGTCCTTTTCATCGTAGTGGTGTGTGGTGTAATAAAATATTTTATGGAAAACCATGAGAGTGTTTGAGTGTGAAATGGATGAGATACATTTATACTCACATACAAGTATATACTCTTTTATACTGAAGACATATGTTGTATATTGAATACTTTTATGCGCAAGTTTCAAAGTTGCACAAGTGCATTTAGTTTTCTAAGACTGGTGGAATGGTTAGAACGGGACTGGTAAATGTTGCCAAGGCAAGATACTTTACGCTTTGTGCTACTATCTGTGCAAGGTAAGAAAAGGAAAGGGAGGGCGAAACATGAAATTTGGTTTATTTTATGTTCATTCTAATAAAATATTCCATAAAATACCACATTGTACCACAAGAAAAGGTGGACAATAGAATTCACCAACCCCTCTCTAATGTATAGATCCTATTAAAACCTGTCTCTCCTTTCTTAATTTTTAATGAAAAATATTAGTTTTATTTTATTTAGCTTAATACAAAATATTACAAATTCTTTCAAACTAAGCTAAATATTATTGTAAATTATTTTTATTACAAAATCTCAAGAAACTGCACAAACTTGTATGGGGCTACCCCTTCTAGTGGTCCAAAATGAAGCTTTATGTAATATTTCATTTGAACTGAAGTAACTAACACCAAATATGTCTGCTTAAAAACAAGAACAAGTAGGAAAATTACAGTCGGGCCGACAGTAACCGACTGTAAGAGACCCTGTTCCAGTACAGTTCGGTGCTCGAATTTCCAAACCTATAAAAGATTTAAATCCTTTCCTAACAAACACAATAAACGATTCCCTAACAACAAGAAGTGCAAAACAAAAATGTAGGAAAAAAATAAGAAAAATGGTGAATAAAATAAAATAAAAGAATGAAGTCTCGATCTATTACCGTTTCCGAGATCCTTTCGTTCATACGGACAGCCAGGCGGACATGGCTATATCGACTCCCCTATCACTCCTGACCATAATGGGGGTATCTTTAGGGTTCTCCGACCATTATTTCTACCAGTTACATACATTTTCACAAAACCAATACCTTCGGCACAGGGCCTAAAATTAAAATTTTTTTACTCTACTACCCAGTAGAGAGGGGTTGGCACGTTCATTTAAAACTACATATTTAGAAACGGGATAATAAATGTTTAAACTTACAAGCTCTTTCTAAGTTCTTGCTGTTCATAGCCAGACAGACGGACATGTCTTTATCGATTTGACTTTTTGTTAAGAGGCCACCTGTTTTAGTGGTCCGATTTGGTTCTTATACAGGAATATTTCATTGATATTAATGCAAAATATAGCAAATTTGGCGTTTCAAATTGAATTAACAACAACCACAAATTATTTTCCATACAAAAATCTTCATCCCTATGGGAACAGGGTATAAAAATACCAAGTGAAAAGAATTCCAGTGTAGATGAATAAATAGAGTTTGTAACTTATTTATTGATATAAATGAACAATTTATACCATATCAATTTTTTAATTTAAAATCGTATTTTATTTCCTTAAATATACATATTTGGGACAAGTTCTTTGACACACTTCAGCATATTTGACCCCCAACTGGAGAGCTGTACGTCATGCTTGCTACAATAATTGGTCTTACTAGTAAAAGTTTGTTAAAATTCCACAACCAAGACCCTCTGTTAATAAACGCCTTTAATATGTAGAAGGTTTTATTAATTATGTCATCTATCGACCCTATGTGGTAACTGAAAGACCACATAGGTCTTCTTTTGCTAAAATTAACTGTTATTTTGCATTGGTGGAAATATTTCACAAATTCTTTTAGGGACTACTGTAAAGATTTTTCAATATTATTTTACTAAACGTCGGAATTGTGAATTGCTTAAGTAGAAGACTGCAATATGAGGTCTTGGAATACTTACATACCTAAATGGCCTTCATGACCGCACTGAGTAAGGTGCACCAGCTGCTGTGGTCTTGTGTGCGCTGGCGCCAGTTGTTATGAGTTGCCTATCTTCAATTGATCATTACAACGCAAGCTCGGTCGTCCTCTGTTATATCGTCTACCAACCAAGTTTGAGCCCCCTATGCTATACGTATTTCTTTTATTCGAATGAGGTGTTCAGGCCAGTGCAGCTGCTATAATTTAATGTGCTGGAATATGTCAACCTCATCAAATAGCTTATACAGCTCGTAGTTTATACCGGACGTAAATTCTTCGGCGACTCTGATAGGTCTACAAATCCTGCGCATAATCTTCCTCCATCGTCACAGACCGTCCAAGACGCGATGACGGCGTGAGAGAAGACACCAAGTACTTCGTCTTGGCTTCATTGACCTCCCTTTCTTGTGTACCGAGAATGATCACTTCCTATTGTACTTACGGGCATTGGCGTAGGATGTATTCCATCAACATATTGAAAAATCGGCACGACAGCGCATCACCCTACCTGAAACCTGTCTTGGTATTGATTAAGGTATTTTCCAAGAAGTGTCGTAATATGAATATTTCTTCATTGGTTGACCTTTTTGGTCCGAAGCCACACGAGTAGGCTTCAGCCTATTGCATAATACTCGGACAAAGAACACTGAGATTGCAGTCATTTGGTATGCGATCATCGAACCATATTTTGCATAGAAGTTGGTGCATACTTCGTACCAACTCTTCGCCACCGGCCTAGAATAACTCAGCTGAAAACCCATCAGAGTCTGCCGCTTTGTTATTTTTCAGCTTTTTACAATAATAACCAAATCGACCTTGTTATAGTCCGGTGGTTTCGGTGTAATTTTTCATTCGGTGGGATTGTGCGCTTCATCGCCCCCAAGTATATTAAAAAGTGACTACTCCGTAAACGGATTTCTACTTTCGTCTTTACAGAAAGTTACTGCGGGCTTAAAATCTTCGGTCAGAAACTTGACCTTATGATAACATTTTGGAGCTTCATTTCTATCTCATAACCTGTCAACTCTCTCAAACTCACGCATTTTTTGCTCATTTTTTGCTCTTGCGTCTGAAAGAGCGTTTCTCCTCTCTCCGTTTTTTTTTTTTTTATATCGCTCTGAAGCAGCTCGCGTTGCTCCCGACTGCAGAGTCCACTGATAGGAGGTGCTCTTCTAACATTGCGACCCTTTATCGTACCAACAGTAAATCATAAGTTTTGTATAACCAATTACCTCCGTGGCAGCCCTTGTTGAGCCGGTGTTGTGTCTACACTACTCATATATATCTTGAGAAGGCGAAGAAGTTTCTCGGAGCAGTCGTGAGAATGTGTCTGAGTCCAGCTTTTGTTGCGTGCTATTCCAGGACGTTGCTGGCGTGCACAACACTGAGCCTAGTGCGTACCTCGGCTGCATCAAAATAGTGATACGAGTTGATGTTTCGACTCGTAAGATTCGCACTTCCATCGGACGCTCCATGCGTGTCATCCGATGTAAGTTGCAGAACGTTGAACCATTATATTAAAAAAAACTTGTTGTGTGTTCTGGTTAGATCTGTTTAGAGTCGAGTATTATTGATGAGATTGAGTCCTTTTTAATTTTTATTGAATAACTAGCGGCCCCGGCTTGCGTTGCTGTGCTCGGTGTATAATGAATGTTGTGTCTATGTATGCATGGACTTGCAAGCGATCCCCACTTTTTCAATGGATCTTACTTGGAGCGCAGGGCATGGCATCCTCCGATTTTTACCAAACGCAATAGGATTACTACTCCCCATCGCATTAACATGTATACCAAATTTCGTACCAAATGGATGCAAAGATATGTTGAATTTTTTGTATAGCTTGTATGAGTGGGTGGGGTTTACCCCCGCCGGTTTTGATCAAACTTAGCACGATTTCTTTTCTCGATCCCATTAACATGTATAATGGGGCATAGCCCCCTCCACATCGCCCCCTTTGATTTGGACCAAACTTAACAGGAATACTTTTCTCGATCGCATTAACATGTATACCATATTTCATCCCTGTACCACATATAGCAGCGAATATATGACGAATTTTGTTAATCGAATTATTGAGAAAAAGTGGTGTAGCCCCTTAAGCTTAGGCAAACACACTTTCTTATATTTATATATTTAAAAAAAAAAAATAAAAAACCTTCAAGGAAGTAAGAATTTCTATTACATCAAAGAGGTACCCGAATCATCGCAATGGATTCAATTGATGTACCTATGACAAAGCTGCTTGATCGATCTCAGAAGATTGCTAAGAGGACAATTCAGTTAACAGAGAAAGAGAAACAGAACAAAATTTGGAAATTTTTGGTCTTCTGTTTTTACTGTTGAGAATACGTCTGACATTCTAGTTACAACCACAGCTGATGCAGTGCAGTGCAGACTTTGCAGTGCATTCTTGGCTGCGTTCAAAACCTCGATTAAAAGAATCGTCCAAAACCGCTGATCGATTCGAAAAGATCTCTCCTTACACTATTCTTTGAAGGTTGTTACCAAAACAGAAACAATTTCTATTCCCTAAATTAACTTCAAGGCAAAAGATTAACCAGAACTCATTCACTGGACCAATGTAACTCCTCCCCCTGCTCTGGCTGATCTTTCAGAGCAAGATATTGAAGAGGCCATTAATTACTTCGATAAGTTCAAGGAAAAACTCGTTCCTTATCACTCATCATTGCCATACAAGCATCAAAAAAAGGAAGAGAAAATATTTACTGAAAGAAGGGGAAAGAACTACATATATATTGTATGAAAATGTGTACTTTTGCACTAAATTCGATATTGGAAATAAGACACTTGCAAGGCGAAATTTAATAAATGAAATTTTCTATTTTGCTTCTATGACAAAAAGATGCGCAGTAAAGGGCTGCGTCACTTTTTCTGAATTTTTGACGCCGTTGCGGGTATCAAAGATATTGTGCTTATTTTTATTGCAGTCAAATAAAGTATGCGTTTTTAATGCTTCGCCCACTTTTTAGGGTAGTCCCCATGCATATTCACACCCTCTTGTATTTTTTTGTATAATACTTTTTATTGTGCCTTTTTAAGAATTGTCGCTTTACATACTATATCACCCATCATTACCACATATCTCATTACTTATAAGAAAACAAATTGTTTTTGATTACAACTATTCTACAAGTTCTATGAACGGTATTTGAATCTCGGTTCACTTTTCTATTTTATTTTAAATTTAAGGTGAAATTTTGGATGTATTGATCCGACAAAAGTAGTATTTTTAAATGTTTGACAAACGTTGTGATGAAATTAAATTGTTCTACACATATTACATTCCAATACTGTTTACAGCCCTTTGGAAGAAATCCATGAGAGGCAACCGAGGGAACAACAACTGCAAGAGCACTAACGACACTTAAAATGTATTTCATTTCAATAACATATATGTATATACATACATCTGTGTGTGTGTGGTGCGTATCTGTGTATAAGCCCTGCCAAGTATACGGAGGCGGCAGAAGGACATACAAGTGATAATCGTGTGGCGGCAAGTGCAGAGTGGAACATAAACTTACTAAGTGTAATAAAAAATGGCAAAATTGCCATTTTGGGGTTTGTTGTCTAAAGTTGCAAATGACTGAAAATGTTTTCCAAAACTGTCGCAGCAATTTGTGCACAGCGAGCCAAATGAGTGAATAAGCGAACAAGAATGAACGTTGCAGTCGAGTGTGCTCGACTTTGAGATACTCTGTAGCGCTTTGATTCATTGATTCATATGAGAGTTGAAACCCGAATCGCATCCAAGAGACTGACACAAGATATATCAAATTTGATAACAATACCAAAACTCAACAATGAGGAACAAGTTTGTATAAGGGCTGCTTCTTATAGTTCATTTTTTTTTATCCAAAAAGATGTAAAAGAAAGTTTTAAGATCTATTTATAGTGTTCAAGATTCCATTGTTTATACATGCAGCTAGCCAGACGGACGTGCATGTCTATATTAACTCAATATTCGATGCCACATCACATTCTACTCTGCCTGTTACATACATTTCCACAAACTTAATATTCCCTTTCACCGTATGGGTGTAGGCGATAAAAAAAATATATGTATATAGTAAATAGTGTGAGAGAATGAGAAGGAGCATAAGCGTGAATGACTACTGCAAAGGCCCCTAAAACTAGGCTATATGTAATTTAATGAAGTTGTTGCGCAAATCACATGGCATTTTTCCTACCAGCTGACCGTCCAGCAATTGCCATTGAGGCAGCGCCGAATAACAGGCATAATTTGCCAGTTGGATATAGAAACTGTCACATAGAGTGCGGTACAAACAGTAATTGTGGGCGTTGCAAGCACAATTTCATGTTGCGGCTGCGGTAGCGCATTTCATTCAAGGCTGTCATCACTGCTGCTGCTGCTGCTGCTGTAGCCAATAACAACTCAAACGAGAAGCAAAAGTTCGAATCATCATCAAACATTTAACTTTGTCAACCCACTTACCCTTGGTCATTCATTTAAAAACAAATTCCATAGCGCGGTATGATTTATCATCTTCAGAAAGAAAATCCATTGAATCGAGTAGATTTATTGTTGCTCATTTTAAATATGTGCTAAGCATTTTGCGTTATATAAAGCAAATGAGCGCAAATTTATATATTTTTTACCTTCGTATGTAAATTAGGTTCTCAGTTTTATTTTTTTCTTCTGTTTTATAATTGATGATTTGTACAACAATAATAAGTAAACTATTTTTTTATAAATTCAACTAGTTCTAGAGAGATATTATTGAACTTTCCGCCATAGACTTCAGTTCCTTGCGGCCGTCGCTAAGCTTTCTCCGGTTTAGCCTCGCTTTATGCCGCTTAATGAAGTGTTTGATGTAAACAACAACAAGCTTTCAAATTATAACTCAATGCACGTCATTCTTTCTGATTTACAAATGCGCGTATACTATGACTGCTAAATTAATATTTTTTAATCACTGGACAGCCTCATATTTGGCTTATAGTACTTGTTAACTTCAATTTGGTTATAGATGAACAGTATAGATTACTGGTCACTAAAACACTTTATGGTTTTCCAACTGTATATTTAGCTCTTTACTTTTTACGTGAACTTATCGCATCTTACAATTAGCATCAAGGACCACTAGATATTACATCAATATTGATTTTCTTTAAGATATTCTTATTGGGGACTGGTTGTCCTGTTTTACTGTTAAACTCTTTCGACCTAATAGTTAACCCAATACAATGGACAGTGCCTTCCACAATTTTTTTTCTCGCGGGCTAGGCTTTTATTGTGTAATGGCCTTGCCACTCTCTAGCGTGTAATGCATATATTTTTTGTTTATTTTTGGGCAGCATCTACAAGTGCTAGCAATCATCATTAATTACAATTTCCGATTGCTACATTCATTGCTGCTACCAATCACCAATTACTCAGTGCAACATTTTTCCGATTGGAGTTGATGAAATACTTTCTTTTCATTTATATCTCCGCCTTGAGTAGACACTACAACTGGAAAAATTAATTGGTAATAATTTGTATACCCTGTTTCCATAGTGTAAAAAGATATGTTAAGTTTGTAACAAGCGAGGCACATCCAATAAAGTATATATTTTCTTGGTCCGTCTGTCTGCCTGTTCATATGAACATCAGGAATAGTCAAATATGAGTATTTAGTGTCTCCCCTTTCATCTTCATATAACTAGTATTTAATGAATGTGTTATCCCCTCTCTAAGCCGTCCTACTGCTACTACTTTCGCCCTTTGCTCCAATTAAGAGTAATACTTTAAGTTACAAAAATTAAAGTATTAAGGAATTAAAAAAAAAACCGTCCTACTCACAATAGCCTCCTTCACCTTTCTGACATATTTCCGTAAAATCCGGCTTTTTGTAAAAAAAAACATGGTTGTACTTAATTTGGTGGCCTGCAACCATCGTTTCGGAAGGCGCTCCAGCTGCTTCAGTCTTTGGGCCCCCATGTAAACCATGCGTTCCGGAGCTCTTTCATCCATTCGAATAAAGTCAGTCCCGTTGTTTTTGAGTTAACAAAAATATAAATAAAGGTGTATTTGGCTAATATAAATGTTTCTTACGGAGAAATAAATCTCTGTTTCTATGCCATCCTCAAATGAAAATCTTTACAAAATTTAATGGGTTTTATCAAAATCGATTGAATACCGTGGGCATAAAAAGGTTACTAATACTCTTGTTATTCATCCAAAACAATTCTATACTCCATCTCATATAATTTTTTCTAAAAAATGCTTTTCCTTAGTTGGTCATTTTGAGGAATTACATTAATTTATCTTCAAATGTTAATATTTAATAAAAAAAAATCAATATTAAAGCGAAAACAGTTTGCGTATATTTTTGTCGCCAATTGTACTTTAAACTGCTGCCGCATTTCACTTAAGGAACTTCGCATTTTATCTTTTATTTTCCTGTTCGCTGTCTTTTTGAACACTTCACACATAGAGTGTAAAGGATGTCAATTTGAACATGACGTATGTAACACACAGAAAAAGGCAACATTATAATACACAACATTAATAATATAGTCCGTCCATATGTCTGCCCGCTTCCCTGGAGTGTACATATGTAAATTTAGAAATAATCCCAAAGATATTTTTTAAATAATTTATAGGAGCCAAAATTCGTTCAAGATCACCAAATGTCACTAAATCTACAGCCCTGGTACAAGCATACTTTGAAGTCTTCACAAAAAAAGTTTTTATTATATTTTTAAGCTAAAATGTACGATGGAGCCTTTGCATGGACGTAGGTTAAGCATTCACGTAGCGCACCGAGTTGTTAAATGCGAAACAATTTAACCATACGGAAACTTCTCAAATTTATTAGGGGTGTGTTCCGAACAAGTTTAATGATTTAAATTATATCTATGCTTTGAAAGACATTTTAGGATTACAAATTTTAGAAGAGAATTAAAGATTCGTGTCAACTGAAGTTTAAGCTTTCCTTTGTTCTTTTGCTTTTCCCACTGCGACTTCCGTTTGTGCTCAGCCTACTTATTGTTGTTGCTTGTATTGTACTTGTAGTTGTTATTCTTGTTAAAAATGCTCGCTTCCTTATTTGCACAAAGTTGGACATCCTTTTCGTTATTGTTGTCTTTATTCTGATGGCGCTTTGTCTTTTTAATTTCTTTTTCTTTACTGTTTTGTGGAACTCTTTTAATTTAAGTAGTGCCGCACTTATTGAATTTTAAAGTCTTTACTCGTAGTAGGAAGTTTATATATTTTAGTCGCAAAGTTAGCAACAACCATAAAAGAAATTAAAGATTGAACTAACTACATGTAGGGTGCTTTCTAAAGCCTTGATTTAAGTAGGCAACAATGTATCCATTGTACAATTGATAGCTGATTTCTATATGTTTAGGGGCACGATTCTATAGCACCTGACTGCAATTGCAATATGTCTTTGCTGTGATCCCCCAAATCTGCATGCCATAGAACCAGATTGGGGCAATGCACTTGAAGTATATTTGTCTTTTCGCCCGGAGTGTGCTCCTTCTAATGAACAGCCACGTTTGTTCTTTTATCCTCAAGCGGCAATTTTTTAGAGTGGCTGTCAGGTGTCCCTAAGAAATGAGCCTGTTGTCAGTAAAGGCTGCTACATATATACACAAGCTATGTGGATTGCTGGAGAGGAATTGAGTAAAACATGGATTCTTTGTCTAACTTGCCTCCATGTATTCGTCGTCAGGAATTTGAGGGTCAGTGATCGGGCCTAATACGATTTCAGTCGGCCAGCAAATAGTTCCTCCCATACATTCGATGTTGACGACAGACGAGTAATCAGCCGGTAGGACTTAGCGTCATAATCCAGCTTGTCTGGTTTGTGCATCGTATGCCTTATTGCTTTCGAAATGGTTGCTTCTTGAGCGACTTAGTGCATTTCTACAGCGAATAGTTGGCGTCTGTGGTGTAGTCCATAGTTGCCAACGGTTGCTCAGTCTCTGTAAAACATTCCTTAAATGTTTCAGTATTCCGATCGCTCTCCTTCTGAGGCGCCTTTTCGTAGCAAGAAGCTCTGGCTTCTGTATTAAGGATAATGCAATATCTGACGGGCTAATAAGGGGGCGTAGAAGGAGCGGCAGTGGCAGCGGCAGTGGCAGCTGCTTTATGAATATTTCTGGTGAGAGTATCGATCACCATCTCAATGTATTACTCTGAATTAAGCTTCATCTCCAAGTGAATAGAGTTCACCAGATGTAGCTTGAAAGTGGTCAGATTGGTGCGTCTGGTAATTAGCCAAGGCAGAATTAACGCCATTGGTATAAATGGAAACGACCGGTGCCAGATGTTCAGAGTCTTAGGCCTAGTTCTCTCTTATGCCGGCTAAAAAATCCGGTATCCCAATAAAACAATGGAAAATTTATGTAGGTAAATTTTCACATAAGATATTTGAATATTCCGCATATCCAAGACCCTTTTGGGCGAAGTGACGAAGATAGATTTTTACCAACACCGCTGCTCCTCCTCACTCACTCACTGCACCTATTGCGAGAGAGCTTAAATTCTGGGTAGAAGGCGTATCCATAGACTTGAATTGTATCTCCACAGCTGAGCTTTATTTCCGTCAATAAAAGAATGTCAATTCTGTGGCTGTGCAAAAATTCTCAACACCTTTGGCTTTTCCCGAAATGTCATTGGCATTCCAGATTAAAACTTTTAACGGATTCATTGTGAAGTGGTGGCGTTAGCTCCATTGAGCGAAGGGAGAGAATTGATCATATTATTTCTTGTGTGTTTCGATTCCAGCTCTGGCGTTAGTTACCCCATTGTGCGACTAGACGAATCTATCAAGCCATATGCACCTATGTGCCGATCAGCCTGTCTGTCTTTAAGTCTTTACGAGAAAGAGTTAGAGTTAAGAGTCTGAGTTAGATAAGAAAAATATATAATTGTGATCAGCACGTGTGAAACCACAACACTCCGCTTGGATTCCGATGAAGAACTCATTTTATTTTCAATGTTCTTGCACTTATATACTATTCTTAAGAGCTAGTTGGATTATATGATTATATTGCATATTGCGTACTTATGTTTCTATTTTTATTACATTTAATTGCTAGTAGGATTCATTGCTGCATTGATCGTTCCGTCATATAAGTACATAATTTATGGATCATAAGTTTAATCTTTAGAAGCGCATGCTCATCTTGCACACATCTAATCATACATCGTATTTATTGTTTCACGCACAAACAGCGGGAACAATATGTTTAAATATGTTTAAACAACGAGACTAAAGGACCATAATTTACAGATATGCTACTGGAATGCACGCATCCTTGCTAGGAGAAGTTTAATGTAAAATCTCTCCGTCGTCTCAAAATAAAGGTGAGCAACGGAGACATATCTCTCGCTCCATGGATATGGCTGTCAAAGAAATCATACAAAGCAATGGGTCTTCAGTGGACCGATGAGCAGAGACGGCAAGTCAAACCGCTCTTTGGTTGAGCGAAGAGCAAGCCGAGCAAAAACAAAGATTGAGTGTTTTTTCGAGACCTTTTCGAATTGTGTCTGCAATCGACAGGTTTTTTGCTGACAATATGTAAAAGAGGGACCAATTCTTGCGAGCTCTGCTTTCAAAGAACTTAACTGTCGGCAGCAACACATTCTGTTGGAGAAAATTGAGAGAAGAAAAAAAAAGTTTACGCTATAAAAATAAAACTCAAAAATTCTATCAATAACCTTTAGTCATTAGGGAAAGTTTTTCTTCTCAATAGATTTCCAATGAAGAAATGACGGGTGTATATGAAAGTTTCCGAGAAAAGTACTTATTGACATCCGTAAGTTACAAGTTTAACAATCCAAGATTACCGCCGTTATCAAACCATTAAAACAGGACTTGGCAGTTTCTAAAATCTTGCTTAAGTAATTTCTTACGGGGACTATAATAAACAATTTCAGAACAGCCTTGTCACATCCTTTGTAGTCGGCGCAATGTCAATGTTGCTGTATACAATTGTTATCTGATTAGATTGTGATATAGTTTCCATACCCAAACATTTATGGAAAGGCTTCTGAGACCCAAAGGGATACGTTTCAAATATATAATGGCTTCGTAAATACGCAGTTATTTCAACGAATGCCCAGTCGTCCTCTGTTACATCGTCCACCAATCTAGTTTGGGTCCCCGATGTATGTTAAGCATTGTGTGCTTGAGTTTTTTCGCCCATTCGTATGAAGTGACCGGTGCAGCCGCTGGAATTTTATGCGCTACACTATGTCAACATCATCGAACAGCTCATACAGCTTGCGGTTATGCGCGACTTAAACTCGTCGCCGACTCTAATAGGGCAATTACGGTGTATGTCTCGACGCCATACAGTAGGACCGGAATTATCAGCGTTTTGTAGATCATGGGATCGGATGAAGTAATCAAGTTAAGAAAAGAGAATAAAGTTTCATAGTTTAAAAGATATAATAAAGTTTTGAAGTTTTAATTAAAGTTGATTTATCAGTTTTGAATATTGCTGGAAGAAGTAAAGAAGTGCATTGAGTCGAGAAAGAGGGGAATATATTGTGTAATGAAAATAATTTTTACTGGGCGCAGCAAAGCGTGCCGGGTACAGCTAGTATATATATATAAATATATATATATATGTATATATATGTATATGTATATTTATACGCGCCCTGTTTGTCTTCCTTTTGTATAGCTGAGAATGGAATTTTAAAAGTCTAATTTTACAATATTAGATTTAAAATGGCATGCTACGATTTGTATTTGCCCCGCGTGCTCTGTTACGCAATCCTTTGTGTCTCTTTTTTATTAGACCACGTCTCAACATGTTGTACAACCCCGCCCGCGGCCAATAAAGCCAAACTATTTACACTTGTCCAATGGACCTCACTTATTACCCATAAAAATTACCCATTACCATGTAAATCAAATTTTATCGCTGTACCTCAATGAAGTGATTTTCTTCTAGTCGCAACATTTTTTCTTAAATTTAGCAACCACCCGTTGCAGTTGTCTGACATAATCCTTCTACCTATTTGGCTTGACACCGACTTCAAAGAGAACAGTGCGTTGCACATATAATAATTTTATTGTATTTTGAATCAAATCTGCAATTCAGTAATATTTCGCTTGTTATCTTGAAGTCGGTTAATATGTATATATACATACAGACGAACATAGAACCTCCTCCTTTTTGAAGTCGGTCAAAAACTCACCCATGACTGGATTTGTCAAAGGATAAATTTTCCCCATTACGAGACTCCTTATTGCATCATAAAGCAACAAATAGAAAGTAAAGTTGCAAGACTTGATGCATCACACTACGAGACGTCTAATAAAGAGTTTACCTGAAGAGGCGGCAGAATTACTTCTTAAGAGCCTTACATTGATCAGTAAGTGCGGATGTCATGGATCATTCGGACAGAGTGTTTACAAACAAAAAATAATTTAGTGGGACATCTCTTAATCTCTCGTCAACTAAAAAATTAACTCTCAGAACATTAGGAAAATTCTCGTCCTTCGTAGTCCATTTTTGTCTTTCGATTTTGTTTGAATCTTCCAAACTCATCAAAGCCATAATAAGCAATATAAAAAAATCTAATTGGAAATGCAGAAACACATTAAAATTAACTATGAACTTTTCCTAAAAATTATAAAGTCTTGAAAGAAAATTAAAAATTCGTCAATCTTGACTTGTACAATTTGTAAAAAGAAGAGCAGAACTACGACTGTATGCCACAATTTGATGAATGAGTTCACCTTGAAGGCAGCGTATTTACTTAAGCTAGATGGAGAAACTTTTGATGAAGACACTCCACCGAAGAAAAAAATCATTAAGGAACAAAAATTGTGTACATATTTTTTTTAAGAAGCTTCGACTAAGAGTAGACTGCCCATATTATGAATACAGAAATAGCAACGATGGAAATACATCCCGGGTATTTTTTGAGAATGATGAGATAACAGCCCAATTACTGGAGTCCCTAATGTTTTAAGTTGTGAGGAAATGGTCAATAGTGCAAAAATGTAAGTAATATGACTCAAGCACTGTAGAACTGTTGCTTCAAACGTATCCTGAGGAGAAACTTACACAGTAAATAAAGTTTTATAGATTTGAAAAGAAAATTCAAGTTTAAAAATATATTTTTAAAGCACCCTGTAGTTGTAAACATTGAAGAATTATTTTTTAGAAACATTTTATATTGTATAATCAGTTCCTTCAAAATTTTGAGATATTCAAGTATATTGAATTATTTTCGTATGTCTAATTTTTTTGACCTGGAACGCATCGGGATTATATATTTTTTACTTCATGGGGCGTCCTTTGCCGCCTTCTACCTGTTAGATTTACACAAACTATCCAGTGCAGGGTACAAAATGCTTCTTGGAATGGTTTCTGGTATTGGTGGAGGCAATTTTGAAAAGCATTAATTTAATTTTGAACAAAATCGTATAATTATGTGTAGTTGAAATCCTTTTGCTTATGCGTTTTTGTTGATGACCAATCGGTAGTACATGATGACCAATCGTTAGAAAAGAATATACCCGGTTGGATAAAGCGCTTTGAAACTCCATTTCTCTGAGCTTATTGTAATATAGTATGTAATACTAATATCCAGCAACTACCCCTCTTCATCAAGATTGTAAACCTTGTTTATTAGATCAGTAATGCTGTTCGCCGTTGGCTGGTTTTTTTCTGAAAGCATATCATCGTGCAGGTATCCGATTTCTGTGTGAGATATGTAACTCCATGCGGGATTTGATAGTGATTTGATATTTGTCAATGTTTGTAATGTCAAGGATTCATTTTGGTATTGACACAAACTTTATTTACCGTCAGTCATCTGGGATTTCTCCTTCGATACATTTTTGAATAAAATATTTTAAGCACCTGTTTTCTTTTTTTTTGTTCATATGTTATCGGCAATTTCTAGCCGATTTTAAGTTTCTGGTGTCTAGAAACTCTAGAAAAACTAGAAGTTCAAAGGCTTTAGGTCTGTTGAATCGCAACCACCGCTGTAATTGCTGCTTTAGCATCATCAGTAGTAGGTCAGTAGTCAGCAAGGCGTTTTCAGAGATTGAAAAACAGTCTCGGCGCATAGGTCTAGTGGTGAATGAGGACAAGACGAACTACTTGGTGTGTTCTCGCACTCCGTTATTGCGTCTTGAACGGTCAGTGACGAAGAATTTCAACTTCAGTGTTGTAAAAAACTTCGTCTATCTTGAATCCGAGATAACCAGCAGCAACAACGTCAGCCTGGAGATCAGGCGAAGAATCATGCTTGCAAACAGATGCTTTTTTGGGCTGAGCAAGCAAATGAGAAGTAAAGACCTCTCTTGAAAGACAAAAATCGAGATCTATAAGACGCTGATACCCCCGGTTCTATTGCATGGCGTAGAGGCATGGATCTTGATTGAGTCAGATGAAACAGCGTTGGATGTCTTCGAGAGGAAGATTCGGCGACGAGTTTAGGTCCCGTAGGAACCGCGAGCTGTACGAGCTTTTCGATGTGGTTGACATAGTCCAGCGCATAAAATTTCAGCGGCTGGGATGGGCACCTTATTCGAATGGATGAAAGAGCTTCAACACGCATGGTTTACATGAGGGGCTCAAACTTGATTGGAGGACGACGGAATAGGGGACAATCGGGCACGCGTTGGAAAGTATTGAAAGATCTTTCCATACTTGGTATTCAAAACGACTAGCGCGCATAGGACTATGGAGGCTGGTGCGCCTTCCTAAATGCGGTCATGACCGGAAGACGGTTGATGGCCATTTAAGTAAGTACAAATTTTTTTACCTGATTTTTTGTGAATTCATTGTCTAGACCTATAAATATAGGACAGTGATTACTATTGGTGACTTTGACTTCCCACAAAACTTTTCCTCTCATAATATTTGTAAAGGTGATATCGAGCGCCGAATTGGTGTCTCGTGCCTTAATGAATGTTTGTGAGTTATTATTAATATATCGCTAAAATGAATTCTGCCACCCTAGAGCATCTGCTGTTGGGGTTGTCCCAGGTAAGTGATTTGGTATTCAAACCACCGCGTATTATAGTTGGTCCTTTTAGTTTGTTAGTTATACACAACACATCGTGCAGTCCTTTCTGGAAGTCATGTGTGTTTAGTGCACAATATACACTGAGGATGTTCATATTTATTTTTAAATTTGTCCTAGTGATACAAACAATCTCAATATCACCTTTTAAAATTTTTTTATCTTATATTATATCCTTACATATACATATTCACAACGTAGCCATCGTCTCGAGGATGGGAAACAAGATTATATTCACTTATGCTGGAATTCTTATTATTTCTTATCCAGATTTCAGACAGTATGGTAACATCGTAACAACATTTCTAGAAGCTGTCAATTGTTGTAGCTAGTAAGGCTTTGTATGTTTTATTATAACATATTTAATTATAAAATTTTGTTTTCCCAGAGTGGCACCGGGTATGCTTCTACGTCCTTATTGTTTAGATCATCAAATCTGTTGAAAAGGTGGGGTGTTGGTTTGCCACTGTTTGCAATGTTGTGCAAAGTGGCCAAATGGTTCAATGGAATGAACGGTTGAACCATAACTTTAGTGTATATGAACCCTACTTCAGCTAGTATTTTCATTGTTGTCTCTATCTCAGCGCATCACTCTGAAAGTCAACCGAAAATTTGGTAGCGATATCTGACAATATTCTGTCCGCATAGGAATGCTTATTTTATTTAACAAAACTATTTTCTTTCGATTCAAGTTCATATATTAAGTCAGGAACTCATTTTCTTTTTATATATATTAAGGACCGAAACCTTATCTTCCTATTTTTGCCTAGATCGAAATACACCTAGATTTGCAATTTCATGTTCTTAGTTTTCTGAAGTGCACGGATTTATAGGATTACGAATTTGGAGCAAGCTACAGCAAAAAGTTTGCAATGCGACAATTATTGGTGGGGAATATGTCTGAAAACAAGACCAGACTGCTCAATTCACAGCTGATTATTGTTTTGATTATTGTGCGGGAACATAAAAGTTGAGATTGCACGGATATTGCTTTATTCTGTCGGGAAAATTCGGCACTATTGACTGCTCAAAAATATCTGCCACTGACAGCACATTTAGCGCTCTTAAAACATTTTCCATATTTTCAATATATATTCTATAGTTGGAATGTAACAGTTATTAGCAAGAGCTGATTAATCTTCAGTGCTGCCATGAGTGCCCATGCCTATTAAAGGTGGCAGTGCTGTAGATGGATTTGCAAAACCACACCAAACTATTGGGAAAACCATATTTACAAAATCTAGGTGAACTTTAAATCAATGAAAATCAAAAAACTGCCCTAAGAATGAATTATTCAATATGAAGAATTTTTCTCAACAATTTGAGCAATGATTTTTAGTTTCGGGATGCTCTGAGCTAAGAAATAAAAATGTTGCCAATGGTCTCATAATATTTACACATAGCCACTACATTCATAGAAACCGCCACACAAATGGACATGTTTTGGACATTTGGTACAGCCAAATCGAATTTAATGCTGATAAAAAATATATATACTTTCTTGAGTTTGCCTCATCTCCTTTTGCCCGTTACATACATTTTCCCAAACTGTTACTGGATATAAAAATAAAAGTTAAATAATTAAAACACAACAAGAGAAGCGTTTACTTCGGTGGAACTGAAGCTTAAATACGCATAAATACGCATAAATCCATCGATTGGCAAGTATGTCCCCATATAAATCTACGGTTCAAATAAAGAATATTAGAACATGAATAGGGTATCCAAAAGTCGAGCTCACTTGACAGCAGCGTTTGTTCAATTTTTTTTTTTTTTTTCTGATGAAACCACCCGTATCCACCACACTCACAGCTGTTAGAACGCTTTGTACAAAAGCTTTCGAAGTGCAAAAGCTATAAGCGCCACAGTTTCCATTCTTTGGAAAAACGCAGCTGAACAAAATGCCGCATTCCAGCCCAAAAATGTGTTTAAGTATATTGGAATTGGCACGTGTCCAATTGGAATGCAGTAATGGCAAGCTGTATCTCGGCTATTTTTTGGAAGTCGCACGAAATGTTTGCAGGGCAATTTGCAGCAGAAGAGAATGTGAGGTCGTCCACGTGCAATGGCGATGTGTTGAAGCCGGATAAAAGCAGCAGCTGAAACTGAAGCGAGAAAAATGAAAGAGGCGAAAAGATTAGATGCAAAAAAGAATACAAGAAAGACAGAGAAAGAAAGCGGTTTATGTGAAGGTATGCCTTGTATTCCGATTCAGCTTAAGCGAAAAAGGAGAAGGAGAATACGAACACAACATAAAAGTGGTTAAGAGGGGTAATACTGTCAAGCTAAAAGCCGGCAATAAATGTGCAAGCGACATAGCAATACCGCAATTGGGCGGCTGAATATAAAGTCACTCATTCTGGGATAATTATTTGACACCGTTGATCAAACTTTTATTAGAAAATTTTTTACTTGTAAAGCCTGCCGATTGTATTCGTTTGTATCTGACACATCGGAACTGTTAATAAATAAATAAAACATTTTTATTCAAGAAAGAAGAAACTGGAAACATTTTTAGAAATTAGGTAGAAATCTTATAAATTAATGTTAGCACACCTTACTAGTCGGATTACGATGAAATTGGTTATCCACTTTTTGATCCGTTGGCAATACTTTCCCTGCTTTACAGCATTCAAATTTAAAATTAAATTAAAAATGTGGGGCTGCGCAGGTCGCGACTTCTGACTCTAGAACCAGAACTCCAATGCAAATTAAGGTACTTTGGTAAAAGAAAAGCATGTACTCAGGAGAGTCTGACATTGCACGCGTGATCGCCTTTATAAAGCAG
Source organism: Leucophenga maculata (assembly GCA_035044805.1). Classification (NCBI taxonomy): domain Eukaryota; kingdom Metazoa; phylum Arthropoda; class Insecta; order Diptera; family Drosophilidae; genus Leucophenga; species Leucophenga maculata. The sequence continues at coordinate 36,788 of JAWNNP010000185.1, read as the reverse complement.
CTCACAACAGAGCATATAAGCAGCTGAAAAAGTCGCTCTACATCAGCCAGGTGAAACTTAATGATAGGAAGCACAATTTATGGAAGACAACGTGTTACCTTAAAATATAAACTAAAAGGCTGTGAACCCATTCAAAATGTCAGTGGTCTGTCGTGTCGTGACATGCCTGTTTAACATCCAAGAATGTAGCTGACTACGTTCTTGGATGTTAAACAGGCATGTCGAGTCTGACACGACGGTTATTATATAAACTGAAGAAGAATCTACCTACCCTGTACTATCTAATACTCAGGAGCTACCCTTCGTGCAGGTCCTTTTATACGAGGGTAGGAGACGGTGATATGTGACAATAGGACTGTGGTTCCACAGGGCACTGTTCTCAGACCCATTCTATATAATGTATACACCGTGATTAATAGCTTGTGACCACCCAAGCTTCGGCAAATGTATTGGCTGATTGGTGGAAGCTTCCAAGCAAAGGTTCTGCGTGTCATAAGGGGATCACGATATTACGTACGCAGCACTGTTCTACACAGAGACCTGGATATGCTTGTGAGCAGCCGAAGCGGCAACACCGACAGCTACAGAAGTAACAGCTGCAAAAGCAACAACAACCGCAACAAAATCAGCTGTACCAGCAGAGGCAAAGACAGCGCAGTGGCAGAAGCCGGTGCCGCCGAGGGATTTGTGACGCAGCACAGCACCCGGTACTGGAAGGCAACAGCATTGAAGCCATACTGCGGTCGCTAAAAGGCAACATCAATAGCTTAGTTCAAGAAAACAGATGGATATGATGATGATGATGCTGCAGCATTACCAGCAATTCTCAATTCGCTCACTGCGCTCCAAGCGCAGCTGGCGCCAAAGTAATGCTGCTGCTTCTACAAATGGATCTGCCCATCAAACCCTGTGCTCTAAGCGAGATAGCTGAGGTAGTTGGCCGCCAGAGCTTAAACAGAGCGCCTGGCCACGATTTTTTTTTGTTATGCCGCTCTAAAGCCACTACCTCGTCGTGCAATATTCTACAAAGCGTTGATCTTCAACGCTATTGTGAGGTTTCAATACTTCCCTGCACAGTGAAAGCTCGGATTATTTTCCATGATCCATAAACCTGGCAAGCTGGAAACGGATCCTGTGTCCCACCGGCCAATTAGTCTCCTCCATTCGATCACGAAGGTGTTTGATAGACTATAGTTGATGTTGATATGGGCTTCATTCGCGGATGACGTCTGTGTACCATTAGTATAAACAACCATAAGTGGGCTAATGTCTGCTTTACGCTAAGACGCAACACGCCGCCGGCAGTATTCGTCAAAGAGTTGCCCGTCCAGACAAATACCTTGGCATCATCCTGGACCGCAGACTTACATTTGCCTCCCATATAACAGTTATTAAGTCTCGCGTAATATCTGCTGTGGCCAAGCACTATTGGCTCCTCAGTGCGCGCAGTTAGTTGCCACTTGGCTTTCTTAGTTAATCTTCTTTTTGTGTCAAATCGAAAAAAAATAAATTCAACTTCTCATCCTCTTTACAACGTACTACACAGCTTAATCTCGATCTCGATATACAAATCAAACCATGACCTAAAATCTACGTAAAAACTCACCCATGACTGGATTTAGGATTGTCAAAGGAAAAATATTCCCTGTTACGAGACTGCATCTTCCTGGGTGTAACAAAAATAGGAGGAACCTGTACAAATAAATACAGCGGGAACTCAGCAGTCGGTTAAAGTAAAGTTGCAAGACTGGATGCATCATATTGCGAGACGTCTCACAGAGAAGCGACGGAGATTTACTTCCTGAAAACCTTATATTGATCAGTATGTGGGAATGTGATGGATAATCCGGAAAGAGTGCTTACAATTAAAAAAATAGTTAGGGACATCTCTTAATCTCTTTTCGACTAAAAAGCGAACTTTTTAAAAATATGCAAAGAAATCTTCCGAACTCAACAAAGCTCATGGTAAAAATTTCATATCAATGGCTACCAATAGAAGATTACAAAAAGTATACATACACCAATACATGCAAGATTTGGAACATTACAGACCCACTTATTTCAACTCTTAAATCTGAGCAAAGAGCAGGCGTGCGCTGAGCGCGTGTACATGATTGTGTGTGTATTATTATTTAAATAAATGAGAGTGGAAGAGGGCGAATGCATTCAAGACCACTTACTTAAATGGCCATCAACCGTCTTTCGGTCATGGCCGCATTTAGGAAGGCGCGCCAGCTTCCATAGTCCTATGCGCGCTGGCGCCAGTCATTTTGAATGCCAAGTACGGAGAGATCTTTCAATACCTAGTCATTCCAACGGGTGCCCGGTAGTCCTCTATTTCGGCGTCCTCCAATCAAGTTTGGACGCCCCATGTAAATCATGCATACTGGAGCTCTTTCATCCATTCGAATAAGGTGCCCAGCACAGTGCAGCCGCTAAATTTTATGTCGAATAGCTCGTACAGCTCGCGGTTCATACGGCACCTAAACTCGTCACCGACTCTAATAGGACCCAAAATCCTGCGAAGAATCTTCCTCTCGAAGACTTCCAATGCTATTTCATCCGACTCTATCAAGGTCCATGCCTCTCCGCCATACAATAGGACGAAGTTTTCTACAACACTGAAGTAGAAATTCTCCATCGTCACTGACGGACCAAGACACGCTGACACAGTGTGAGAAGACACCAAGTACTTTATCTTGTCCTCATTCACCGCTAGACCCATGAGCCGAGACTGTTTTTCAATCTCAGAGAAAGCCTTGCTGACTCATGCCGATGACATCGATGTCATCTGCGTAACGTCTGTATGTACGGACACTGGCGTAGGATGAATCCCATCAGAAGATTGAAAAAATCGCACGACAGAGTATCACCCTGCCTGAAAGCTCTCTTAGTATCAAAAGGGGTCGGAGAGGTTTTTCCCCACACTGACAACGCTTTGTGTGTTAGATAGCGTCGTCATTCAAAGACGGACAATCTTTGAATATATGAATACTGGTCAACCTTTTTGGTCTGAAGCCACACTGATATAGTCCTATTACACAATCCACGCGACAGAATCTTCTAACCGATTGAAAGGAGACTGATTCCGCGGTAGATGGCGCAAACAGCGGGGTCTCTTTTCTTAAAGATAGGACAGAGAACACTGATATTCCAGTCATTGGGTATGCGTTCATCGGACCATATCTTGCATAAAAATTTGTGCATACTCCGAACCAAGTCTTCTCCACCGGTCTTAAATAACTCAGCTGGCAGCCCATTAGAGCCTGCCGCTTTGTTATTTTTCAGCTTTTTAATAACCGAATCGACCTCGTTATAGTCCGGTTGTGCTACAAGAGTGCCATCATTATTAGGTTAGAAAAATTGCCTCCATAATCTCAGTGATTCCTGTTCATCCGTAACCAGATTTCCATTTTCATCCTTACAGAAAGTTACTCCGGGTTTGAAACCTTCAGTAAGACGCTTGACCTTTTGATAAAATTTTCGAGCTTCATATCTGTCACGTAACACATCAACATCCTTAAATTCCTTCCTTTCTTGCGTCTGAAAAGGCGTTTGTCCTCTCTCCGTTTCTCTCAATATCGCTCTCTTACAGGTCGTGTTGCTCCCGACTGCAGAGTTCGCTGATAGAAAGCGTTCTTCTCTGCAGTAATGCTACTGCGACACTCCTAGTCGTACCAAGAATTATTCTCTGGTTTTGTATAACCAATGACCTCCTTGGCAGCCCTATCCATGGAGCGGGTGATATGTTTCCACTGCTCACATATGTCTTCAAAAGGCGAAGAGTGTGTTCTGTCTGTTCTGATTGCAGCTTGCCGACGTCTAACTTTCGTTGCTTGTTGGCACATGCGGAGTGCACTACACTGAGCCTAGTGTGTACCTTGGCTATCCGAGTCAATGTTGGGACCTCGTAACGCTCGCAGGTCCAACACGCTTGATGCGTGCCTTCCGTCAATCAAAACAGGATCAATTTGGTTGCGTGTAAATTGATCTGGACTCAGTCATATAGCCTTGTGGATTTTAAGGTATTCAACTCTGGTACTACTAACTACCATGTTCCGACCTGCGGCGAAATCGATTAGCCTCTCTCCATTATTGAAGGTAGTGTCGTAAAGGCTAAATTTTCCGACGGTTGGTCAAAGATTCCTTTCTTCCCAATCTTGGCGTTGAAATCGCCAAGCACGAATTTGACATCGTGTTTGAGACAGTGCTCGTACAGATGTTCAAAGCGCTCATAGAACTCATCATCGTGTGTACAAATCAGGCTAATATAAAAATATTTAGCCTTGATGTGTATCGCGGCTAGGCGCTCGTCAACAGGCGTGAACCTGGAGACGATACCACGTAGTTGCCTACTCACCACAAAACCACATCCAAATTCGTGCTTACTCGCTTGGCAGTTATAGTAAATGTCACAGAATGCTTTTTTAGAGCAACCCTGTCCTATCCATTGGATTTCTTGGATTGCGGTGATGTCAGTCTTATATCTTTCGAAGACATCAACCAGCTGGATATTTGCACCATCCGAATTAAGGATGCGGGCATTCCAGGAGCATATCCGTAAATCGTGATCCTTATATCAGTTACAGAGTCGTCATCATAGGGTTCCTTCCGACGCCTGCGACGACAATTCTTCCCACGGCGAGTCATAGATTGCTGACAAAAGGTTCTATCATATACTAACCGATATAGCTTATCTTTATCGAATTCTATTCTCTATCTTAAATTAAATATATGCATAGCTGGCTGTCTAAAGTCAACATCTGTTTATTACCTATCAGTCAGAACATTGACGTAGAATGTGTCTATAACACTGAATTAATACGGCAAAATGCAAGCATTTCTAACTTGCGAAATGTTCAGAATATTAGGAGCAATAAACAACTGTAGACTCAAAAATAATCAATTCTCAAAAGTACTTTCTCGCTGAAATTGAATTTCCTAAGTTTTCTTTATCTGGTATCCTATACCCCAATCGTTTAATAGCTATTCATACACAGTTCCATATATGTTCCATACCATTGCAGATGATTTTATTTTAACGAGAATCTGAAAACACCTAAACTTTCAGATTGATCCTTTAACTAATGATTTTGTGTCATGGTGCGATTACTCTAGTGCTCCAACTACACTTATTAAGGAAACACCACTAATTACTGGTCCGAATTTTGCCTATATGGACTATTTTCTTAGGAATCATATTGTTGTTTGGCATTGCTAGCTAAATAAACAACAATAAAAATGTTTCATACAAAATCACAGAAATGTTGGATAGATTTGGAGCTACACCTTTTAGTGCTTCTATGTGGACCTAAATGAAAAATAACTTCAATAAAGTATTGTATACAAAAATTTGCATGATAAGTGCCCAACCAAACCAAATGCTATATCAAATGATGATTCGTGACGAAGCAATACATTTCATGATCTTTGGGAAGCCTCCTACGAGAGGCAATATTTATATTTCGGGAATCCGATGAACTCAGTTCTTTGTACGGCGATAGAACACCATCAAAAACCACTGTATATCGCTGGTATGGTAAACTCAATCGTGATCGTAGTTTCGCTCAGCGACGGTTTTTGTGCCACGAAACATTGATGCTGTGTGTGAACTGATAATGTGACATACCGAATTGATGGGTCATCCGCCGTACAGCCCTGATTTATCACCGAATCATTTCTTTTAATTCCCAAACATCAAAAATAAACTGCGTGGTGAACGTTTTTCTATGCCCGAAGAAGCTGTTGATGCGTCCACAACCCATTTTATTATTTGCTATTCCCGAAATATAAATAGTGTCCCATATTTTGGAATGGGATACAATGAGGCAATCGATGAAAGATGCATCATTTATAATATTTCAGACTCTGTGCAGTCATTCAGAATTTTTACTATTTTTAAAGAAAAATAGAAACGAACAAGTAAAATTGTATAAATGTTTTCTGAATAATACTATGGAATAAACATACCTACATATATCCTCAAAGTTTTTCCTTAGTAGTCTGTATGGAACTAAGCATATTTTTTGTTATACGCTTTAAAAACGATTTCCGATTCTCTTATCGTATCTACCTAACCAATACAAATTTGATTTTACCCAATGCTGTTCGAGAAACGACCCACAGTATATATTCTACAATGTATTATATAAGAATGATGGCCCTGCCCGACACACATATTTGTTCATCAACGCACAGCCGAATTCGCTAAGATGGAGAGTAATATCCGGAACAGTAATATGCTTCTATGATGCTTATAAAGGTGCACTTTTGAACAATTTCAACATAGTATTTTTAAGTGAAATTATTTTTAACATTTCAACGTCTACAAACTATTTCTGCAGACCGCTAAAACATGTTTAGAGGCTGAGAAAAGTTATGGCTGATTTTTTTTTTTTTTTTTTTTTTAAAAGGAGGATATGATTTATGAAGAATGGCAAATTTGAAAGAAGTTTTATAATTTTGTTTTAGCATACTTGCAACTGTATTATATGCAAACATTTATAGGGAAACATTTTCATGTTTAGGTATGTCATAGGTATTATAGGATACCATTTACTTAGATGTTCTTCAACCGTGCTTTGATCATAGCCGCATTCAGGAAGGAGCACCAGCTAATGTAGTCTTATGCGCGCTGGCGCCAGTTCTTGTGAATGCCAAGTGCCAAGAACTTCGGTCTCGGTCGACCTCTATTGCGTCGTTCTCTAATTAAATTTGGACCCCCATGTAAACCATGCGTGCTGGAACTCTTTCATCCATTCAAATAAAGAGACCAACCCCAGCCGCTGGAATTTTATGAGCTGGACTATGTCAACCTCATCGCATAGCTCGTACATCTCGCGGTTCATACGGGACCTAAACTCGTCGCCGACTATAATAAAACCATAAATCCTGAGGAGAATCTTTCTCTTAAAGACTTCCAACGCCGTATCATCTGACTCAATCCCGGTCCATGCCTCCTGGACATCTAATCTACTTACTCAGCCAAGAATAGCATCTATTTGCAAACATGATTCTTTCTCCTGATCTCCAGGGTCCAACTTCTTGTCTTCATTCACCGCTAGACCCATGAGCTGAAACTGTTTTTCAATCTCCGAGAACGCGTTGCTGACTCGCCGTTCTTGTTTACCTCTGATATCAATATCATTCACGTATGAAAGCAGCAAAACTTCTTTTTGGTCGAGCCCGACATATTCTGTATGTATGGGCACTGGCGTTGGATGTATTCCATCAGCAGATTGGAAAAATCGCGCGACAGCGCATCACCCTGCCTGAAACCTCTCTTGGTATCAAAGAGGTCCCCACCCTGACAACGCTTTGTGTGTGTGATGGCGTCATCATGCAACGAAGAACGATCTTTGCCGGGATATCTAGTGCAGACAGTTCGTTTGTATCGGCGTACCGAAAGCGACGTTGTAGTCGACAAATAGATGATGTGTGACTTTGTTAAACTAACGGATCTTTTCCAAGATTTGTCGTAATGTGAATATATGATCATTGGTCGACCTTTTTGGTCCGAAGCCAAACTCATATTGTCCTATGAGTGAATCCGTATATGGCTTCAGCCTATTACACAATATGCGTGACAGAATATTATATCCGATGGAAAGGAGAGTTATTCCACGAGATCTCCTTTCATAAAGTTAAGACGAAGAACATCAAGATATTCAAGTCAGAGCCTGTCGTTTTGTTATTTTTAGCTTTTTGATAGCCGAATTGACCTCGATATAGTTCGGTGCCTCTACAATTACGCTATCGTTAAATGGTGGTTTCGGTGTCACATCTCTATCGGCGGTATTGTACGCTTCATCAAGTTAGAAAAATGACTCCTCCATTAGCTCATCCAGATCTCCACTTTCGTCTTTACATAAAGTTAATCCGGGCTTAAAATATTCGGTCAGTCAGTTTGACTTTTTAGTAAAATTTTCAAGCTTCATTTTTATCACATAACCTCTCAACATTCTCAAACTCACGCCTATCTTGATCCTTTTTCTTGCGTCTGAAAAGCGCTTCTCCTCTCTCCGTTTCTCCAGCCGACAGTAGCGTTCGCTGATAAGAGTCATTTTTTCTCTGCAGTAGCATTGCAACACGCCTTGTCGTACCAAGAATTAGTCACAGGTTTTGTATAACCAACGACCTCCTTGGAAGCTCTATCCATGGAGTGGGTGATATGTTTCCACTGCTCACATATATCTTGAGAAGACGATTGTGCCTGCAGCTTGCCGACGTCTGTCGTTCGTTGCATGGCTGAAGCCATATACGGATTCAACTCATTGGAATGGATGAAAGAGCTTCACAACGCATTGTTTACATGGTGACGACGAAATAGAGGACGACTGGGCACGCGTTGGAATGACCAGGTATAAAGAGATCTCAGCGTACTTGGCATTCATAACAACTGCTGTGAACTAGACTACAGCAGCTTATGCGTTTAAACGAATTTTGCCACCTATTAGTTTTGATGTTGTCGCCACCAACAATTGAAGTGGATTGGATCTTTTTTGGATCCTTCTGCAATATTTGCTATTTATTTACTTAACATTGGCCACATTCCGTTCAATTCATGAAATTGGAAATGCCGCATAAACAGTGATTTTTCATAGTCGTGAAATGAGTAATTTCATGAAATGGTTCGTATAAACGTAGTAATAGTTAACAAAATGTAATTATAAATAAATGAAAAATCTTAATTAAGTGGAGAAATTTTCCTTCACACATTCAAGATAAAATATGCATGAGCTTTCTAGTTTTTTGGGAAATTACTGTATAAGTTCCTACAAAAATATTAATAAATTCTGGTTTAGCGATATGTTTATTTTATTGAGTTATATTGTATTGTCATGTTTCATTACTTTCCAAACTACCCTCGTATTGTGTTTTTTTTTTATTTTATTTTTTGTCAAATTCAGCTCTGTTCTTCTTACAGTAAAATGAAAAAGGGAAATATTTTAATACATATGTATGTGCAAAGTTGGGTACTCGTATAATTCCTCTTTTTTGTGAGCTCTTCCCCGTCTTTTATTCTTATCAGTTTTGCTTTGTTTTCAGCCGTGGGCGTGTTCTTGATGTCCGTTCGCTAAGCTGTTAGCCTGGCAAAATTGGAGCAATTTATTGTACCAACAAATATATAATTTATATATAGTGCATATGCAGAGAAACTTATTCAGCAAAAAAAATACTTATATATTAGATTCAATATACATATGTGCATGTACATATGTATGTATGCATTTGTATATTGCTTTTATAAATATTTTTTTTTACAAAAAAGCCCGAAAGCTTTTATGAGCAACAGAAATTGGTGTAGCTTTTGATTGTGTTTTGTAAAACTCTTTTGTTGTAGTATGGCTGTCGTTTTTATGAGCAGGTCGCATTAAGCAAGAGAAAGAGAGTAAATTGTATACACGCATTCATACTAAGAGTGCGGCACAGAGTAGATACAAGAGAGAGTGAGTATAGCAAAACACATGAAAAAGTGCAAAAATCATAATTAGGTCGAGATGTTACCTTTGCATTTCTGCGCGCCTAGTGCAACATCTAGGGCAAGTTCCTAGAATGTTCATTCCAATGGCAAATCGACAGTGAATGACGATGGCGTTTGTTGAGATTGGCAATAGGAAAAAGAAAAAGGTCGGTAGTGCGACATGCACAACAGCAACTTTGTAGCATTCACAATAAAACTAACATAACCTAGCCCAACAAATAAAATACAGATAATGTATTAATTTTATATTTTTATAATTTATTTTTGAAATCGAAGACCAAAAACATGGCCGGCGGCCGCATTCGCTCGCTCGCTCGCTAGATTTGTCAAAATGGCATAAACGCGACCGGCGCAATTCGTAGAATTCACCCGAATTGGCCAGGCGCACAGCTTTATGTAACAAATGAATGTACCAATAGCGGCGAATCGTCGCCGATAAGCCAGAGTTGCCAGACTGCAAAGGTGGTGTAATATCAAATATTTTTATACCTTTTAAGTATTTTCAAATTACAAATTTTGCAGGATAATCTATATGGCTTTAGGAATATGTTTGAGATTAGAAATGTCTATGATGCAAACAAAAATCAACACGGGTATCGGTATTTAGACTTTGCGGTCGTCATGCACAACGAGAAATAAACGCTTCACTGTAAATTGTATAACCAAAACTTTTTTATTTGCTAAAGTGAAAACGGATATTTCGGTGTAAAACTCTTCACGCTGGGCGTTGTCTCCGCAACGCTAGAATTTAGTATTGATTACTTAGGAAGTATGTTGAAAAGTTGCGCTCTCTAATATACCATATGAATACAGGCGTATAATTTATCCAATATTAACTCCTATTATTTAAACTTAAGGCCAAACCTAATTGGACTCAACTTGTTATACATTCAATTGTAAACCAATTTTTAATTTAATTACTTTCATTTAATTTGTAAGAGAGTGATAACACGATTATTCCAATTGTGTTGCTTCTGGTCAATATTTCAATACAATCTGTAAAAAACAGTGGAAATAACACAATTAACACATTCTGTCGCGCTGATAACGAGTGTCCGAAACCTCCGGATGTTTTTGTGCAATGCTTTAAACTGATCGACTCAAAATTCAAACGATTCGGAAATACCTTCGAAAAATTAAAAGAAAAATATTTTGTAGCGGTATTATTTATTTGTTGAACGTTTTTGAAATTAACGAGAAGCAAAACATCGTTGACAGCACATCCGCTTATTCTGACAAAGAATTTTTATAAACTGTAAACGCTATTGTTTTAATAAATGTTGTAATATCAATGTATTTATATATGTGTCTTCCTTATAGACAGCCAAGCCGTTCCCACTTTTCTAATCGATCTTACTTATTCTGATCCCATTAACATGTACACCAAATTTCGTCACTGTACCTCAAATGTATGCAAAGATATAACAAAATTAGTTTATGGCATATATGGGTCAGAGCAACACATGCCCTATTTTAACCTGTTTGTATAAACAACAATTTCATGGGATTCAGTATAAACTCTCCACTTTTGCATTAAAGACAATCTCAAAATAAAACTTTATAATGTGGTATTTTGTAGAATATATTAATATAGTTGCTAAGTACACCATTTTGAAATACGTGTGAAGGGTTCTAAAGTTTCGTTTGCAGAGAAGTTAGAATTTGTCTTGGAACTGGTGTTGTTGCAGTGTATCCATTAGTGTATTAGAAGTGTTACTCAATATAACCACAAACTTTAGAGCATAAAATTATATTACGAATCTGTTTATCGGTTGAATTAGACATTCAGTTTTTCTTTTCTTCCATATTATTTTTTTTTACATATTTTATAATATTACTGTCAAGCCATATATATATTCTGCAACAGTCTGGCAACGCATTGGTACAAAGCTTTCGACTAACTCATTTGCTCTCTCTCTCTCTCTCTTTGTTCTCGCTCTCACTCACTCACTCTCTCTCTCTTTTTCACTATTTTTCAGCAGCTAGCTGTTCGCACTCATATAATCACATTTATATATCAGCTAGGTCCTCTCTGCATTCGTCGTGCAATTTCATAACGCTGTTGATGCTCGAGCCGAGAAGTTGTGTTTGAATGCGCGCATGCGGAATTTTTTTTTTGAAATATTATGTGTGTGTACTCTACATGCACAGTTTACTTAATACATATATAGTGAACTGTGCTTACATGTGCATGTATGCATATAAAATAAACGCATACAAACGACGTAAACAAAGCAATCTATACCAATAGAATGGAAGAGAAGAGTACAAAAACGTCTCTGTCTATCATGCGTGCCAAAATTGCACGTTGCTGCTGCTGAGAAGCTGGCGTTGTCACTACCTTATATAAGTGTACTTTGATATAATTATTCATTTTACACTGTTCGCGCGTCACATGAGTCACTAAGCTCTCAGGCGCTCAGCATTTAGAAAAAGCAATATGGTTCGCACTCATGGAGTGCTTTTTACTTGACTTCTGCGCAGTCTATGCGTGCGAGCAGGACAATATGATAGGTAGTGCAACATTTTATAATTATTTCTGACAAACATGTTGAGTCAATATCTGTATTCAGACAAAACGATGACTGAGACAGCTTTGGCTGATGAATGTTGTCTGGCTACAAATGCTGTGACCCGCTTGTTGTTCAGCTAATGCCGTTATGGAGCCTGCCTGCACATTGTAAACGTGCATTTAGCAGATGGCAAGTCGCTAGCTAGCTGGTTCATATATAGTCGAAATCGCGTCATGTGAGTCACAATATGAATAGGAGCTCAGAAGTTAAACATAGGACGTCAGCAACATTATCAGCTGCGCTTTTTCAGATTCATACGGAATACAATACATGTTGCGTTTCAGCAGCTTTTTATTTGTGTTGGTGTCACATTCCCCTCCGACCTAGTTAGCTACAACAACAATCATTTAAAAAGAGTTGCCACAAAAACAAGACACCAGCTGCTTTGGTTGCATTGAATTGTTTTTTTTTTTTTTATTTGCATCTTCTACAAGGGTGGCAATCACTCGCACATATGGTCGCCACGACAATCGAACGCAAACAAACAATCTGGTCTGATCTGATGGCAATGGTTGGTTGCGACTTTGGTTGTAGTAGCACCACTTTCGATAATACTTTCGTTTTCTTGTTCCAACCAAACGCTGGCCGCTAAATAGGCGCACAGCAAGCAACACCAGCAGCAAACTGCAACCAAAACAAAAGCAAACCATTCAACTTACGTACACACATATGTGCTACTCGTTACTGGCATTGCCCGGGGTGGAATTTTCACAATACATATATTTTTTTTCCATGGTTATAGAATCCTTAATTTAATGCACGACATATCGTAAGCTACATTTTTTTAAAAATGGACTTTTTGATGCAAAATTCGTCTTAAGTCCTTTACACATCACTCAGTAAAATATTATAGACAAAGATACATGCTCAGCTTTTTATTAATATCTATAAATGCTCAAGTAAAAAAAACTTATCCCTAATTATTTACAAATTTTTAACAATCAAAAAACCAAAGAGCAAATAAGCCAGCATTGCAACAGCTGTACTGGTCAAAATCGTAACAAGGCTGTGCATGTAATGTTTGCATACTATTAAAACTTTTCAATGTTTTTGAAGAAGTTAAAATTGATTAATTTACTTCCGTGTCACACTATGATGCCGGCTATTTTATATAAAACCGAACTATATGAGAAACTCGAAATTCCCACACAAAGCCACCGAACTACGAATGTTTTGAGTTAAATCACACAGACTCCCAGAACTGGAAATTATTTGCAAATTACATTTTTTTAGTTAAATTAATTTTATTTTAAGCAAGAATGCTATTCATACACAAATAAAATATTTATAAAAAATATAAACTTAGAGCATGAGCGTGATAATTTATACTCAATCCAATTACGAACTTATGAACTTATGTATTAAAAATATCATTCCCTCAAATATCATTTCGAATATATTAATCTCAAAAGAAGCAACAAATTATAGATGTTTTGACTGAAACCTCCGACGAGGACTATCATTATTTTGTTTATTATAATTAATTTTTAATACCATGTATATATTAATTTCAACGTCATTATTATAATCAATAATCATAAAAAGTATAAAAATAAAAAGAAACATTTATTTTGGTTTATCATACTTAGCTCGTTTAACTTACATTGTATCGGCAATGGCTTTAGTGAATGTCCGTGCGAAAATATACCAAGAAAACAATATTTTTTAACAAATGTTCTTTTTACTAATATTTTAAGAAACTTAAAAAAAAATATCTAATTTAATGTTCCATCAAATTTTTAATAAATACCTGGAAACTGATGCACAAAATGGAATCTAGTTTCAAAATAGCCACCAGAGCTGTGTTCAGAAATATTTTTTATTTATTATATTATTTTGTGATACAAATGTTAGAAGTGGCTTATGATAAATAAGATAAAATAAGATACACTAGTGGCCTCCGGCTCAACTCTCTTCGCTCATGGAGCTGCCGGCATGCATGTGTTCAGCTTAGGAAAGGTGCAGCACAACTAAAAGTAGGCAATAAAATATAAATGCTCACACTACGGATATGAACACGAACATGACGATACCATAACGTTTTCAAAGAATAGAGACAAATATTTGCTATTTAAACACGGTAGACACCTTAGCGTGTAAATATAGCGTCTATCGTTGCTCCATGTTTTGTTGTTGACTTTGTCGGGTAATGATTTGTTGGTAAAATCTACATTGAAATCTCCTACGAGAATTATACGGATTTTTTCTAAGCCTAATTTAAGAATTTTAGCTTCTTCAAATGAATATAAGGGATTGTAGACTTTTCTTCTTGATTTTCAGCTATAGCTGACAAATGCCTACATTTGTTTTTAATTCTTAAAGAATATTTTTTAGTAGCCCAAACCTATACCTTTCTCTCTCACCTCTCTCGCGATCTGACGTTCTCAACGGTTTAGGGGTCGTTATACTACAGTTGAACATTTGCTTTCCATATGTTTAGCATATTTTTTCATAGTTTTGCATATGGAATAATTATGTATTAATTATTGATAAAAATTAAACATTTTAATTAGTATAAATCCCGATTTTCACTTAAATCTGACTTAATTTAAAAAGGTGTATAAAATTCGATGTCAAACAATAAATGAATATCATTGCATGATATTAGACACTCAGTCACGACAATAATTCTAGCATTATATAGTATATATGAATTGCCACACAACGGAACGATAGCTCTCTCGACTCATTCATTGCAGTGGCAACCAACGACGACAAGTATAACGTCAAACGTGTTGTTACACTGCTTGCGATGGCAATGTCCTTGTAGAAAAAACAGTTTTTATGAACAGGCGCACAGCATTGAAGGGCAAGTTGCAGTTTTTGCAATTTCGCGAGCGAAAAGTGAATATGTAAACAACACAAAGAGTATCAATTAAAAAGCAACAACAATAATAAAATCCAAAGATAACTTTTACTGAGTGGAAGCAGTGTTTATGGGGTGACTAAAGAGTTAGAGCGAGAGCCACTGTTGCTATGTTGTTCGCACACATGCACTTAACAGCTTTGAAATGTGTTGTATTGTATACCCCTTTGTTGTTGTGGTTTTTGTTGTGCATTTCATACAGTATAACCTGCCTAACTTCGAATGTTTTAGTAGATTGTATTGTATTTGAATTAAATTTTTGTTCTGAAATATTTAAAATGTTAAAAAATTATTATCTCTTTATTTATTAAGAGAAAAGAATGAAATAAATCGTCATTTTTGGTCCATTATTCTCTTTATTTATTAAGAGAAAAGAATGAAATAAATCGTCATTTTTGGTCCATTATTCACCAAATTGTTCTTTATATTTTTATCTCTCTTTGGTATACTCATGAAACATCTCAAATCTTTTAACTAGATTAAGTCTACATAAATATAAGGCATTCTCCGGAAAAAATGCCATCTAAAAAAAAAGGTCTCCATTTTTTTGGGCAATTATACATATATGTATCTTATAGTATATGTGAAAACTAAAGTAAACAGTATGACTTTGGGGCCCGTGTATTGCAGGGTTGCCTTACTGTCAGGGGTTTTTTGCCACAAAATTTTGGAATTCCCATAACTTTTAAAGGAATGTCCTTTTTTGTGTAAATTTCTTAAACTTTTTAGGCCCTGTACCGAAGGTACAAGAGCCTATTGGTTTTGTGCAAATGTATGTAACAGGTAGAAATAATAATCGGAGACCCCCCAAAGTTACCCCCATTATGGTCAGGAGCGATAGAGGAGTCGATATAGACATGTCCGTCTGTCCGTCTGGCCGTCCGTATGAACGAAAGGATCTCGGAAACGGTAATAGATAGAGACTTCGTGTTTTTTGCATTCGACTAGGACTGCTCCGGAATTTTACAAGTTTATTTTAAAAACTTGCCCCTTCCCCCCCTTCCCCATAAAATCACCCCCAAGGCTAAAAATTTCTTCGGCACAAAAAAAAGTAAGTATGCCAGTATAGAGATATCGTCCTTCTTAGCAAAAATCCGAAAAGTTCATCAAAATCGGATAATAAATGACGATTTTATAAGCAATTGAATTTGAGCGACCCCCCTTTTTGTTTCATACATAAAAAAATGTTTTAAAAGGCACTTAGTCGTGCAGAGAGAAGTGGTCATGTGTTTGGTCATAAGCTAGGGGAACATTTAATGTGTTTGTTAGGCGATCTGCACTGGTACAGGGCCTCTTACAGTCGGTTACGCCCGACTGAAATTTCCTTACTTGTTTAAATTAAAATTTCCTCGAAAAAATTTAAAAAAAAATGTTCTTTCTATTCTTAGCCCTTTCGATTTTTCGTTTTTTTTTTTAATTTATAAAATTTTTTTTTCAGCGCAATGCCCTGAACAAATGCTCAATCTCATATTCGGCCATTCCATTCCAACCGAATTCCAATTGTCGGTGTCACGGAGACATTTTTTGATTGGTTTGAAATCCCTCACGTTTGCATTAGAGATTTATTAGATTGCAGCTTTAATAAATGGTGTTAAATTCAGGTAGTGATAGATATTCGAAGAGAATTAATTTTCGAATTAATTTGCATTCTTTTTTATAAACATTTTGTTAGATTTAATTTGTTATTTTGTATTTTAGAAAACATCTCGACAAATATTGCATTTTATTAAACCAGCCAATAACCCACCGAGCACAGTAATGCCAACTTGTTAAAAGCAAAAAATTAAATTATTCGGAGTGTTTGTTTTAATGAATTACTCTTATTCTTCTGATTTATATGTGAACTAAAATTTAAATAAAGATTGTGGTATTTTTATTTGTTTAATTTAGTGTACAATAAATGTGTATTTAAGCAAACATTTTAGTAAAGAGTTCATTGCAAAAAGTTGACATGTTGGCCCTGCTCAATGCCCAGCTGTTTCCGAATCAAATGTCCGAAAAGTGAAGTCTTTCGTTTTTCCGTGACACCGGGGTTTTGCTCGAGGGATTTTAAAACCAATCCAACTGAATTACGCTTTCGATTTACGTGACATGCCCGATTATAAGAAAATTGTCAGAGGATTGTAATGAATCGACAGCTCTTGCTTAAATCTAAGATTTATTGCAAATGGAAGGTTTCACATTTGAGTCGTTTAGGTTGCCTGAAATTAACAAATCAGAAATAATTAATTAGGGCATTCATGCAATTGATTTTCAGACAGATTTTGTTAAAAAACGAATCAATTGCGTGAAGGCACCAAAATAGAGAATCGGATTTTGTTTTGCGATTTAAATCAGCTTTTCGTAGTGGCAACACTGGCAAGAAAATTTTTTACAAAACATTAAATTTTCTATAAAATAGAAGCTTAGCAAAAAAAAAAAAAAAGGAAAAATGTCAAAAGAATGCGCTCAAAAACAGTTGATCCGTAGGCTGGAGGAAATAGTTTTTGTGGAGTACTAAATTTTAGAGATATTTGGTGACGATAATGGTATGCACAACTTTTACTTGCTTACAGTTAACAAACTTCTCTTATATTGAATATTACACAGATGTGACAAATAAACAGAGATGATATTGGGAGATTGGGATTCGTTTGCTCAAGTGGAAAGTTGTTGACTGCCATTCACCTGGGAATGGCCAACAATGATTCTTGTGTCAAACGGTTTAAGCAACTCACACGTCCGTTAGGACACGTATCTCCTGGGTAGCCTCTGAACATCCGTTCAGAGGTGAGCTAACGTGAGAAGGCGAAGGGGCCCCCTCTCCTTTAAAAAGGGGTTGGTGCGCTGTGCTTGGGACCCGCCACTTTAAAAAAAAACCCCCCAATGAAAACTAAAGGAAAGCCTCGGAAGGAATTGAATGATGACGACCCCTGCAAACGCTATAAGGATAATGATTTGAGGATATGCACCTGGAATGTCCGCACCCTTAATTGGGATGGTGCAAGTATCCAGCTGGTTGATGTCCTCGAAAAATGCAAGGCTGACATCACCGCAATCCAAGAAATCCGATGGATAGGGCAGGGTTGCTCTAAAAAAGCATCCTGTGACATCTACTACAGCTGCCATGCGAGTAAGCACGAATTTGGATGTGGTTTCGTGGTGAGTAGGAAACTACGTGGCCTCGTCTCTAGGTTCACACCTGTTGACGAGCGTCTAGTCGCGATACGCATCAAGGCTAAATATTTTTATATTAGCATGATTTGTGCGCACGCCCCGACGGAAGAGAAAGACGACGATGTTAAAGATGAATTCTATGAGCGCTTGGAACGCCTGTACGAGCGCTGTCCCAAACACGATGTCAAATTCGTGCTTGGCGATTTCAACGCCAAGATTGGGAAGGAAGGAATCTTTGGCCCAACCGTCGGAAAATTTAGCGTTCACGACACTACCTCCAATAATGGAGAGAGGCTAATCGATTTCGCCGCAGGTCGGAACATGGTAAGTAGTACATCCACAAGGCTACATGGCTGAGTCCTGATCAAAAAACACGCAACCAAATATATCATGTTCTGATTGACGGAAGGCACGCATCGAGCGTGTTGGACGTGCGAACGTTACGTGGTCCCAACATTGACTCGGACCACTATCTTGTCGCAGCCAAGGTACGCACTAGGCTCAGCGTAGTGCATGCCGCACGTTCCAACATGCAACCAAGGCTAGACGTCGGCATGCTGCAATCAGAGCAGACCGCCGCAGCCTTCTCAAACACACTCTCCCGACTGCTCCGGGAAGCCTCTCCGATTTCTCGAGATATATGTGAGCAGTGGATACATATCACCCGCTCCATGGATAGGGCTGCCAAGGATGTCATTGGTTATACAAAACCTGTGAAGAATTCTTGGTACGACGAGTGTCGCAATGCTACTGCAGAGAAGAACGCTTCCTATCAGCGAACTCTGCAGTCGGGCGCAACGCGAGCTGTTAGAGAGCGATATCGAGAGAAACGGACAGAAGAGAAACGCTTTTTCAGACGCAAGAAAAAGGAGCAAGAAAGGCGGGAGTTTGAGGATGTTGAGATGTTCCGTAACAGAAATGAAGCTCGAAAATTCTACCAAAAGGTCAAGTGTCTGACTGAAGGTCTTAAGCCCGGAGTAACTTTCTGTAAGGATGAGAATGGAAATCTGGTAACGGATGAACAGGAATCACTGAGATTATGGAGGAGTCATTTCTCCAACCTACTCGGCGATGAAGCGCACAATACCGCCGAAAGAGAAATGACACCGGAACCACCAGTTAATGATGGCACTATTTTAGAGCCACCGGACTATTACGAGGTCAATTCAGTTATTAAAAAGCTGAAAAATAACAAAGCGGCAGGCTCTGATGGGCTGCCAGCTGAGTTATTTAAGACCGGCGGCGAAGAGTTGGTTAGGAGTATGCACCAGCTTTTATGCAAGATATGGTCCGATGAACGCATACCCAATGACTGGAATCTCAGTGTTCTCTGTCCTATCTTTAAGAAAGGAGACCCCGCTGTTTGCGCCAACTACCGCGGAATAAGTCTCCTTTCCATTGGATATAGGACTCTGTCGGGCGTATTGTGTAAAAGGCTGAAGCCATATACCGACTCACTAATAGGACGATATCAGTGTGGCTTCAGACCAAAAAGGTCGACCAGTGACCAAATATTCACATTACGCCAAATCTTGGAAAAGACCCGTGAGTTCAGCAAAGACACTCACCACCTATTTGTCGATTACAAAGCCGCTTTCGACACGCCGATAAGAGCGAAGTTCTTCGACGCCCTGTCTGCACTAGGTATCCCGGCAAAGATTGTCCGTCTTTGCATGGCGACGCTATCTAACACACAAAGCGTTGTCAGGGTAGGGAAAAACCTCTCCGACCCCTTTGATACCAAGAGAGGTTTCAGGCAGGGCGATGCTCTATCGTGCGATTTTTTCAATCTCCTGATGGAATACATCCTACGTTAATGCCCGTACATACAGAGTATGTCGGGCTCGATCTTCCAAAAGGAAGTGATGCTACTCGCTTACGCCGATGACATCGATATCATCGGTACGCCGGAACGGCGAGTCAGCAAGGCGTTCTCGGAGATTGAAAAACAGTCTCGGCTCATGGGTCTAGCGGTGAACGAGGACAAGACGAAGTACTTGGTGTCTTCTCGCACTCCGTCAATGCGTCTTGGACGGTCAGTGACGATGGAGAATTTCAACTTCAGTGTTGTAGAAAACTTCGTCTATCTCGGAACAGAGATCACCAGCAACAACAAAGTCAGCCTGGAGAACAGGCGAAGAATCACGCTTGCAAACAGATGTTTTTTGGGCTGAGCAAGCAAATGAGAAGTAAAGCCCTCTCTCGACGGACGAAAATAAAGATATATAAGACGCTGATACTCCCGGTCCTACTGTATGGCGCAGAGGCATGGACCGTGATTGACTCGGATGAGACAGCGTTGGAAGTCTTCGAGAGGAAGATTCTTCGCAGGATCTTTGGTCCTAGTAGAGTCGGCGACGAGTTTAGGTCCCGTATGAACCGCGAGCTGTACGAGCTATTCAAAGAGGTTGACATAGTCCTAGACTATGGAGGCTGGCGCGCCTTCCTAGATGCGTCCATGACCGGTAGACGGTTGACGGACATTTAAGTGAGTAATTGTTACTTTGGTTTTTTTTTTTACATCATCATTCCGTGCTGCCAAAATTGCACGCTCAAAATACTTAC
Organism: Leucophenga maculata; assembly: GCA_035044805.1. Lineage (NCBI taxonomy): Eukaryota > Metazoa > Arthropoda > Insecta > Diptera > Drosophilidae > Leucophenga > Leucophenga maculata. Next base: position 16,144 of record JAWNNP010000185.1, on the reverse strand, counting down.
TTACTTACTTAAATGGCCGTCAACAGTCTTCCGGTCACGACCGCATTTTGTAAGGCGCGCCTGCCTCCATAGTCTAGTGGGCGCTGGCGTCAGTCGTTTGAATGCCAAGTGTGGAGAGATCTCTCCATACCTGGTCATTTCATCGAGTGCCCGGTCGTCCTCTATGTCGGCGTCCACCAATCAAGTTTGGGCCCCCCATGTAAACCATGCGTGCTGGAGCTCCTTCGTCCATTCGAATGAGGTGCCCAGCCCAGTGCAGCCGCTGGAATTTTATGCGCTGGACTATGTCAACCTCATTGAATAGCTCGTACAGCTCGCGGTTCATACGGGACCTAAACTCGTCGCCGACTCTAATAGGACCAAAGATCCTGCGAAGAATCTTCCTCTCGAAGTCTTCCAACACTATTTCATCCGACTCAATCACGGTCCATGCCTCTGCGCCATACAATAGGACCGGGAGTATCAGCGTCTTATAGATCTTGATTTTCGTCTTTCGAGAGAGGGCTTTCCTCCTCATTCGCTTGCTCAGCCCAAAATTGCATCTGTTTGCAAGCGTGATTTTTCGCCTGATATCCAGGCTGACGTTGTTGTTGCTGGTTATCTCGGATCCAAGATAGACGAAGTTTTTTACAACACTGAAGTTGAAATTCTCCAACGTCACTGACCGTCCAAGATCCAAGTACTTCGTCTTGTCCTCATTCACCACTAGACCCATGAGCCCAGACTGTTTTTCAATCTCTGAGAACGCAATGCTGACTTGTCGTTCCCGCATACCGATGATATAAATTTCATCGGCGTACGCGAGCAGTATCACTTCCTTTTGAAAGATCGAGCAAGCCATATTCTGTAATAGCTGTACCCGGCACGCTTTGCTGCGCCCAGTAAAAATTATTTTCATCCGATTTTGACCAAACTTAACACGATTACTTTTCCCGATCCCATTAACATGTATAATAAATTTCGTCCCCGTACCTCAGATGGATGTAAAGATATGTTGAATTTTGTTTACCGCTTGTACGGGTGGTGGGGCACTGCCCCCTCCCATTTGACCAAACTTAACACGATTACTTTTCCCGATCCCATGAACATGTGTAATAAAGTTCGTCGCAGTACCTCAGATGGATGCAAAGATATTTTGAATTTTGTTTACCGCTTGTATGGGGGGTGGGGCATAGCCCCCACCGATTTTGACCAAACTTTACTCGAACACTCTCCTGAATGAACTGAAGTTCGTCTGTCAATTTCAGCTCAATCGGTTAAATGGTTTAGCTTCCTATAAGGAACATACATACATACATACATAGACAGATATATACAAGATTCATTTTTATATATATAGATATATCTATATATAGCCTATAGCCTTCCTCAATAAATGTACTATCCAACACTGAAAGAATTTTTTAAATCGGAAAAGCGGTTCCTGAAATTAGCGCGTTCAAGCAAACAAACAAACAAACAAACTCTTCAGCTTTATAATATTAGTATAGATGTACGGGCACTGGTGTAGGTCAGCAGATTGGAACAATCGCACGATAGCGCATCACCCTGCCTGAAACCTCTCTTGGTATCAAAGAGGTCCCCACCCTGACAACGCTTTGTGTGTGTGATGGCGTCATCATGCAAAGACGAACAACCTTTGCCGGGATACCTAGTGCAGACAGGGCGTCGAAAAACTTCGATCCGTGATTTAGCGTAATGTGAATATTTGGTTACTGGTCGACCTTGTTGGTCTGAAGCCAAACAGCGGGGTCTCCTTTCTTAAAGATAGGACAATGAACGCTAAGATTCCAGTCATTGGGTATGCGTTCATCCGACCATATCTTGCATAAAAATTGGTGCATACTCCTAACCAACTCGTCGTCGCAGGTCTTAAATAACTCAGCTGGCAGACCATCAGAGGCTGCCGGTTTGCTATTGTTCTACTTTTTATTAACCGAGTCGACCTCGTTATAGTCCGGTTGTTCTACAATAGTGACATCATTAAATGGTGGTTCCGGTGTCATTTCTCTATTGGCGGAATTGTGCGCTTTATTGCCTCTAAGTAGGTTAGAAAAATTAATCCTCCATAATCTCAGTGATTCTTGAGCATCTGTAACCAGATTTCCATTGCCATCCTTACAGGTTTCCCGGAGCAGTCGGGAGAGTGTGTTTGAAAAGGCTTCGGCGGTCTGTTCTTATTGCAGATTGCCGGCGTCTAGCTTTCGTTACATGTTAGAACGTGCGGCGTGCACTACGCTGAGCCTAGGCTGTGACAAGATAGTGGTCCGAATCAATGTTGAGACCACGTCCAACACGCTCGATGCGTGCCTTCCGTCAATCAAAATATGATCAATTTGGTTGCGTGTAATTTGATCTGGAATTAGCCATGTAGCCTTGTGATCTGGACTTAGCCATTTAGCCTTGTGGATGTTGAGGTGTTGAAATCTAGTGCTACTAACTACCATGTTTCGACATGTTTCCTTCCTTTCCAAATTTGGCGTTGAAATCGGCAAGCACGAATTTTATATCGTGTTTGGGACATCTTTAGCATCGTCGTCTTTCTCTTCCGTCGGGGCGTGCGCACAAATTAGGCTTATATTAAAATATTGAGCCTGGCAGCTATAGTAGATGTCACAAGATGCATTTTCATAGCAGCCCTGTCCTATGTATCTTGGATTACAGTTTATCAGTCTTGCATCTTTCGAGGACATCGACCAACGGGATGTTTGCACCATCTCAGTTAAGAGTGCGGACATTCGAGGTGCATATGCTTAAACCATGGTCCTTATATCATTTGCGGGGGTCGTCATCATCCGAGGCTTTCTTGTAGTTTTCATTGCAGTTTAATTTTTTTATGGTGGACAGTCCCAAATCCCAGCGGACCAACCCCTAATCAAGGGGGATTAAATCCATCGTGCCATACACAGTCAAATGCCTGTTGTACATCCAAGAAATCAGCAGAGCTGTATTGCTTTTTTTCAAAAGCGTTAAGAACCGAAAGGAAAATCGAGGATGATGTTCCGTTCTGTTCGAGTATAGGCAGTAAACTTTATTGGTATATAATATTCAACATGTCGTCCTGTCGGGCTAAAGTAGCTTTGTAATAGCGACAAACTTCCACTGTGAATCAAAGGCGTAATATTGCATTACACAATATTACTATTTTAACAGTACCCTTGCACAGCCTTACTATCGGTACCAACGTAACCAGGAGCTTTCCGAGGTTTTAGAGCCTTGATTCGATGTATTAGTGTCGGAAGACAAAGGATCAAAAGTTCTTCTACAATGTAATCAAACTCTTTAGTTGCTGTCAGGTCAAGTGGTTTGAAGCGGTTCTTCAAATTACCTGACAAAGTTCCAGTTTTCTCCTCATTTAAGGGATACCACCGTATAGTATGGCTTATGAACTTACTTGTGAACTGCCGTAGAAACAATTCGAACCGCAATTCCGTAGAAATAATTCTACCGCGACATCAATATCATCACCAGTTCTTAATTTCATATTAAAATTGACCACTTAATCCAGCTTGAATTGGAAGCAAACGATGTTTGTTTTAAAGGCAATAGTGTTGGAATAGCTTCCCATAATTTGTGCTACAACTATCTGCGGGATATGGTCAGAATTGATAGGCTCAATGGAGTAATACTAGCATATACTGCAAAGTCAATCGCAATGGGGGTTCGATTATTTTTAGGATAATGTGTAGATGAACCTCTTGTCAAAATCTGCATTTTAGAATTTGTCACAACATCGAATATGGACTTGACTTTAGGAGACGCACGATTATAAAAAATAGTGCATAATATGTATATAAACTGTTATAGATTTCGATGGATCACTGTTGTGATTCTGAACACAAAAAATCTATTCCATTGGAAACAAATGCTTGAATTTATGCAATGGTCTCTCGCCAGTAGAGTAATATAAAGTAGACAGCGTAAACCACGAACGCTTCAGTACTCACGGTTAAGGCGCAATTTAGTGTAAAAGTAGCAAGCTCCAGGCAGGCACGATTGAAACGCTATTAGCGCAGAGTAAACAGCATAAATCACGACTGCACCGAAAGTCAGGATTGCAACGCTAAAGAATGAAATAGGGAACAGGCAGCTGAAAGAAGGTAGAGAAAAATATTGAGAGAACATTGATCTGGAGAAAAGAGTCCCAGCCAAGTAGGCAAGGTCGAAGCTAGACATAAGGAAGTTCTTCCCCCTAAAAATTAAGAAAATATTTTAAATAAAAATATGAAACTATAAATTTTACTGTGTTTATTTCTGTCGAGAAAATAATTAGCCCTATTCACGCTCTGGTCTGGGTCTCGATTAAATAAATTTCTGACACGACGAACCTTGGATGGCCGGTGAACTACCCCAGTCTGTGACGTCGTTACAGTTTGAATAGCTGAATCAACAACAAGATTTCTTTCATACAAAAACTCAGGAAGATACAGATATGTATAAGGCTATCTCTTGTTGTAGACCGATTAACGTAAGGTTTATCCAATTTGATTTTTCAAACAAAACTAACTAACGTTTGCATGGTAAGTCGTAACTCTCCTTTAGGGAGGGTCTGAGCACATTCATTGAATACAAGTCATTTGAATAAAGAATAAAAGAAATTAAATATCGAAATTTTCAGACTCTATCTATAATACAAACAGTCTATAAACAGACGGACAGATATGTCTATATCGACTTGCCTTTTGATGCTGATCAAGAATATAGGGTCTGCCAAGCGTCCTTTTGCCTGCTGCATACATTTGCACAAACTAAATATACCCTTTTTCCTTATGGGAACAGGTTATATAAAGGGAAGCAACTAACTTTGTTCGGACTAAGTGGCATAGAAAAGTTTGCATATAAGACAAACAGATTTATATGAACTTTGCACCGAAAAATTTTAGACGATTTTATGTCAATCCTAATAAACTATCCCAAAAGATACAGATTTCTTTAAAAGATAAAGATTTTCAGACAAAGTACAGTGTGTTTTGAAGTCGCGTATGCAGTGTTCTTTTTTTGTTTCTGGAGTATATATTATGACTTTAGACAGTCTCTAAGCCGACTTTCAAACCGATATACATATATTTAGAACTAAGTATGCAATATTACAGAAAGCATATATGTATGACTAAAGCGACCCGTCTCATTGAGTTGAGATAATGCTCCATATAAACCTTATTAGCATCTCGATCTAGACATTCGTTTATATTATAAATTTCTGCATATATATACATAAATACGTATGTAAATGCAAATGAATATATGCATGTACATATGTATTTACGTATGCATCGCATGCAAGCGACCATTTAAATGCATCTCATGCACTTTATTAACCATATATGTACATACATGTATATCATTTCTTCTTTTGCAACACATTTACAGATGAACAGCAGCAATTCAGCTTCTTCCCTTCAGCAATTTATTACGCTGCCAATTAGTGAGAATCTCTTCCCAACGTACAATTGTCTACAAAAGTGCGAGTGAGACATAAACAAGTAGTTCATTAGCTATGAAAATTTCGACCTACGTTTTTCGCAGCAATTTTTCTTCCATCCTGTTACATTAACATCTTCTTAATTAAAATCCTAACACAAGACAATTTTTCCCCACATGCTTTAGACAATACAGTGCAGTGCGCCCCTAAGTCATAATGAGCGCTGTGTCATGCGGTGCTTAGTAAGAGGGGAAGAGGGCAAGCGGTATAGATTCATTTATGGTCGCTGGAGAGACTGACAAAAAGACAGAGTGCCATAAAAACGAAGGGGTAGAAATGCAATTGCCTAATTGGAATTTTGTGTTAATTTAGACAAGTGCCCACAAAGGTAGAATTATACCAAACACAAAAGACCCTGCACACAGGCATTCGACTCCACTTGCGCACAAATTTGTACTGGAATACTGAAATTTGCTATCTCGCTCTAGCAATCGGCAAATTTATTGCTAAATTGCGAGTAATCGGTTTTAGTTTCAATAACGACTCAGACTCAATCGTATACAGTTTCCACCCACACACAGCGCGAAATAAGGGGAAACCAAATGCGACAATTTAGTATACTTTCCCCTTTTTTCATAAACATAAACTGCATAGCATCGTTAGAATTGCTTAATCATTACAGCAACTAACAGCTACTCAGCAGCATCAAGAACACACCTAGCCAAGGTCGCCATCATCATTATCATCGCAGCTGTCAACATCTACATTAAATGTCCATCCACCACGCCCCAGATACGCCTCAAAATCAGCAAATGTAACAGGCGCACAGCAAAAGCAACAATTGGGTTGAAATGGAAAAGAGCTTGTGAGACAGAGAACAAGGAGAACAGATATGGCGTTTGCAAGCGCTTAAAAGAGCTGAACAGCTGAAAACCGCGGGCGCGAGATAAACAAAGATATGAGGAGAGAATAGCAATTGCGAGAGAGAGCAATAACAGTAACTGCAGCAGCATCGCTAGAGAAAGTTTAATGATGCCAGAGAAAGTCAATGGCATTCTGCTGAAGCGAGCAGAACGGTGCTGAATCTAGTTGAATGCGTACAACAAATTTTTAAGAATATGATTTTTACAAAATATGGATTTATATCACACAATTTTGTTTAGTTATCAGAATTTCCTTCAATAAATTATAAATTTATGTTATTTAATATGTTATTACAATTAGGACTATGAAGTGATAAACAATTTTCAAAAATGAAACATAAAAGTGTGCCGTGGGTTGTATATGGGCTACAATACTTCCTTTAATGCGTTACAAAATTTCATACAAATTAATAAAACCTTTTTGAACTGTTTGCGAATACAGTAGCCGCTCTGTTATGTGAACGAACTAATTCAGAGAGAGCCTGTTCATTAAATGGAGCTGTTCACATAATCGAAGGACTATAAAATAAATAAAGTCGTTTTCCAAATTGGTTTGCTAGTTATTAATGTATGTACATTAAAGAAGTCGGTTATATTTTTTTTTAACTTTTTTTTTTGCTGCAATGTTTTTCTGTAGCGCCTTCTCCCTGCTTCTTTGCAATACCAAAATGTCATTAATATTAGATATATTATTTTCACTCCAAGCAAAAACTTTATTGATCGCTTTCTTTTTGTACGCATTCCCTACCTAATTCGGGGAAGAACACATTTCTAACACGAGAAACAGTTCCAAAGTTCAACGGTTGCAAATTGTTCACATAATAGAGATAGAACCTCATGTGGAAAAATTTTGTTCTTTACTATTCTGGATGTTGACATAAGTGAGTGGTCATATAACCGAGCCGCTATTATATATATATATATATATATATATATATATATATATATGTATATATATATATCTAGCCATTACACATTACCCATTGTGGAGCATAGCCCCATCAGATTTGGACTTAAAAATGTAGAGTTAATTCTCACTATCACATTTACACGTATACCAAATATTGTCCCCGTACTTCATATTGATGCAATGATATGAGAAAAAGAGCGTTGACAGAATTTTCCAAACATTTAATGCAAGAGTAGGCACCCCCAAATATTTTGTAATTCTCCATACAATTCGAAATAAAATCACTGGCAATGTAGACATTGCCCTAGAATCATACAACATTCCCTTAAATTGGGAAGCTATGTATATACAAAATGTCTTACTGTACACTACTCAGATAAAAGAGACATGGGTACACTAGAGTACCAAATGACTACAATAATACAGGGTAATCAGCAATCGGCGGAAGAATTCTACCAAGCAGTTTAAGCACCTATCATTGATTTTTAATTTTCCGTGAACAATGGAAAGTATGAGTTTACACGACTCCCATTCGGTTTAAAAAATGCACCTTCAATTTTTCAGCGTGCACTGGATGATATACTTCGGGAGCACATTGGCAAAATATGTTTCATTTATATTGATGATATCATTATATTTAGTAAAGATAATGAATCACATATAAAACACCTTCAAGCGGTATTCAAAACCCTCCAAGAAGCTAATATGAAGTGCCAACTCGACAAATGTGACTTCTTTAAGAACAGGGTAGAGTACCTAGAATTTATCATTTCAGATGAAGGTATTGAAGCGAAACCCAGAATAGAATAGAAGCCATTATCAATTATCCCCCTCCCAAAACACTTTTTGACCTTCTATCTTTTCTTGGCATGGCTAATTATTATAGAAGGTTTATCCGGGATTTTGCTACACTATTAAAATCCCTCACCGTATTATTAAGAGGACGTGTGTCCAAAAACCTTTTTAAGAAAAAAATAATCAACACATTGGAAGCCTTTAACAAAATCCAGAGCGCCCTTATTTCAAAAGAAGTCATTCTGAAGTATACAGACTCCAAAAAAGAGTTTCACCTCACCACGGACGCTTCCAATTTCGGCATTAATGCAGTTTTATCCCAAAGCGATCACCCTATTACCTTCCTTTCAAGGACCCTCGCTAAAGCAGAAGAGAACTACGCCACTAACGAAAGAGAGATGTTAGCGATAATCTGGGCCTTAAAATCTTTAAGGAATTATTTATATGGTCGGGCTAAAGTAAACATTTTTACTAACCATCAACCATTAACTCATACACTTAGCAATTGGAATGGCAACGCCAGAATCAAAAGATGGAAATCTTTTCTAGAAGAATACGTCTACGAGCTGATCTGTAAGCCCGGAAGTTCCAATGTAGTTGCAGACGCCGTATAGCGATGAAAGCTCAGGTCATGAGCTAATCCTTAGTATTAAGGTATCCATTAATGTATTTAAAAATTAAATCTTTATCGAAACAAGTGAACACATCACTTATAAATTCTCAATTCCATTTCCAACATACCACAGACATAACATAACCGGACCAAACTTAATCACAAATGGATTAATCGATTTATTAAAAAAATATCTCAACCCCTCGGTTATTAATGCCATCTATACTTCCGAGAACCTAATGGGTAAAATACAATCCATATAGCCTTCGCATTTCCGAAATTATAAAGTGAGATTCACCCAGTCCAAAGTCACAGATCTGACGAATGAAGCTTCTCAAGAGGAAGAAATCCTTAAAGTTCACAACAGAGCACATCGTGCCTCCGAGGAAAACAAGTTACAGTTGTCAGAAATGTTTTACTTTCCTAAAATGAGGAAAAAAATAGAAACACTATAGTAAAGCAGTGCCAGATATGTAAAGAGGGAAAATATGATAGACCTAACCCAGAACTTCAAGAAACTCCCATCCCGCAGTTTCCCGGACATATTGTCCACTTAGACATTTACTATACATAGAAAACATCTCGTACTTACTGCAATTGACAAGTTCTCCAAACTGGCTCAGGGTAGATTAATCAAATCCAAAGCTGTTAAAGATATGCGTCAACCATTGCATGAACTTATCTTTTACTTTGGCGTCCCGAAACTCGTTGTGATAGACAACGAAAAAGCATTCAATTCAGCATCAATAATCTTCATGATGCAAGATCAATTAAAAATAAGAATATTTAAGGCTCCGCCTTGCAAAAGTTCAGTAAATGGACAAATTGAAAGATTTCATTCAACATTCTCAGAAATGAGAATTTTTAAAAAAGATAATGTCTATAGAACATGCCAAGAGTTATTGGATCGCAGTATCTATGAAAATAACTCGACAATACACGCTACAACAAAGAAAAGGCCCCTAGAAATATTTTTCGGTCGACTACCAAATGTTAGTTAATACCATCCTTGTATTATTACGAACAAAACAAAAATTATTCAAATCGGTCAAGCCGTTTTCGAGTTTTACCGAGACAAACGAACGGCGATTCATTAGGCTCTGTACCGAAGGTACAAGAGCCTTTTGGTTTTGAGCAAATGTATGTAACAGGTAGAAATAATGGTCGGAGACTCCCAAAGTCTGGCCGTCCGTATTTTAAAATTTTGCCCAAAAAATTTTAAAATCCCCCTTCCTCATAAAATCACCCTCAAGAATAAAAATTTCTTCGGCACAAAAAAAGTATGCCAGTATAGAGATAACGTCCCTCTAAGCCAAATCCAAAAAGTTCATCAAAAACGGATAATAAATGATAAGAATAGAAGCAATTGAATTTGAACGACTTATGATACTTCCGTCCTCCCTTTTTCTTTTCATACATTAAAAAATGTTTTATAAGGCACTTATTCGTGCAGTTAGAAGTGGTCATAAGCTCGGGAAACATTTAATGTGTTTGTTAGGCGAGCTGTACTGGTACAGGACCTATAACAGTCGGTTACGCCCGACTGTAATTTTCTTTCTTGTTTTTATATAAGTATATAGATTTCACAATTATTATGAATTTTGGTATGGCGATAGTGGGACCTTGGAGAAGGACATAGGCTACTTTTTGTCCCGGAGTGATCCATGGCTACTAAGTAATCCTATCAAGTTTGGTCAAAGTCGAATGGAATAACGCCCCGCTCCCATCTAAATGATTAACCATATTAGTCATATTTTTGCATATATTTGAGTATCAGGCATGTTAATGGGATCGGGAGAATTGAGATCCATTGGAAAACCTTGGACAGTTTGCCTATACTGGGCTTCATTTCGTTATATAAAATAAATGCAGCTAATTCAGCAATGTCCACCATATTATAAAACATGGCAAGTGACCAACGGTTTGTTGAGCGCTTGATGTGCCAAGCATCTGGTCCAATGTATCAACGCATTATTTGTTGGTTTTGTAATTTAAAATACCAACCGGCTTCTGTTTTTCAGTTTGCATGTCGACATCGCGAATATAATATCTTCATTGATGTGTGGTTCACTTTCAGCATCAGAATCATCAACATGAAAAGTTGGTTGATGTGTCAAGTCGTCATCTTCCGCACCTTCAAGACCAAATGCATGTATATCAACTTCATCGTCATCACTCATCTCCGCTGGCAGCCCATCAGAACCTGCCAGTATGTTATTTTTCAACTTTTTGATAACCTAATTAAGCATTTGTAACCAGATTTTCACTTTCGTCCTTACAGAAAGTTACTCCGGGTTTAAAACCTACGGTCAGACGCTTGACCTTATGATACAACTTTTGCGCTTTATTTCTGTCAAATAACCCCTCAACATCCTCAAATTCTCGCCCATTTTCTTGCGTCTGAAAAGTTCGCATTGCTCCCGACTCCAGAGTTCGCTGATAGAAGGCATTCTTCTATGTAGTAGCATTGTGACACTATTCGTCGTACTAAGAATTAGTCACAGGTTTTGCATAACCAATTACCTCCTTGACCACCCTATCCATGGTGCGGATGATGCATCTCCATTGCTCACATATGTTGAGGAGACCGAGAGTTTACCCGGAGCAGTCGGGCGAATGTGTCTGAGAAGGCTTCGGCGGTCTGTTGCGTTTGCAGCTTGCCGATATCTAGTTTGCGTATTGGAATGTGCGCAGTGCACCACACAGAGCCTAGAGCGTACCTAGGCAACAACAAGATTGTGGTCCGAGTCGATATTGAGACCACGTAACGTATAGCTTAAAATAAGTAGAATATAAAACCATTTCTCGATAAAAATCTATGACATACGCCAGAATTTGAAGACTCATTATATGTTGTTTAAACAATCATTTGCAGACTTTGAAGGCCATGAGAAGATTTGCATAGAAATCTTAAACTCTAGAGTTTAGTTCTCACAGTGCCAGATCATTAACAATTTTGGTTGAGTTTGCTGTCACTTCTAGTCGAATTTTGTACATATTTGAAATTATTTCTAATGCAAAATGTGATAAAAGTGATTTGAACAGGGTGTTACTTGTTAAATAATAGAATAGTGTAACTCCTATTGTTTGTATTACCTATACCTTGCTCACCTTCCTCTTCCGCAACTTAGTTTAATTTTTGGTTTTTCAGAAGCATAGGATCTCCAAGTTTTGTTTGTAAATTTTACCAAGATGTATAGTGTAAATATGTTATCCTATTAAAAATTATCAGCGCATAATAAATACAGTGAAAGAGTTATTAGTTAATATATATTCTTGGCATCACAAACAGCTTTATTTTCTATCATTCATAGAAATACTTCAAGACCTCGTTTAAAATTAAAAGAGAATCATGAATATATAGTCAGTTCGCTTCTTGATTTTAGGCATCTTTGACTATTCTCGGAGCCTAGGATTAGCTGTTAGGCGATATGTGGCCTAAAATCCAAATACATTTATGTTATGAATCATTGTAATGAACGAGATAGGTGCAGAACAAAATTTTTTTCTTCACAAAATAAAGGTAATAACTATTAAGATCATTATGCAGATTTTATAACCTGCTAGTCCCTCCGTATACAAACCAATCATTGTACGATCATACAATTAAATCGTGATAATAAATTTATTAAACAATAGCGGCTTGTTTAGACTGTTGTACTCCACAACTCCGACTTTCATTGGCGAAACTGGACGATGTCAGTTACAATAATTTTTCAATCTGAATACTTCTATTTGTTTGGTAAATCAAATGGGCTGATGGTTCATTCAGCATCCATTAAACGTTTTGTTGTTGTGCCCAGTGCCGAAGCTAATGGAATTAGGAACATAGGGTGATCCTCATGGTATCTTTGTGGCAATTGGGCTCTTCGCGTATACATATGTATTATATTTCATATTGCGTGTATTTTATATTTTTATTACATAGCTAGTACGGTTTTATGAGTTTATTGACACATGTGTGCGCTGCATTGATCGTTTGTCATCCAAGTACATCCAAGTTAGACGCGCATGCTCAGCTTGCTCGCATCTTATCGTACATTATTGTATTAATTGTTTCACGCACAAGCAGCGGGAACAGTATATTTATATATGTTGTGGAAGGCCAATGTGGTCAATGTTGATAACCACACAAGTAGCGTAGCAGAAGCAGCGGGAACAATATGTTTAAATATGTTTAAACATATCCAACAGTAGATTGGCTGTTGTGCTTAAATCTACAATTGACTGATATGAACCTAAGCAAATGGAGCTGATAAACAACGCCCATCTGTTGAAGAATCGTGTAATGGCTTGTCTTGGCAATAAGTATACGGATAACGATTTGACGCCGGTATGCCGCAGTTTGTGCAGTTTTTTTTGATAGTTTTACTGACTATAAATTTGTAGAGTCAACTCTAAATTTATAGATCGCTGAAATTTCTGCGAATAGAACATTAAGTCACAACTCTGGACGCATTGTTGTACCGATGGATAAGGAAAATTTAAAATATAGAGAAACAAAAACGAGCTTGAGGTGGTGCGGATGGATTTTATTGATAAAGTGAAAAAGGGTCATAGTTCTATATCGGACTATGAATGTAAGTGCAGGAATTCAGAGTAAATTGAAGTTCAAATTGCAAATACAGTGACGTCGCGATAACTTGAACTAATTAAAACCAGCCCTGTTCAAGTTAACGAATTGTTCACGTTTTCGAATAATTTTTTTTTAAATGAATAAACAATGTATTTTAACTTTATCTGATCTAAATTAAATCAAGTAACATAAAAAGGTTTGTTGTTGGAATGTTTGTATGACAATTATTTCGAAAAAAATGATGTAATTTTTGTTTGCCGTTTTTTTTGTGATAATAAATCTGATACGGCCTTTTCTCGAAGTATTTGAAGAGTACTAATTTTTTTCGGGCTGACCTTTTCATCTGTGGCCCACAAAATTGCTTTATTAAAAATGTTGACCGCTTCAGTTGAAGTTATACGGTCAATGTTCTCTGGTTCGTTATCCGTCTCCGATTCAGTGTGACTCTCTCCAATCGATTCCAAGTCAGCAAATGGGATATCCTCATTCCATTCATGTATGTCTTTTAATGTGTATGCAACCTGTAGATATTTGAATTAATAAAATTGTTAATTTTCAAATGTGTTTTCTTGGTATCATACGTGAGGGGTCAAATTCTGAAGAATATCAGCTGCTGTCCTCGACAAAGTTATTTTTTCCATTTCCAATTTCTTTTTTAGAATATTAAGTGGAATGTGATCCTCTTCATCTTCGGTCATTCTTGCAAAGCTTAAAATGTTATTCCAACATTTTGCAAGAGTTTCTTCACTAACACGGTTCCACGCTGCATACAGAAAAGTAACGGCATCTCTCAAAGTAATTTTTTTCATAGAATCTGTTAAATCAGAATCGTTACTAAAAACAGCTGCTAGTAAAGAATTTCTGTAATTCAATTTCGTAATTCTTATTGCATTTTGGTCCATCAGCTGAATTAGAGGAGTGACGTTTGGAGGCATAAACATTGCAACGATTAAGCCGTTTTCCGATTTCAATTCACTTTCTTCTGGATGTGATGAAGCGTTATCGATAAGAAGCAAAGCTTTTTCAGGTAATCGCTTACTTTTTAAATATTTTTTTACCTTTAATACGAGAACACAATGTTAACATAAATATTTATTGAGCTTATAAATCGTGTTCAGAACCATACCTGTGGCACAAATGAGAAATGAAACCAATTTTTAAACAAGTACGATGTCATCCAAGCCGTTTCGGAATTTTTATATTCTACGGGACAGTCAAAGTTTTTGAAGACACGAGGATTTTTCGCCTTTCCAATAACAAACATTTTTAATTTATGTTTTCCAGAAGCATTTGCGCACGCCAAAAATGTGATACGTTGTTTTTCGGATTTCCTTCCTGGTGCCTGCTTCTCCGACATAGAAACATAGGACTTTTGAGGAAGCAGTTTCCAATAGAGTGCCGACTCATCTGCATTATATATTTGCTCCGGGCATAATTCCATTTGTCTGATTTTTTTTTTCAATACAGCTTTGAATGGTTCTACCAATTCTGGCTGTGAGGAGAGCTTTTCACCTGTAATGGCTAAACGTCGAATTCCATATCGCTTTTTAAACTTTTGCAGCCAACCTGTACTAGCATTAAAACTTGATTCATTTTCATTTAATTTAGCATGTAATTGTTTCGCCTTTTCTTTTAAAATCAATGCATTTATTGGATAATGTTTACTCCTTTGAAGTAAAAACCACTTATATAAAGCATTTTCCATTTTAGGTAGTTCTGAAGCTCTTAATGTCTTTCTTTTTCCAGAGCCTGAGAAAGTGTTATTTACACAATTTAATATGCTTTTTTCTTTGTTTTTAATGCCACAAATAGTAGACTTCGCCACACCGTATTTTTTTGACAACGCAGTAACACTAGATCCATTTTTGTTTTCGCTAATAATATCAGCCTTTTCTTTAAGCGTTAAACACTTCAACTTTTTTCGCTCCATCAAATTCATACACAGCGTGCCAGCACAAGATCGATACTAAATAATTACTAAAACAAGTAAGAAAATCACAGTCGGGCGTAACCGACTGTAAGAGGCCCTGTACCAGCACAGGTCACCTAACAAACACACTAAATGTTCCCCTAGCTTATGACCAAACACATGACCACTTCTCACTGCACCACTAAGTGCCTTATAAAACATTTTTTTATGTATGAAACGAAAAGGGGGGTCGCTCAAATTCAATTGCTTATAAAATCGTTATTTATTATCCGATTTTGATGAACTTTTTGGATTTTGGCTTAGAAAGACGATATCTTTATACTGGCATACTTACTTTTTTTTGTGCCGAGGAAATTTTTAGCCTTGGGGGTGATTTTATGGGGAAGGGGGGGGAGGGGCAAGATTTCAAAATAAACTTGTAAAATTCCGGAGCAGTCCTAGTCGAATGCAAAAAACACGAAGTCTCTATCTATTACCGTTTCCGAGATCCTTTCGTTCATACGGACGGCCAGACGGACAGACGGACATGGCTATATCGACTCCTCTATCACTCCTGACCATAATGGTGGTAACTTTGGGGGGTCTCCGACCATTATTTCTACCTGTTACATACATTTGCACAAACCCAATAGGCTCTTGTACCTTCGGTACAGGGCCTAACAAACGACGCACTCAAGGCACGTAGCCTAATGCATTGACAAAAAAATAACGGGATTCTAACGGAAATTTAGGTGCAAAAGGATAATATGTATGCATATAAGTATGTATGTATAATATGTACATACATATACTTTAACTGTTTCTTATTTTTAACATTCATACATACATTTGTATGATACACAAAATGCATAGAAAGTCACAAAATAATTGTGCAAAAAATATAAAAAAAAAATTAAAAAAATTGTTCAAGTTATAGAGTACTCAATGGAACAAAAAAATTGTTTAAGTTTCGGAGTGTTCAAGTTTTGGGATGTT
>JAWNNP010000183.1:10000-31378 GCA_035044805.1 Leucophenga maculata | reverse complement strand
TTGACGAGGAATATTTCGACACCAAGCTTTTCCATGTCTTTCGTAAAGACATAGATGCTGTGGCGACTCAGCGCTCGAGAGGAGGTGGTGTTATTGTAGCTGTTAGACGTTATCTTTGCTGTGAACTTGTTGCTTTGTTCAATGATGGATCTCTACTGGACCAATTGGCTGTTGGTGTAATTGGTACATCGGAAAAGATATTTTTTTGTGTTTCGTATATCCCGCCTAACAGCTCTTATGAAGTCTACAACATGCACATGCAAAATATTTCGCATATACACTCTAATCTTACGAGTCGAGAACATTTGTGCGTTATTGGCGATTTTAACTTGGGTAAGCTAACTTGGATACACTTTCCTGGCTCGGCTTCTTTACTGCCATCTAATGTTCATTTACCGGAAGAGCTTTTGGTAGTAGATGAATTTTTTAATATGGGCTTAACCCAAATAAATCATATTCTTAATAGTCTACTTAAAATTTTGGATTTGGTATTTATTTCAAATAATATTGAATGGTCAATTGACCTTTGTGATCTGCCACTTTCTGATAGTGACATGCATCACAGACCATTAATCATTTGTATAAAAGCATTTGAATTTGCACCTTCTGTGCACCTTAATAACTGTTTTAATTTTAATCAATGTAATTTTGAATTATTACAGAATCGCATTAATGCGGTTAATTGGACTGAACTCTTATCGCACCTTAATGTTGAGGTTTGTTTTGAACATTTGTTAGCAAATTTATTAAATATTATATCTCAGTTAGTACCTTTAAAAAAAAACCAGTATATAAACTTCCGTGGTACACTGCTGGATTGAAGAAAATTAAAAATTTGCGTAATAAGTTCTATAAGCGGCATCTCAATACTGGGTGCATTTTAAGCAAAGAGAGATACTTGCATTATAAACGTGAGTTTAATTTCTTAAACAAATTCCTTTATAACCAGTACATTTTAAATATGGAAGAAGGTATGAAAAATGATCCTAAATTGTTTTGGAGTTTTGTAAAGTCAAAGCAGTCTTCATCCAATATCCCCTATTCTATGTTCTTTGCTAGTGTTACTTCAAGCTCTGAGTCAGAGATTGCTGATCTCTTCTCAACGTTTTTTAGTTCGAACTTTGAACCTAATGTAGACTGGCATGACGCTGATATACTTGATTCTTTAACTTCTTTGTTCAATACTATATCAAATTTAAGTTTGTCTGAAAATGATATTTTTGAGGCTATTTCAAATCTTAATAACTCGCATAAAACAGATTGTGATGGACTATCAGCTTATTTTTTGAAATCTTGTGTGCAGGCATTATGTTTGCCACTTTACATCATATTTAAAAAATCACTTGATTCTGGCAGTTTCATTGAAAGATGGAAAATAGCTACAATCACTCCAGTTTTCAAAGATGGTAAAAAAAATGACATTTCCAATTACAGAGCAATTTCTAAGCTATCAAATATATGAAAGGTTTTCGATCGAATCGTTTTTTAAACAATTATTCTTTCTTGTCAAATCTTACATTGACTTTAACCAGCATGGGTTTATGCCTGGCAGATCTACAGTTAGTAACTTAGCTGTATTTTATAATTTTGTCATAAATGCTTTTGAACAAAGATGCCAGGTAGATGTTATCTATACTGATTTCAACAAAGCTTTCGATAAAGTCTGTCATAGTGCACTTTTAAAAAAGCTTTGCAAACTTGGCATTCATTCGTCGGTTTTGAAATGGCTTCATTCCTACCTTTGTGATCGAGTGTACTGTGTTATAGTTAATGGTACCCGTTCAAAGAATTATGTGGCTACTTCTGGACTTCCTCAGGGAAGTATTCTAGGCCCTTTATTATTTATTTTATTTATTAATGATATTAGAAATTGCTTCCAAAACTCTGAATATCTATTATACGCTGATGATTTGAAAGTATTCAAGGCCATCAATGATTTGTCTGACTGCATTGATTTGCAAAAGGACATTAATAATGTTGTTTCGTGGTGCACTAAAAATTTACTTTTTCTCAATTTGAAAAAATGTTTTCATGTCACTTACAGTAAGCGATTGTCATCCCTCTCTACATCTTTTTCGATAGCTAACGAGATACTGAAAATAAAGTTTGAAATTTTAGATCTTGGGGTCATGTTCGAGTCCGGCTTTCATTTTAATAAACATCTAGATTACATTGTTCCAAAAGCATTTGCGATGATGGCATTTGTCAGACGTCATGCATTACAATTTACTGATCCTTATACTCGGCTTCTTCTTTTCTCCACCTTTGTTCGGTCTAAGTTGGAGTATGCTTCGTTTATATGGAATCCTTCCGCTGCGGTTCATATAAATAGACTTGAGCGCATTCAAAAAAAGTTTTTGAAATTTCTAATCACGCCCTTAAATTTTGCTAATCCGATGCCATCTTATATTAGTAGTTGTCGACTTTTGCATCTATCTACCCTTGAAGATCGTCGTTTAATGGTAGCTTTGATTTTCATTAATGATCTAGTTGTGGGTACTATTGATTGTCCAGCTCTATTACAACTGGTTTCTTTTAATACTCCTACTAGAGATTTACGCAATTTTTTGCCATTTAATATTAGTTTTCATAGAACTGCTTATGCAAGTGCTGAGCCTATAAGTAGAGCGCTACATCTATATAATTTGTTACCTCAGAATGTGCGATTTGAGTTTAGCTCAAATAGATATTTTATAAAAAATCAACTAAAGATGTATTATATCTGTAGGTACTAATTGTGAATTTTTATATTAGGTTAAGATATTTGTCTGTAAGAACTTACTGTTCATAGACGTATAAGTAAAATAAATAAATAAATATATATATATATATATATATGTATATATACATATGTATATATACATATATATATATATTTATATTTAGTTTATAAATGCATTTTCGGTTTTACTCACGTAATTCATAACGACGATCCCACGCAGAATGATCATTCCAGGTAGTGATGTTATGGTAGGCTGTAGCTTGGCTCGTTTCGATTTAAGAGTTTAAATGACCTATCCACATTAACAGTACAATTTTGATATACTTTACTTAATAATTAATTACTTGATTTATACATTTTTTTTGTTACTCTTAATTCTTATTGATTCATCATTATTGGTTAATCTAGGCTTCTTAACCGATTACTTTGTTTAAATGCCATCCAGATTTAAATACAAAAAAAAAATAACTAACTTAAGGCAACATGGCATATTATACCACAACACAATTTAGAAATCATTAAATTTTGTAACCAAGGAAATTTTACGGTTATAGAAAGAAAATATATATATAACAATCTACATTTTCTTAACAATCACTTTGTATCGGTTTTATAGTGCAAACAATTGTCTACATAAATAATGACATAATACACTGCACAAATCGAGTTAATTGTAAATAAAAAATGTCCTTAACAGTTATCGCAAACTTTTATACGGACTCATTGTTGCGACAAACACAGAGATATTAGCTTAAACGTGCACTTTTGTTTAAAAACATTTAGGCTGCAAACATAGTGCGCGCTGAGACGAAGATGAAGACGAAGCTGAAGACGAAAAACTGCGCAGAAGGATTTATATGAATTCGCTCGAATTCGTTCACAGTGCATGCGAAGACGAAGATCAAGACGAAACGCAAGCAATCAGCTTGAAACGGTGCTGTACTGAATTTGAAGCTGAATCGTTTGCTGTTTAGCTGTTGTTGTTGCTGCATTTGAGTTCTGTATATGCTTTGGCGCCGAATATGTTAAAATTTAGTTGCAATTTGTGTTTTGGTGGACGCACACGTATAAATAAAATGTTCATAATGAACGAGGATTTGATCGCAGCGGTTTTTAAAAAACGCTGCCTATGGGACCAGCAAAATAATCTATATCATATATATATCAAATTAATAGGATAGATTCTCTTTTTAAATTTTATTTTACATCTTAATTTAAAAAAAAAATTTTCTTGTAACATCAGCTCATCATCTGATGACAAATCCATTGCGACTCAAATAACAAAAACGGAACTAATTCGTCTTGCACTATGTTCACCTATTAGCTTACTCGCAACGCAAGCAATTCGTCTTCAGCTTCATCTTCATCTTCGTCTCAGCGCACACTATGTTTGCAGCCTTAGTTTCATTTCTTTGCTTTAGAGCTTCGTTGCAGTTAATAGATTGGTTGTTGTTGGTAGTTATGCGCTCTACAAAAACAAACTATTCCCGAAAACAAATAAAAACTATGTTAATGATCTTTTGGCGCTTTTCATTTTTCCGCTGCTTATCTTTTCATTTAAGTGTGTATGTGTGTGCTTAATTTATCGCTCCGAGAAGGCACTTTGAAATTGGCTGCAAGGTTGTCGATTTTGGTATGGCCGCTAGGGGTGCTCCGGCCGGTATGAAACCGCCGTCGCCCTGTGAAAAGGGTATGGGAGGTTGGCTGGCTATATTTAACTATCTTGTCAATTTTTCTTACCCGTCTCCTGGCGGATTGCTAACAAAACAGTCGTTAGCCAGTTGGTATAGCCTGTCTGCGTCTTCTAGCTCGTCTAGGTGGAGAGGATGGCTGGTGAGTTGCTGTGATACCGGTCGATTAAATTTTTGTCGTATTTTCCTTGGAGGTAGCACGCTTCACGTCTAATCGTTGCACCAGTCGGAAATGAAGAAGGACCGGTTAAGATACGACTGTGCGCACTCCAACCGGTTAGGTTATATTTTGTACAGCCGATGATCGGCCTATCATGATCGGTCCTATCTGTCGATAATGAATTATCGGTATTGGCAACATTTCCTATGAGTGTCTGGGCCGATTAATTTTAAATCGATGATCAATATTTTGAAACAACATCCCTTACGAAACAGATTAAAACGAAGGTACTCGTTAGATGAGTTTGAAGCTGAAGAGGGGATCACTCAATAGCGAAGGGTATTCACCAAAGGTCTTAAGCATGATATGTCCCGATTTCTCGACCTTGCAAATTTTATAAAAAATATAGACGAATTTCCAAGTTTAGTTTAACGCGAACTTTAAGCCTACTGGTGCTAATTTTCGGTATAATTTCCGGCTAGGTTGCTTAGCGTGCGCTTCCGTTTTATTACTTCACCTCCTACATCAAAATCTTTAACCCTTGAGCGTAAATTGAACGTTCGTTGGTTTGCCATCGTAGGATTTCTTCATACGTTTTCCAATGGAAGCCCGAATACTAATAAATTCATCTTCTCTACTTAGTTTTAATGTACTGTCTGAAAATGACTTGTAGTTTCTTCCACAGTTTGTAATCAATGCCATGTGTTATCATGTGTTGCCCAAAAACAACAAAATATGGCGAAGACCCGATATAGATTGAGTGTAATGTATTTCTTGATGCTCCGTTAATAGACACTGATGTATAAGTGCCAATTTCTCTGATCTACTACGTACGTACGACCTCAGAAAAGCATTAATATAAAAAATTAACAAATTCTGCAGCATCAGCTTAGGGCAGCGGTACGCATATGATCGCTCACGCATATGTTAGCCAGAAAATTTTTAAACTCATAACTTATAAATTGGCTACCATTGTCGCCGACTACTACATCAGGTACTCCAAAAATATCGGATATGTGTTCTCTTAAGTATTCCCTTAGCGGTCTTTGCATTAAAGTTCTTTACTGGTTTTAGAAAACGTGAATTTCGAAAAATGATCTAATACAATAAATAATCCTATATTTCCGATCTTAGATAACGGGGAAAAGGACCAATAAAATCGAGGTAAAGCCGTTGAAAGGGCCTTTCGCTAACTACCATGTTTCCCAGAGGAGGTCTTTGCATCTGCGTTGGGTACTTGCATGTACGAGAAATGTCGCAGTATACTCTCGTACTTGTACTACTAGTTTGGGCCAGTAGAACTTTCGTCTAATGCGTTCTAAGCATTTCGCTGTACCACAATGTGTCAGCAGAGGGTTGATCATGAGCAGATTTGATTACTTGCTTGCGCAATTCTCGTGGAACATACAATTTCCAGGCGTGATCGTCTAGTGCTTCGTTACCTGAAGACAAATGTGGTTCGGTGGTATATATAACCATCAATCACTTGGAAATCTGGAAGATTTGCCTTGGTGAATTTTTCTTTCAGTGCTTCAGACGTAAATGAAACATCATTTAGATCTATATCCGAAATAGTTCTCACTTCAATTGCAGCTATTTCAGCTTCTTCTTCCTGATGAGCTCGAGACAACGCGTCGGCTACTTTGTTTTGCGATGCTCAATATGAAAATTGAATGCTTGTAGCTTTATTGCCCATCTAGCAAGACGTCCACTAAGATCTTGTTGATTCATAAGCCAACGAAGACTTGCATGGTCTGTTACTACTGTAAACTGGTGTCCTTCTATGTACATACGAAACTTTTTAATCGCTAATACTACGTCAAGACATTCGAATTCGGTTACTGAATAATTTCGTTGTGCTTTATTAAGTTTCTTTTACATATAAGCAATGGGTCTTTCTTGTCCGTCTTTATAACATTGGGCTAATACTGCTCCAATACCGTGAAGTGAAGCATCACATTGCACAATAAAAGGTTTGTCATAATATGGGTTAATCAAAAATGGTGCTGAGCATAGTTTGTTTTTAATGACCCCAAATGCTTCCTGAGCTTCTTCAGTCCACGTGAAGGATTTGCCTTTTGTCACTTCTGTTAGAAGTAAATCCGGCAAAAATTAATGCTATTATGAATTTTCTGGCACCGAAATCTAAAAGACAGTTAAGGAGCTTTTTGGGCATGACGGGTTGGTACCAGCATTTTGTTGAGAACTATTTCTCGGTGGTTTTTCATCTAACAGAAGTGACAAAAGGCAAATCCTTCACGTGGACTGAAGAAGCTCAGGAAGCATTTGGGGTCATTAAAAACAAACTATGCTCAGCACCATTTTTGATTAACCCATATTATGACAAACCTTTTATTGTGCAATGTGATGCTTCACTTCACGGTATTGGAGCAGTATTAGCCCAATGTTATAAAGACGGACAAGAAAGACCCATTGCTTATATGTAAAAGAAACTTAATAAAGCACAACGAAATTATTCAGTAACCGAATTCGAATGTCTTGACGTAGTATTAGCGATTAAAAAGTTTCGTATGTACATAGAAGGACACCAGTTTACAGTAGTAACAGACCATGCAAGTCTTCGTTGGCTTATGAATCAACAAGATCTTAGTGGACGTCTTGCTAGATGGGCAATAAAGCTACAAGCATTCAATTTTCATATTGAGCATCGCAAAACAAAGTAGCCGACGCGTTGTCTCGAGCTCATCAGGAAGAAGAAGCTGAAATAGCTGCAATTGAAGTGAGAACTATTTCGGATATAGATCTAAATGATGTTTCATTTACGTCTGAAGCACTGAAAGAAAAATTCACCAAGGCAAATCTTCCAGATTTCCAAGTGATTGATGGTTATATATACCACCGAACCACATTTGTTTAAGGTAACGAAGCACTAGACGATCACGCCTGGAAATTGTATGTTCCACGAGAATTGCGCAAGCAAGTAAACAAATCTGCTCATGATCAACCTTCTGCTGCACATTGTGGTACAGCGAAATGCTTAGAACGCATTTGGCGAAAGTTCTACTGGCCCAAACTAGTTGTACAAGTACGAGAGTATACTGCAAATTGTCGAACATGCAAGTATACAACCCAGATTCAAAGACCTCCTCTGGGAAACATGGTAGTTAGCGAAAGGCCCTTTCAACGGCTTTACCTCGATTTTATTGGTCCTTTTCCCCGATCTAAAGTCGGAAATATAGGAATATTTATTGTATTAGATCATTTTTCGAAATTTACTTTTCTAAAACCAGTAAAGAAATTTAATGCAAAGATCGCTCTCGATTTCTTAAGAGAACACATATTCTATGTTTTTGGAGTGCCTAAAGTGGTAATCAGCGACAATGGTAGCCAATTTATAAGCAATGAAATATGGTGTGGAACATATGCGTACCGCCGTATAGAGTCCCCAAGCTAATGCTGCAGAACGTGTTAATCGTTCATTTAACGCTGCTCTGAAGTCATACATACGAGTAGATCAGAGAAATTGGGACGTATATATCAGTGCTATTAACGGAGCATTGAGGAATTCATTACATCAATCAATCGGGTTTTCGCCATATTTTGTTGTTTTTGGACAACACATGATAACATATGGTAGTGATTATAAACTGTTGAAAAAACTATAAGCACTAACAGACAATACCTTAAATCTAAGTAGAGAAGATGAATTTATTAGTATTCGGGCATCCATTGAAAAACATATGGACGAAATCATACGAAGCAAACCAACGAACGTACAATTTACGCTCAAGGGTTAAAGATTTTGACGTAGGAGATGAAGTAATAAAACGAAATCATACGCTAAGCAACCTAGCCGGAAATTATACCGAAAATTAGCACCAGTAGGCATTAAAGTTCGCGTTAAAGCTAAACTAGGAAACTCGTTCTATTTATTAGAAAATTTGCAAGGTCGAGAAATCAGGACTTATCATGCTAATGACCTTTGGTGAATACCCTTCGCTATTGAGTGATCCCCTTTTCAGCTTCAAACTCATCTAACGAGTAGCTTCGTTTTAATCTGTTTTGTAAGGGATGTTGTTTCAAAATATTGATCATCGATTTAAAATTAATCGGCCCAGACACTCATAGGAAATGTTGCCAATACCGATAATTCATTATCGACAGATAGGACCGATCATGATAGGCCAATCATCGGCTGTACAAAATATAGCCTAACCGGTTGGAGTGCGCACAGTCGTATCTTAACCGGTCCTACTTCATTTCCGACTGGTGCAACGATTAGACGTGGAGCGTGCTACCTCCAAGGAAAATACCTCAAAAATTTAATCGACCGGTATCACACAACTCACTAGCCATCCTCTCCACCTAGACGAGTTAGAAGACGCACACAGGCAATACCAACTGGCTAACGACTGTTTTATTAGCAATCCGCCAGGAGACGGGTAAGAAAAATTGAAAAGATAGTTAAATATAGCCAGCCAACCTCCCATACCCTTTTCACAGGGCGACGGCGGTTTCATAACTGCCGGAGCACCCCAGCAGCCATACCAAAATCGACAACCTTGCAGCCAATTTCGAAGTGCCTTCTCGGAGCGATAAATTAAGCACACACATACACACTTAAATGAAAAGAAAAGCATGGAACATAGTTTTTATTTGTTTTCGGGAATATATGTTTTTGTAGGCGCATAACTACCAACAACAACCAATCTATTAACTGCAATGAAGCTCTAAAGCAAAGAAATGAAACTAAGGCTGCAAACATAGTGTGCGCTGAGACGAAGATGAAGATGAAGCTGAAGACGAATTGCTTGCGTTGCGAGTAAGCTAATAGGTGAACATAGTGCAAGACGAATTAGTTCCGTTTTTGTTATTTGAGTCGCAATGGATTTGTCATCAGATGATGAGCTGATGTTACAAGAAAATTTTTTTTTTAAATTAAGATGTAAAATAAAATTTAAAAAGAGAATCTATCCTATTAATTTGATATATATATGATATAGATTATTTTGCTGGTCCCATAGGCAGCGTTTTTTAAAAACCGCTGCGATCAAATCCTCGTTCATTATGAACATTTTATTTATACGTGTGCGTCCACCAAAACACAAATTGCAACTAAATTTTAACATATTCGGCGCCAAAGCATATACAGAACTCAAATGCAGCAACAACAACAGCTAAACAGCAAACGATTCAGCTTCAAATTCAGTACAGCACCGTTTCAAGCTGATTGCTTGCGTTTCGTCTTGATCTTCGTCTTCGCATGCACTGTGAACGAATTCGAGCGAATTCATATAAATCCTTCTGCGCAGTTTTTCGTCTTCAGCTTCGTCTTCATCTTCGTCTCAGCGCGCACTATGTTTGCAGCCTAAATGTTTTTAAACAAAAGTGCACGTTTAAGCTAATATCTCTGTGTTTGTCGCAACAATGAGTCCGTATAAAAGTTTGCGATAACTGTTAAGGACATTTTTTATTTACAATTAACTCGATTTGTGCAGTGTATTATGTCATTATTTATGTAGACAATTGTTTGCACTATAAAACCGATACAAAGTGATTGTTAAGAAAATGTAGATTGTTATATATATATTTTCTTTCTATAACCGTAAAATTTCCTTGGTTACAAAATTTAATGATTTCTAAATTGTGTTGTGGTATAATATGCCATGTTGCCTTAAGTTAGTTATTTTTTTTTTGTATTTAAATCTGGATGGCATTTAAACAAAGTAATCGGTTAAGAAGCCTAGATTAACCAATAATGATGAATCAATAAGAATTAAGAGTAACAAAAAAAATGTATAAATCAAGTAATTAATTATTAAGTAAAGTATATCAAAATTGTACTGTTAATGTGGATAGGTCATTTAAACTCTTAAATCGAAACGAGCCAAGCTACAGCCTACCATAACATCACTACCTGGAATGATCATTCTGCGTGGGATCGTCGTTATGAATTACGTGAGTAAAACCGAAAATGCATTTATAAACTAAATATAAATATATATATATATATGTATATATACATATGTATATATACATATATATATATATATATATATATATTTATTTATTTATTTTACTTATACGTCTATGAACAGTAAGTTCTTACAGACAAATATCTTAACCTAATATAAAAATTCACAATTAGTACCTACAGATATAATACATCTTTAGTTGATTTTTTATAAAATATCTATTTGAGCTAAACTCAAATCGCACATTCTGAGGTAACAAATTATATAGATGTAGCGCTCTACTTATAGGCTCAGCACTTGCATAAGCAGTTCTATGAAAACTAATATTAAATGGCAAAAAATTGCGTAAATCTCTAGTAGGAGTATTAAAAGAAACCAGTTGTAATAGAGCTGGACAATCAATAGTACCCACAACTAGATCATTAATGAAAATCAAAGCTACCATTAAACGACGATCTTCAAGGGTAGATAGATGCAAAAGTCGACAACTACTAATATAAGATGGCATCGGATTAGCAAAATTTAAGGGCGTGATTAGAAATTTCAAAAACTTTTTTTGAATGCGCTCAAGTCTATTTATATGAACCGCAGCGGAAGGATTCCATATAAACGAAGCATACTCCAACTTAGACCGAACAAAGGTGGAGAAAAGAAGAAGCCGAGTATAAGGATCAGTAAATTGTAATGCATGACGTCTGACAAATGCCATCATCGCAAATGCTTTTGGAACAATGTAATCTAGATGTTTATTAAAATGAAAGCCGGACTCGAACATGACCCCAAGATCTAAAATTTCAAACTTTATTTTCAGTATCTCGTTAGCTATCGAAAAAGATGTAGAGAGGGATGACAATCGCTTACTGTAAGTGACATGAAAACATTTTTTCAAATTGAGAAAAAGTAAATTTTTAGTGCACCACGAAACAACATTATTAATGTCCTTTTGCAAATCAATGCAGTCAGACAAATCATTGATGGCCTTGAATACTTTCAAATCATCAGCGTATAATAGATATTCAGAGTTTTGGAAGCAATTTCTAATATCATTAATAAATAAAATAAATAATAAAGGGCCTAGAATACTTCCCTGAGGAAGTCCAGAAGTAGCCACATAATTCTTTGAACGGGTACCATTAACTATAACACAGTACACTCGATCACAAAGGTAGGAATGAAGCCATTTCAAAACCGACGAATGAATGCCAAGTTTGCAAAGCTTTTTTAAAAGTGCACTATGACAGACTTTATCGAAAGCTTTGTTGAAATCAGTATAGATAACATCTACCTGGCATCTTTGTTCAAAAGCATTTATGACAAAATTATAAAATACAGCTAAGTTACTAACTGTAGATCTGCCAGGCATAAACCCATGCTGGTTAAAGTCAATGTAAGATTTGACAAGAAAGAATAATTGTTTAAAAACGATTCGATCGAAAACCTTTCATATATTTGATAGCTTAGAAATTGCTCTGTAATTGGAAATGTCATTTTTTTTACCATCTTTGAAAACTGGAGTGATTGTAGCTATTTTCCATCTTTCAATGAAACTGCCAGAATCAAGTGATTTTTTAAATATGATGTAAAGTGGCAAACATAATGCCTGCACACAAGATTTCAAAAAATAAGCTGATAGTCCATCACAATCTTTTTTATGCGAGTTATTAAGATTTGAAATAGCCTCAAAAATATCATTTTCAGACAAACTTAAATTTGATATAGTATTGAACAAAGAAGTTAAAGAATCAAGTATATCAGCGTCATGCCAGTCTACATTAGGTTCAAAGTTCGAACTAAAAAACGTTGAGAAGAGATCAGCAATCTCTGACTCAGAGCTTGAAGTAACACTAGCAAAGAACATAGAATAGGGGATATTGGATGAAGACTGCTTTGACTTTACAAAACTCCAAAACAATTTAGGATTATTTTTCATACCTTCTTCCATATTTAAAATGTACTGGTTATAAAGGAATTTGTTTAAGAAATTAAACTCACGTTTATAATGCAAGTATCTCTCTTTGCTTAAAATGCACCCAGTATTGAGATGCCGCTTATAGAACTTATTACGCAAATTTTTAATTTTCTTCAATCCAGCAGTGTACCACGGAAGTTTATATACTGGTTTTTTTTTAAAGGTACTAACTGAGATATAATATTTAATAAATTTGCTAAAAATGCTTCAAAACAAACCTCAACATTAACGTGCGATAAGAGTTCAGTCCAATTAACCGCATTAATGCGATTCTGTAATAATTCAAAATTACATTGATTAAAATTAAAACAGTTATTAAGGTGCACAGAAGGTGCAAATTCAAATGCTTTTATACAAATGATTAATGGTCTGTGATGCATGTCACTATCAGAAAGTGGCAGATCACAAAGGTCAATTGACCATTCAATATTATTTGAAATAAATACCAAATCCAAAATTTTAAGTAGACTATTAAGAATATGATTTATTTGGGTTAAGCCCATATTAAAAAATTCATCTACTACCAAAAGCTCTTCCGGTAAATGAACATTAGATGGCAGTAAAGAAGCCGAGCCAGGAAAGTGTATCCAAGTTAGCTTACCCAAGTTAAAATCGCCAATAACGCACAAATGTTCTCGACTCGTAAGATTAGAGTGTATATGCGAAATATTTTGCATGTGCATGTTGTACACTTCATAAGAGCTGTTAGGCGGGATATACGAAACACAAAAAAATATCTTTTCCGATGTACCAATTACACCAACAGCCAATTGGTCCAGTAGAGATCCATCATTGAACAAAGCAACAAGTTCACAGCAAAGATAACGTCTAACAGCTACAATAACACCACCTCCTCTCGAGCGCTGAGTTGCCACAGCATCTATGTCTTTACGAAAGACATGGAAAAGCTTGGTGTCGAAATATTCCTCGTCAAAAAAATCTGAGCCTCTGCATATTAAATGTTTGAATATCTCCAGCAGACAATTCATGTAAAGCACTGGCGCCAGGGGCGGTGATTAGCAGTTTTTTGAAGCAGGTGACATCGCAACAACAAGCTCCTGCTTATGTCCAATCGGCGTTGAAGTACGTGGTTGAAGTGTAGCAGCAGAGTTTATTGGTGTATTTATTTATATATATATATCAATTTAATGAGCTACGGCTAACCCTTGAGTCTTTAACTCATTATCAACTTAAATTCGTAAATTAATAATCTAAAAGAAAATTGATATATTAAATATATAAGGAAAATTACTATATTACATGAAATATTAGTAAATTACATATATAAATTCCTTTTTTTTGTATTAGATTAGAAATTTCTCTAGATTTCATAATGAAACGCAATTTAACTATATAATCTTTAAATGTATTCCAAATTAAATGAATAACATTTTTGAAAATTTCTGTTTTAAAAATTCCTATTAAGGCATATAAATTAAATAATGAAATGTATAAATAATCTGAAATAATCGTGTAAATCATTTAGGCAGCCAAAGCAAATCGAAGGCATATTAGAGGGTAGACACCATCTGATGGTTCTACATGGTAGGGTAGAGTAAAGACGAATGGCTATCTAAACCTAAGCCATTCCAAATTCTCGGCAAGTAAAACCAAAGATCGGAAATTTTAGCTTGTGTGTGATCCCTTCTCCCATTCCCTAAAGTACTCTGTCGACATTCTGTGAACCAAAGAACCCCACCCCAGCCCTGAGCACAGCCGTACCCAATAGACAGAGTCGGTTTCTCATCAGTTCGGCAGTGATGCATAAACAATAGTAGTCTGTTCGTTACAAAAGCTGGGCAAAAAGAAGGAAATCTATATGTTATTGACAAAGGAGATAAGCCACTGCATACGTTACATGTGGATCATCTTGGACCGATGGATACGACTTCAAAGCAATATAGATATATTTTTGCGATGGTGGATGGTGGAAGCATGAGTATGGTTATAAAACTGGTGACATGGTGGCGATTCGTCGTACGCAGTTTGTAGCAGGAAGGAAACTAGCGAGCGAATACCTTGGACCATACGAAATAACAAAGGTTAAACGCAATGGTCGGTACGAGGTCAGAAAGACAGCAGATGTAGAAGGTCCGATCAATACAGCTACCAGTTGCGATAACATGAAGTTATGGAAATACGTTAGCGAAAATGAAGATTTATTATCATCTGAGACAGATGATGATCAGGATGGCCGAATGTTAAAGGTAGATACGATGAAGCTCACATTAACCTATCCCTGCAGCAGTACCAGTTTACAGCAGCTCTTTGTACTGTAAGGGCTGTAAACGTATGTGTAAATAGGATAGTGTGTGGGTAGTTGGAGTCGTTTAACTCAGCAAAGTTGGAGTCGTTGAACTCAGAAAAGTTTGAGTCGTTGAACTCAGTAAAGTGGAAGTCGTTCACTAGCCGCGGAAGAGTAAAGTCGTAGTCGTCGTTAACAGTTGCACTTAAAGTTAAATCATATTATAGTTACCTTTAATTGACCTTAAATTAACATACATACTAAATTACGAACTATACAGTGAATAAACTATTTGCTACTTGTGAAATACAACATTCATTGTTTTCTCGTATTACATACATATATATAAAAAGTTTACGAAAACTTTCCTTATAATAAGCTTAATCATATATTTCAATTATAACTTAATGTAATTTACATCAAAATTTAATTTAGATTTTAATATTATTTATGTATTATTAGGATCTACGATTTCATTTCGGTGTTAAATTTTATTTTAACAATAGTTCTGTCTCTTTAATAACCTTTTTCATCAACAAAATTGTTTTCATTCTTTTCTTTGACAGTTTTTATTATATACATACTTGGGTTTTTTTTTAATATTTTGAAATCCTATATTTTGAAGTAGTTCACGGTCACTAAATTCTTGGTGGTCAGATCTACCCTCTTTTCTAATGGTTTTTTCTTTTTTCTTTTGAATTGTTTTACTCAGCTATTTCCAAGCAGATTAAAGGCCAGTGTTTTATTGTCAATGTCCTCTTTTTCCAGTTTAAAAGTTCGTTTATGTCAGAATTCAGAATTCTCGATATATGACCTTCCAATGTAAGTGTTAGGTGAAGTAAAGTGCTTTGTGCATTAAAAAAAATTGATATACTCAGTATTAAATTCATTGTCAGCAACGATTTTTTAGACTTACCCAAATTTGCAAATCTTCCTTTTAGAGCATTAGTAATTGTTATCGAATTTCTATCTAAAAGATAATGAATGGAAACATATTTTGTTAACTTTTCAATACATGTTAAAAACATTGTTGTTTTATTAAGAATCCATATATCGACATGGGTGATTTGATTAGACTCGGTGTTTCCGATACTTGTCACATACTACAAACAATACAGTTATTTATAAATTTATGAATTTCGAGAAAAAAGTTTGGGAGTTATATTGAATCCTTTAGTTCTAAATAAGTCTCTTGTATCCCCCTATGATTTTTCTCTAAAAAATGTTTTCAATTACATACTTCTTTTCCGAAAATATCATTAAGAATTTTAGTACGTTTTAAAAAACGCATTCCACGATTTTTTGAAAAATATTAAACAATTGTATTTTGGAATTGTACAAAAATAGATAAGTCGTCACAAAAAATTGCAACTACTCCTTTGACCGGAAGTAGTTCTTTTAATATCTTTAGAACAACCTCCACGTTGTATTCTTTAATTGTTATTATCGAACGAATTTTTTTCTTATATTTTACAATTTGTAATTATGTTTGTTTATTTAAATTAATTGTTGCATGATATATGAATGTTATATATTTATGTATTCTGTGTGGTTGCCAACTAAAAAGAAAGGAGCAATCAAAACTCAATATTTAAAATAAACGAATTTTTTTTGTGTCGATTGTATTTTGTAATTTGTTGTAATTATAATTGTTCTTAATTTATTTACAACATTTCATATATGTATATATATAATATATTTATGTTCAACTGTTGTTTTATATATGTTTGAAAATTGGTTTTACTTATTTGCGACTTGTTCTAGTGTGTTTTATTAATCAACTAAACTTCGCTTTCGATCCGGCACAAGACGAAAGATAGCAAAGGCACAAAACAAATAAGATGGTGCGAGTTAGACAGAGCATTTGTTTTGTGTGTAGAGCGAGCAGCATAAACAAGGTATATTTTTTGTGTCTAAATGTGTTTTGCAATCCGCTAGTGCCACCATGCTTAAAGATTTTTTGGGAGAATTTCGAACTTCGTTTTTAAGAAGGTAGGATGCTGCTGAAATTGTTAAAACAAAGCTAAAAATAGTTAAATTTTATCAAAATTATTTTAACCCTCAGCAATAACGTATTTTATGTGCTTTTTGTGAAACAATTGGCGAAGATGAGGAACTCAAAAAGAAATAGAAAAACAATCAGCAAAAATGAAATTTTTCCTTAGCTCTTCTATCGCAAAGAGCCTGGCGAAAGAATTTCTTTTTATCAAACTCTTTTACAATTTGCAATTTTTGTTTAATTTGTTTATAACAATGCATTACTAATAATTTGTTTGATATTGAGTAGCCATTCACTTTCCAACGTAAAAGTACGTAAAACTGCTAGAGTTGCCAAGTAAGCATTTTAATTTAGCGGGCAACAAACTAAAATCTATTTTTACATGGAAACTACAATATTAAATTCACATTTTTCAATTAATTTGCATTTAACTAAATTTTGGCACAAAAAACAAAACATAATAATACAAATAAAACATTCCTAGTAATTGTTTTTTAGGGATGTGTAACATGTATGTCATGTTGTAAAACGCTAGTGAATGAACTACGCCATTGAAAACGCTATGAGTTCTGTGGCATGGTGCTGGGTATACTTAACAAGTTAAGAACGCACAGATTTTCTTCTTCTTTCCAGAGACATAAATTTTAGTTCGCTTGCTGTAGTCAAACGCAAAGGTTGTCCCCACGCATGATTGTCCTGTATTTTACACAAACACGAACACTCACGCAAAAGAAACATTGCGTTAGTTTGATTTCAACTACTAGTTGTTGTTGGCTTCCCTCTCTCTCTCTTTTGCTCATTTTGCCTCTCTCAAAATTTATGTCACCGAGTGAACGTTTAGGATCTTACCTTGTTAAGTATACCCTGGCGTTTTGTACATTTTTGAGCGATTTGGCAACACACCAAAACTTTAAAATTTTCTGTTGCATGCCAGAATTATTGCGATTTTATTAAAAAGACAAAACTAAAATTAATATTGTAAATAAAAATAAGCAGACGCACAAAACTATAATAAGTTATAATTAATACCTAAATCTAAGTGAAATCAATAAATAAAGCAACCTTCTAAGGGGTATTATAATTCAGGTGTGCGGTAAACTTCCAGATTCATATAACATATATGCTATACGCCGACATTTTTAAGAGTAGCAAAAAATTTTCGCATGCATTTCGACAGTACAGCCACTATATATCAAATGCGCAGCGCGGCTAAGGCCATAATGTCGAACAATAAGGCGAAGGCGCTGGTGACTGCTTTTGAAGATAAAGAAGATGCAGCGGCCGGAGAAAACAACATCCTTGATGAGGAAATAGCTACAGCGGACGGAGAACTCAAGAACAACTGTGATGACGAAGTTTTGGTGTTAGGTTTTTAACAACTCAAAACGAAAATACAGACGTTGTTGAGGTGGTGCAAGTTTTTTGAGTTGGTGGTTTGGGTGTCAGTGGTGATTCTTCGAACAAAGCGTGAGAAAATTTGAGTACTAAATGCAGCATTCGTCGGTTGTTGGCAACAAGGGCGCCGTTGGAAATTGTACACCATATTTTAAAAATGTGTTGTGTGGCGAGGTTAAATTAGCGGACAATTTTTTCTTCATGTCGACCCCGTACATTTGTGGATGGAAGAATTTGAAACAGTTTGCATTGTTCTTGGTGTCCCCCAACATCACTATTAGCTTTACGCAAAGCGATTGCTATGTTGGAAGTGTTCGGTAACGGAGCTACTCAGTATGAAGTAAGCAATCAGCTGGAGGATTTAGAAAGGAAGATTAAGAAAGGTGAGACTTTATTTCATCGAAATGAGTGGGATTGTACGGCAGGCCAAGTTTAAAGACGTCGACATTATTCAGCATATAGTGAGCGGTCTACAAGATAAGAGCGGCATTGCATTTTGCATCTTCCAAAGCACTATATATTTGAGCCGCCAAGTAAAAGCAGGTTCCGAGGAGTAGGTGGACCTAATATTATTGTTTGAGGTCAAATAAGATGTATTATAGGATATAATTTATTATTGAGTTTAGGGACGTATGTGCTGGCGTTGATATAGGGTATGAATTTGGAGTGACAAATGCTATAAAATATGAAAATGTAATATGTACGAACTATTTATACATTTTAAATTATCGCATTAGAGAACCAAAACGCAAAATGAGTATAAAATTTAGTTATTGTCCAAGACGCCTTTCCTTCTTTGAAAGAGATATAGTGGCTGAAATCGTAGACAATTTATTTAAGGAGTGATTAGAGAAAGTAGACCGCCGTATGCGTCACCTCTAGTTTTAGTGAAGAAGAAATCAGGGAAGATCCGTATGTGTGTAGACTATCGAAGCTTAAATAAGTTGACGGTTCGGGATAATTTTCATATGCCATTAATAGAAGACTGTTTAGAGGATTTAGAAGATGAACAATGATTTTCGGTCATTGATCTAAAGAGCGGTTTTCACAAAATTGCTATGGAAGAAGAGTCTAATAAATATACTGCTTTTGTAACTCCGCACGGACAGTAGGAATACTTAAAAATATCTTTTGGCTTCAAGAATGGACCATCAGTTTTTTTTAAGATATATTTCTGGTACACTAAGAAGCATGGGTAGGTATAAAATCGTTGTTTTTATGGATGATATAGTTTAAAGAGCATTTTGATATCCTTTTAAAGTTACTGCGACGACTAAATGAAAACAGTTTGGGAATCAAACGGAAGAAAAGCAAATATTGAAGTCATTAAAAGTTTGCCTGTTCCAATTAATGCAAAACAATTGCACTCTTGTCTAGGATTGTTTTCATATTTTCGCCGTTTTGTCGAATCTTTTGCTAAGATTGCTTGACCGCTAGTGGATTTGTTAAAAAACGATGGACCTTTTCCATTAAACAATATAGAATTGGAAGTTTTTAGTACTTTAAAGAATTTATTGTCGGTCCTTTCAATCTTCAGTCCAAAACGAGAATCAGAGTTGCACACAGCCTCGAGTTCTCATGGTTTTAGTGCAATTTTGATGCACCGTCAAGATGATGGCAAGATGCACCCAATATTTTTCTCTTCGTTAAGGGCATCAGCAGCTGAATCATGTTATCAATCTTTTGAGCTTGAGATCCTTGCTATAATTTATGCTTTAAGACGTTTTCGAGTGTATTTGGAAAACATACCATTTAAAATTGTTACTGATTGCAATTCGTTAGTATAGACTCTTAGTATAAAAGCAATAAATCGTATAAAAGCAATAAATAGCCCGTTGGTCACCACGCAGGTTGTAGTATGCCTCATGTAGATATCAAATGATGATGAGAGATTATTTCGTAATCCTTGTGGTTTGTGTTACGATATAGGAAGAAAAATAATAGGATCTTATGAGAGTGATGATACACAATTAGAGGAGCAGTTAGAAGATTTCTATAAAAACCGTAGGAAAACCCGTAGAAGAAATCGTAGGAAAATCCATAGGAGAGCCAGTAGTGAGAAAGAAGAAGTAGTGGTTAGAGTTGTGAGAAAGCCCATAGAAATTGCATAAGGAAAAATTGTAAGTAATGTAGAAGGAGATTGCATAGGAATAACTTAAGATAAGTCTATGGATGAACTCGGAGGAGAACAAATTTGTGCATTTGCTTGATGGTGGATCCGTCGCGACTGTAATCTAACCAATATTTAAGTAACAAATTCCTTTGACAAAATGTATAACGATACGTCGTTTATTAAGTGTTTATGTCCAATAAAACCGAGTGTATGCACTATTCGACCGTGTTTTGGTACATTAACAGAGTCGAATAATAATTTTTGTTAGTGAGTTTTTGAATTATGAAGCTGAGCAGTTGAATTAAAATGCGCGACCATTTGAGCCTGGAGGCATTAATTTAGAACCGGTGAAATGTGATTATTATGTTGGTGTAAATCCGGATGATATTAATCTGGTTGTGCCCGAAAAAAATCGAATTGATAGGTGGAGTTGTTTATTGCAAGGTTTCTAACGACCAATTTTTTTTATATGTACCGTTGCATATGCAGGATCAATTAATAAGACAGTGCCATGAAAAAAAGTTATTTTGCAGAAGATAAATGTTTAAATAGTTTAAGATCGAAGTATTGGTTTCTTTCAATAAGAAGTAAAGTTGGTGAATACATTCGAAATTGTTTGCGCTGCATATTGCACTCCGTTCCCAAAAACGTTGGCAATCGAACGTTTCATAGTATTCCAAAGGCACGAAACGAAATATTGGTTAGATTACAGTCGCGACGGACCCACCATCAAGCAAATGCACAAATCGAGAGGGTTAATAGAATATTCACATCAATGATTATTAAAGTTGAGTATGTAATAAATAACTCAGTACATACAAGTGTCAATGAAACACCAAGTGTTCTTATGTTTGGAGTGGAACGAAGATGCCCAATTACAGACGATTTGCATGAGCATTTATAGGAAAAACTAGGAACATATGACCATATTGATTTAGATAAATTTAGGCAAATTGCAAGTACAAATATAGTTTAGTCACAGAAAAGAGATGAGAATCTGATTGTAATTAAGCATAAACCGCCTTTAAAGTATAATGTAGGAGATTTTGTAGCTATCCGAAATGTTGATGTAACGCCAGGTGTATGTAAGAAATTCGCCATAACCGTACGAAATAAAACGAATTTTTGATAATGATCGTTATGAAGTT
>JAWNNP010000178.1:0-46987 GCA_035044805.1 Leucophenga maculata | reverse complement strand
AAATCACCCCCAAGTGTAAAAATTTCTTCGGCACAAAAATAGTATAAATGACTAATTTTGTTTTTTTAATGTTTTTTTATGTATAAATCTAAATTGAGTGGTGAAATATTTGTATGTTTTAGGAAAGGCTATTGGGTGGGGTAAGTTAACTGAAACTGAAAGAAGCCAAAAATAAATCATTCAGTTTCAGCTAATGTGCTGAATTCAGTTTCGGTTGTATGTGACGACAGGCCTTAAGAGACAGCTTAAAAGGATGTGTGGTATAGTCAGTGTCATATAACAGCTTTTGCAAATGGGTGTAGGTGTTTTTGTTGAAATGAAGCTGTGTCCTAATTGATGTGACCCAGTCGAATTCTCAGAAATTTTATAGTACGTGATGTTAATATTGTTGTTTTTTTTCTTTTTTTTTTTTGGACTAATTTTTTTATAGTAGAGTCATGTGTTCCATATTGTATCTTTGTATTTGTTGAAGTGGTGTTCAGTAAGATATATATTTATGTCTGATTGGTTAAATTATTGGTTATAATAGGAGGAAAATTGTGACCATTTCTGGTAGTTGCGTGACTAGCAGAAATATTTAATTCGAAATGGATGCTATTTTTCTTATTGTTGTGCAGTAGTTGGTTTAATTATTTGTATTCTCTATAGCATTCAATGAGGAGAGCGAGTCAGTACAGTGGGCGAAAATACCCTTCTATTTGGGTGCGTAAGTGCTCGCTGTAAATATGGCTATTTCGGCGGTAGATATGGATGAAAACTGTGGTAGCAACTAGTATATAATTATTTTATTTTCAGTGATAACACTGTTGGTAACTTTTGTATATGTGTCTTTCCATTATCGCGGGTGTAACATTTAGACGCATGTTTTACTTTTATGTAAATCAATAAAAAACATTTTTAATGAAATTAATCTTTAAAAGACTACATTTTAATATGTTCACTTTGACACATTGTCAAACTCCACGCAGAAGGAAACTGACTGTATTTTCGGTTATTAGCGTGAAAAAATATTCCCTGAAGACGATCCTCGATGAGGTTCGTAAAAAAAAAAAAAAAAGAATAAAACATTAAATAAACCTTGTTTTATTTAAACAACTGGACCTTGAGCCTACAAGTCAACAAACTAATACAACAATAAGGTCGCAAGAACAACACACTATGTTCACTTTATATTTGATTAAAAGGATTTTTAAATAATATTTAGAAAAGCCAGGAGGATGGTTTAAATTTCCATCGCGAGTGCAACAATAATGGAATAAATCTGTTATTTGTGATACATTTAATATGTAATTCCTTAATATTTAGGCCCTGTACCGAAGGTACAAGAGCCTATTCGGTTTGCGCGCTACCAGATGGCAGGAGAAATAATGGTCGGAGACCCCCCAAAGTTACCCCCATTATGGTCAGGAGTGATAGAGGAGTCGATATAGACATGTCCGTCCGTATGAACGAAAGGATCTCGGAAACGGTAATAGATAGAGACTTCGTGTTTTTTGCATTCGACTAGGACTGCTCCGGAATTTCACAAGTTTATTTTAAAAACTTGCCCCCCCCCCCCCCCCCCCCCCCCCCCCCTTCCCCATAAAATCACCCCCAAGTGTAAAAATTTCTTCGGCACAAAAATAGTATAAATGACTAATTTTGTTTTTTTTAATGTTTTTTATGTATAAATCTAAATTGAGTGGTAAATATTTGTATGTTTTAGGAAAGGCTATTGGGTGGGGTAAGTTAACTGAAACTGAAAGAAGCCAAAAATAAATCATTCACTTTCAGCTAATGTGCTGAATTCAGTTTCGGTTGTATGTGACGACAGGCCTTAAGAGACAGCTTAAAAGGATGTGTGGTATAGTCAGTGTCATATAACAGCTTTTGCAAATGGGTGTAGGTGTTTTTGTTGAAATGAAGCTGTGTCCTAATTGATGTGACCCAGTCGAATTCTCAGAAATTTTATAGTACGTGATGTTAATATTGTTGTTTTTTTTTTTTTTTTTTTGGACTAATTTTTTTATAGTAGAGTCATGTGTTCCATATTGTATCTTTGTATTTGTTGAAGTGGTGTTCAGTAAGATATATATTTATGTCTGATTGGTTAAATTATTGGTTATAATAGGAGGAAAATTGTGACCATTTCTGGTAGTTGCGTGACTAGCAGAAATATTTAATTCGAAATGGATGCTATTTTTCTTATTGTTGTGCAGTAGTTGGTTTAATTATTTGTATTCTCTATAGCATTCAATGAGGAGAGCGAGTCAGTACAGTGGGCGAAAATACCCTTCTATTTGGGTGCGTAAGTGCTCGCTGTAAATATGGCTATTTCGGCGGTAGATATGGATGAAAACTGTGGTAGCAACTAGTATATAATTATTTTATTTTCAGTGATAACACTGTTGGTAACTTTTGTATATGTGTCTTTCCATTATCGCGGGTGTAACATTTAGACGCATGTTTTACTTTTATGTAAATCAATAAAAAACATTTTTAATGAAATTAATCTTTAAAAGACTACATTTTAATATGTTCACTTTGACACATTGTCAAACTCCACGCAGAAGGAAACTGACTGTATTTTCGGTTATTAGCGTGAAAAAATATTCCCTGAAGACGATCCTCGATGAGGTTCGTAATATATCGGAAAAAAGAATAAAACATTAAATAAACCTTGTTTTATTTAAACAACTGGACCTTGAGCCTACAAGTCAACAAACTAATACAACAATAAGGTCGCAAGAACAACACACTATGTTCACTTTATATTTGATTAAAAGGATTTTTAAATAATATTTAGAAAAGCCAGGAGAATGGTTTAAATTTCCATCGCGAGTGCAACAATAATGGAATAAATCTGTTATTTGTGATACATTTAATATGTAATTCCTTAATATTTAGGCCCTGTACCGAAGGTACAAGAGCCTATTGGGTTTGTGCAAATGTATGTAACAGGTAGAAATAATGGTCGGAGACCCCCCAAAGTTACCCCCATTATGGTCAGGAGTGATAGAGGAGTCGATATAGACATGTCCGTCTGTCCGTCCGTATGAACGAAAGGATCTCGGAAACGGTAATAGATAGAGACTTCGTGTTTTTTGCATTCGACTAGGACTGCTCCGGAATTTCACAAGTTTATTTTAAAAACTTGCCCAACCCCCCCCCCCTTCCCCAAAAAATCACCCCCAAGTGTAAAAATTTCTTCGGCACAAAAATAGTATAAATGACTAATTTTGTTTTTTTTAATGTTTTTTATGTATAAATCTAAATTGAGTGGTAAATATTTGTATGTTTTAGGAAAGGCTATTGGGTGGGGTAAGTTAACTGAAACTGAAAGAAGCCAAAAATAAATCATTCACTTTCAGCTAATGTGCTGAATTCAGTTTCGGTTGTATGTGACGACAGGCCTTAAGAGACAGCTTAAAAGGATGTGTGGTATAGTCAGTGTCATATAACAGCTTTTGCAAATGGGTGTAGGTGTTTTTGTTGAAATGAAGCTGTGTCCTAATTGATGTGACCCAGTCGAATTCTCAGAAATTTTATAGTACGTGATGTTAATATTGTTGTTTTTTTTTTTTTTTTTTTGGACTAATTTTTTTATAGTAGAGTCATGTGTTCCATATTGTATCTTTGTATTTGTTGAAGTGGTGTTCAGTAAGATATATATTTATGTCTGATTGGTTAAATTATTGGTTATAATAGGAGGAAAATTGTGACCATTTCTGGTAGTTGCGTGACTAGCAGAAATATTTAATTCGAAATGGATGCTATTTTTCTTATTGTTGTGCAGTAGTTGGTTTAATTATTTGTATTCTCTATAGCATTCAATGAGGAGAGCGAGTCAGTACAGTGGGCGAAAATACCCTTCTATTTGGGTGCGTAAGTGCTCGCTGTAAATATGGCTATTTCGGCGGTAGATATGGATGAAAACTGTGGTAGCAACTAGTATATAATTATTTTATTTTCAGTGATAACACTGTTGGTAACTTTTGTATATGTGTCTTTCCATTATCGCGGGTGTAACATTTAGACGCATGTTTTACTTTTATGTAAATCAATAAAAAACATTTTTAATGAAATTAATCTTTAAAAGACTACATTTTAATATGTTCACTTTGACACATTGTCAAACTCCACGCAGAAGGAAACTGACTGTATTTTCGGTTATTAGCGTGAAAAAATATTCCCTGAAGACGATCCTCGATGAGGTTCGTAATATATCGGAAAAAAGAATAAAACATTAAATAAACCTTGTTTTATTTAAACAACTGGACCTTGAGCCTACAAGTCAACAAACTAATACAACAATAAGGTCGCAAGAACAGCACACTATGTTCACTTTATATTTGATTAAAAGGATTTTTAAATAATATTTAGAAAAGCCAGGAGAATGGTTTAAATTTCCATCGCGAGTGCAACAATAATGGAATAAATCTGTTATTTGTGATACATTTAATATGTAATTCCTTACATATTTAGGCCCTGTACCGAAGGTACAAGAGCCTATTGGGTTTGTGCAAATGTATGTAACAGGTAGAAATAATGGTCGGAGACCCCCCCAAAGTTACCCCCATTATGGTCAGGAGTGATAGAGGAGTCGATATAGACATGTCCGTCTGTCCGTCCGTATGAACGAAAGGAAAAAAAAAAAAGAGATACACTTTGTGTTTTTTGCATTCGACTAGGACTGCTCCTGATCTTCAGCTCATCAAAACTTGCCCCCCCCCCCCCCCCCCCCCCCCCCCCTTCCCCATAAAATCACCCCCAAGTGTAAAAATTTCTTCGGCACAAAAATAGTATAAATGACTAATTTTGTTTTTTTTAATGTTTTTTATGTATAAATCTAAATTGAGTGGTAAATATTTGTATGTTTTAGGAAAGGCTATTGGGTGGGGTAAGTTAACTGAAACTGAAAGAAGCCAAAAATAAATCATTCACTTTCAGCTAATGTGCTGAATTCAGTTTCGGTTGTATGTGACGACAGGCCTTAAGAGACAGCTTAAAAGGATGTGTGGTATAGTCAGTGTCATATAACAGCTTTTGCAAATGGGTGTAGGTGTTTTTGTTGAAATGAAGCTGTGTCCTAATTGATGTGACCCAGTCGAATTCTCAGAAATTTTATAGTACGTGATGTTAATATTGTTGTTTTTTTTTTTTTTTTTTTGGACTAATTTTTTTATAGTAGAGTCATGTGTTCCATATTGTATCTTTGTATTTGTTGAAGTGGTGTTCAGTAAGATATATATTTATGTCTGATTGGTTAAATTATTGGTTATAATAGGAGGAAAATTGTGACCATTTCTGGTAGTTGCGTGACTAGCAGAAATATTTAATTCGAAATGGATGCTATTTTTCTTATTGTTGTGCAGTAGTTGGTTTAATTATTTGTATTCTCTATAGCATTCAATGAGGAGAGCGAGTCAGTACAGTGGGCGAAAATACCCTTCTATTTGGGTGCGTAAGTGCTCGCTGTAAATATGGCTATTTCGGCGGTAGATATGGATGAAAACTGTGGTAGCAACTAGTATATAATTATTTTATTTTCAGTGATAACACTGTTGGTAACTTTTGTATATGTGTCTTTCCATTATCGCGGGTGTAACATTTAGACGCATGTTTTACTTTTATGTAAATCAATAAAAAACATTTTTAATGAAATTAATCTTTAAAAGACTACATTTTAATATGTTCACTTTGACACATTGTCAAACTCCACGCAGAAGGAAACAAAAAAAAAAAAAAAAAATTAGCGTGAAAAAATATTCCCTGAAGACGATCCTCGATGAGGTTCGAAAAAAAAAAAAAAAAAAAATAAAACATTAAATAAACCTTGTTTTATTTAAACAACTGGACCTCGAGCCTACAAGTCAACAAACTAATACAACAATAAGGTCGCAAGAACAACACACTATGTTCACTTTATATTTGATTAAAAGGATTTTTAAATAATATTTAGAAAAGCCAGGAGAATGGTTTAAATTTCCATCGCGAGTGCAACAATAATGGAATAAATCTGTTATTTGTGATACATTTAATATGTAATTCCTTAATATTTAGGCCCTGTACCGAAGGTACAAGAGCCTATTGGGTTTGTGCAAAATGTATGTAACAGGTAGAAATACTGGTCGGAGACCCCCCAAAGTTAGCCCCCATTATGGTCAGGAGTGATAGAGGAGTCGATATAGAGCATGTCCGTCCGTATGAACGAAAGGATCTCGGAAACGGTAATAGATACAGACTTTCGCGCTTTTTGCATTCCGACGAGGACTGCTCCGGAATTTCACAAGTTTATTTTAAAAACTTGCCCCTCCCCCCCCCCCCCTTCCCCACAACATCAACCCCCACGTGTAAAAATTTCTTCGGCACAAAAATAGTATAAATGACTAATTTTGTTTTTTTTAATGTTTTTTATGTATAAATCTAAATTGAGTGGTAAATATTTGTATGTTTTAGGAAAGGCTATTGGGTGGGGTAAGTTAACTGAAACTGAAAGAAGCCAAAAATAAATCATTCAGTTTCAGCTAATGTGCTGAATTCAGTTTCGGTTGTATGTGACGACAGGCCTTAAGAGACAGCTTAAAAGGATGTGTGGTATAGTCAGTGTCATATAACAGCTTTTGCAAATGGGTGTAGGTGTTTTTGTTGAAATGAAGCTGTGTCCTAATTGATGTGACCCAGTCGAATTCTCAGAAATTTTATAGTACGTGATGTTAATATTGTTGTTTTTTTTTTTTTTTTTTTGGACTAATTTTTTTATAGTAGAGTCATGTGTTCCATATTGTATCTTTGTATTTG
Source organism: Leucophenga maculata (assembly GCA_035044805.1). Taxonomy (NCBI): domain Eukaryota; kingdom Metazoa; phylum Arthropoda; class Insecta; order Diptera; family Drosophilidae; genus Leucophenga; species Leucophenga maculata. The sequence continues at coordinate 40,207 of JAWNNP010000178.1, read as the reverse complement.
TTGAAGTGGTGTTCAGTAAGATATATATTTATGTCTGATTGGTTAAATTATTGGTTATAATAGGAGGAAAATTGTGACCATTTCTGGTAGTTGCGTGACTAGCAGAAATATTTAATTCGAAATGGATGCTATTTTTCTTATTGTTGTGCAGTAGTTGGTTTAATTATTTGTATTCTCTATAGCATTCAATGAGGAGAGCGAGTCAGTACAGTGGGCGAAAATACCCTTCTATTTGGGTGCGTAAGTGCTCGCTGTAAATATGGCTATTTCGGCGGTAGATATGGATGAAAACTGTGGTAGCAACTAGTATATAATTATTTTATTTTCAGTGATAACACTGTTGGTAACTTTTGTATATGTGTCTTTCCATTATCGCGGGTGTAACATTTAGACGCATGTTTTACTTTTATGTAAATCAATAAAAAACATTTTTAATGAAATTAATCTTTAAAAGACTACATTTTAATATGTTCACTTTGACACATTGTCAAACTCCACGCAGAAGGAAACTGACTGTATTTTCGGTTATTAGCGTGAAAAAATATTCCCTGAAGACGATCCTCGATGAGGTTCGTAATATATCGGAAAAAAGAATAAAACATTAAATAAACCTTGTTTTATTTAAACAACTGGACCTTGAGCCTACAAGTCAACAAACTAATACAACAATAAGGTCGCAAGAACAACACACTATGTTCACTTTATATTTGATTAAAAGGATTTTTAAATAATATTTAGAAAAGCCAGGAGAATGGTTTAAATTTCCATCGCGAGTGCAACAATAATGGAATAAATCTGTTATTTGTGATACATTTAATATGTAATTCCTTAATATTTAGGCCCTGTACCGAAGGTACAAGAGCCTATTGGGTTTGTGCAAATGTATGTAACAGGTAGAAATAATGGTCGGAGACCCCCCAAAGTTACCCCCATTATGGTCAGGAGTGATAGAGGAGTCGATATAGACATGTCCGTCTGTCCGTCCGTATGAACGAAAGGATCTCGGAAACGGTAATAGATAGAGACTTCGTGTTTTTTGCATTCGACTAGGACTGCTCCGGAATTTCACAAGTTTATTTTAAAAACTTGCCCCCCCCCCCCCCCCCCCTTCCCCATAAAATCACCCCCAAGTGTAAAAATTTCTTCGGCACAAAAATAGTATAAATGACTAATTTTGTTTTTTTTAATGTTTTTTATGTATAAATCTAAATTGAGTGGTAAATATTTGTATGTTTTAGGAAAGGCTATTGGGTGGGGTAAGTTAACTGAAACTGAAAGAAGCCAAAAATAAATCATTCACTTTCAGCTAATGTGCTGAATTCAGTTTCGGTTGTATGTGACGACAGGCCTTAAGAGACAGCTTAAAAGGATGTGTGGTATAGTCAGTGTCATATAACAGCTTTTGCAAATGGGTGTAGGTGTTTTTGTTGAAATGAAGCTGTGTCCTAATTGATGTGACCCAGTCGAATTCTCAGAAATTTTATAGTACGTGATGTTAATATTGTTGTTTTTTTTTTTTTTTTTTTTTGGACTAATTTTTTTATAGTAGAGTCATGTGTTCCATATTGTATCTTTGTATTTGTTGAAGTGGTGTTCAGTAAGATATATATTTATGTCTGATTGGTTAAATTATTGGTTATAATAGGAGGAAAATTGTGACCATTTCTGGTAGTTGCGTGACTAGCAGAAATATTTAATTCGAAATGGATGCTATTTTTCTTATTGTTGTGCAGTAGTTGGTTTAATTATTTGTATTCTCTATAGCATTCAATGAGGAGAGCGAGTCAGTACAGTGGGCGAAAATACCCTTCTATTTGGGTGCGTAAGTGCTCGCTGTAAATATGGCTATTTCGGCGGTAGATATGGATGAAAACTGTGGTAGCAACTAGTATATAATTATTTTATTTTCAGTGATAACACTGTTGGTAACTTTTGTATATGTGTCTTTCCATTATCGCGGGTGTAACATTTAGACGCATGTTTTACTTTTATGTAAATCAATAAAAAACATTTTTAATGAAATTAATCTTTAAAAGACTACATTTTAATATGTTCACTTTGACACATTGTCAAACTCCACGCAGAAGGAAACTGACTGTATTTTCGGTTATTAGCGTGAAAAAATATTCCCTGAAGACGATCCTCGATGAGGTTCGTAATATATCGGAAAAAAGAATAAAACATTAAATAAACCTTGTTTTATTTAAACAACTGGACCTTGAGCCTACAAGTCAACAAACTAATACAACAATAAGGTCGCAAGAACAACACACTATGTTCACTTTATATTTGATTAAAAGGATTTTTAAATAATATTTAGAAAAGCCAGGAGAATGGTTTAAATTTCCATCGCGAGTGCAACAATAATGGAATAAATCTGTTATTTGTGATACATTTAATATGTAATTCCTTAATATTTAGGCCCTGTACCGAAGGTACAAGAGCCTATTGGGTTTGTGCAAATGTATGTAACAGGTAGAAATAATGGTCGGAGACCCCCCAAAGTAACCCCCATTATGGTCAGGAGTGATAGAGGAGTCGATATAGACATGTCCGTCCGTATGAACGAAAGGATCTCGGAAACGGTAATAGATAGAGACTTCGTGTTTTTTGCATTCGACTAGGACTGCTCCGGAATTTCACAAGTTTATTTTAAGACTCGCCCCCCCCCCCCCTTCCCCATAAAATCACCCCCAAGTGTAAAAATTTCTTCGGCACAAAAATAGTATAAATGACTAATTTTGTTTTTTTTAATGTTTTTTATGTATAAATCTAAATTGAGTGGTAAATATTTGTATGTTTTAGGAAAGGCTATTGGGTGGGGTAAGTTAACTGAAACTGAAAGAAGCCAAAAATAAATCATTCACTTTCAGCTAATGTGCTGAATTCAGTTTCGGTTGTATGTGACGACAGGCCTTAAGAGACAGCTTAAAAGGATGTGTGGTATAGTCAGTGTCATATAACAGCTTTTGCAAATGGGTGTAGGTGTTTTTGTTGAAATGAAGCTGTGTCCTAATTGATGTGACCCAGTCGAATTCTCAGAAATTTTATAGTACGTGATGTTAATATTGTTGTTTTTTTTTTTTTTTTTTTGGACTAATTTTTTTATAGTAGAGTCATGTGTTCCATATTGTATCTTTGTATTTGTTGAAGTGGTGTTCAGTAAGATATATATTTATGTCTGATTGGTTAAATTATTGGTTATAATAGGAGGAAAATTGTGACCATTTCTGGTAGTTGCGTGACTAGCAGAAATATTTAATTCGAAATGGATGCTATTTTTCTTATTGTTGTGCAGTAGTTGGTTTAATTATTTGTATTCTCTATAGCATTCAATGAGGAGAGCGAGTCAGTACAGTGGGCGAAAATACCCTTCTATTTGGGTGCGTAAGTGCTCGCTGTAAATATGGCTATTTCGGCGGTAGATATGGATGAAAACTGTGGTAGCAACTAGTATATAATTATTTTATTTTCAGTGATAACACTGTTGGTAACTTTTGTATATGTGTCTTTCCATTATCGCGGGTGTAACATTTAGACGCATGTTTTACTTTTATGTAAATCAATAAAAAACATTTTTAATGAAATTAATCTTTAAAAGACTACATTTTAATATGTTCACTTTGACACATTGTCAAACTCCACGCAGAAGGAAACTGACTGTATTTTCGGTTATTAGCGTGAAAAAATATTCCCTGAAGACGATCCTCGATGAGGTTCGTAATATATCGGAAAAAAGAATAAAACATTAAATAAACCTTGTTTTATTTAAACAACTGGACCTTGAGCCTACAAGTCAACAAACTAATACAACAATAAGGTCGCAAGAACAACACACTATGTTCACTTTATATTTGATTAAAAGGATTTTTAAATAATATTTAGAAAAGCCAGGAGAATGGTTTAAATTTCCATCGCGAGTGCAACAATAATGGAATAAATCTGTTATTTGTGATACATTTAATATGTAATTCCTTAATATTTAGGCCCTGTACCGAAGGTACAAGAGCCTATTGGGTTTGTGCAAATGTATGTAACAGGTAGAAATAATGGTCGGAGACCCCCCAAAGTTACCCCCAGTATGGTCAGGAGTGATAGAGGAGTCGATATAGACATGTCCGTCCGTATGAACGAAAGGATCTCGGAAACGGTAATAGATAGAGACTTCGTGTTTTTTGCATTCGACTAGGACTGCTCCGGAATTTCACAAGTTTATTTTAAAAACTTGCCCCCCCCCCCCCCCCTTCCCCATAAAATCACCCCCAAGTGTAAAAATTTCTTCGGCACAAAAATAGTATAAATGACTAATTTTGTTTTTTTTAATGTTTTTTATGTATAAATCTAAATTGAGTGGTAAATATTTGTATGTTTTAGGAAAGGCTATTGGGTGGGGTAAGTTAACTGAAACTGAAAGAAGCCAAAAATAAATCATTCACTTTCAGCTAATGTGCTGAATTCAGTTTCGGTTGTATGTGACGACAGGCCTTAAGAGACAGCTTAAAAGGATGTGTGGTATAGTCAGTGTCATATAACAGCTTTTGCAAATGGGTGTAGGTGTTTTTGTTGAAATGAAGCTGTGTCCTAATTGATGTGACCCAGTCGAATTCTCAGAAATTTTATAGTACGTGATGTTAATATTGTTGTTTTTTTTTTTTTTTTTTTGGACTAATTTTTTTATAGTAGAGTCATGTGTTCCATATTGTATCTTTGTATTTGTTGAAGTGGTGTTCAGTAAGATATATATTTATGTCTGATTGGTTAAATTATTGGTTATAATAGGAGGAAAATTGTGACCATTTCTGGTAGTTGCGTGACTAGCAGAAATATTTAATTCGAAATGGATGCTATTTTTCTTATTGTTGTGCAGTAGTTGGTTTAATTATTTGTATTCTCTATAGCATTCAATGAGGAGAGCGAGTCAGTACAGTGGGCGAAAATACCCTTCTATTTGGGTGCGTAAGTGCTCGCTGTAAATATGGCTATTTCGGCGGTAGATATGGATGAAAACTGTGGTAGCAACTAGTATATAATTATTTTATTTTCAGTGATAACACTGTTGGTAACTTTTGTATATGTGTCTTTCCATTATCGCGGGTGTAACATTTAGACGCATGTTTTACTTTTATGTAAATCAATAAAAAACATTTTTAATGAAATTAATCTTTAAAAGACTACATTTTAATATGTTCACTTTGACACATTGTCAAACTCCACGCAGAAGGAAACTGACTGTATTTTCGGTTATTAGCGTGAAAAAATATTCCCTGAAGACGATCCTCGATGAGGTTCGTAATATATCGGAAAAAAGAATAAAACATTAAATAAACCTTGTTTTATTTAAACAACTGGACCTTGAGCCTACAAGTCAACAAACTAATACAACAATAAGGTCGCAAGAACAACACACTATGTTCACTTTATATTTGATTAAAAGGATTTTTAAATAATATTTAGAAAAGCCAGGAGAATGGTTTAAATTTCCATCGCGAGTGCAACAATAATGGAATAAATCTGTTATTTGTGATACATTTAATATGTAATTCCTTAATATTTAGGCCCTGTACCGAAGGTACAAGAGCCTATTGGGTTTGTGCAAATGTATGTAACAGGTAGAAATAATGGTCGGAGACCCCCCAAAGTTACCCCCATTATGGTCAGGAGTGATAGAGGAGTCGATATAGACATGTCCGTCTGTCCGTCCGTATGAACGAAAGGATCTCGGAAACGGTAATAGATAGAGACTTCGTGTTTTTTGCATTCGACTAGGACTGCTCCGGAATTTCACAAGTTTATTTTAAAAACTTGCCCCTCCCCCCCCCCCTTCCCCATAAAATCACCCCCAAGTGTAAAAATTTCTTCGGCACAAAAATAGTATAAATGACTAATTTTGTTTTTTTAATGTTTTTTATGTATAAATCTAAATTGAGTGGTAAATATTTGTATGTTTTAGGAAAGGCTATTGGGTGGGGTAAGTTAACTGAAACTGAAAGAAGCCAAAAATAAATCATTCAGTTTCAGCTAATGTGCTGAATTCAGTTTCGGTTGTATGTGACGACAGGCCTTAAGAGACAGCTTAAAAGGATGTGTGGTATAGTCAGTGTCATATAACAGCTTTTGCAAATGGGTGTAGGTGTTTTTGTTGAAATGAAGCTGTGTCCTAATTGATGTGACCCAGTCGAATTCTCAGAAATTTTATAGTACGTGATGTTAATATTGTTGTTTTTTTTTTTTTTTTTTTGGACTAATTTTTTTATAGTAGAGTCATGTGTTCCATATTGTATCTTTGTATTTGTTGAAGTGGTGTTCAGTAAGATATATATTTATGTCTGATTGGTTAAATTATTGGTTATAATAGGAGGAAAATTGTGACCATTTCTGGTAGTTGCGTGACTAGCAGAAATATTTAATTCGAAATGGATGCTATTTTTCTTATTGTTGTGCAGTAGTTGGTTTAATTATTTGTATTCTCTATAGCATTCAATGAGGAGAGCGAGTCAGTACAGTGGGCGAAAATACCCTTCTATTTGGGTGCGTAAGTGCTCGCTGTAAATATGGCTATTTCGGCGGTAGATATGGATGAAAACTGTGGTAGCAACTAGTATATAATTATTTTATTTTCAGTGATAACACTGTTGGTAACTTTTGTATATGTGTCTTTCCATTATCGCGGGTGTAACATTTAGACGCATGTTTTACTTTTATGTAAATCAATAAAAAACATTTTTAATGAAATTAATCTTTAAAAGACTACATTTTAATATGTTCACTTTGACACATTGTCAAACTCCACGCAGAAGGAAACTGACTGTATTTTCGGTTATTAGCGTGAAAAAATATTCCCTGAAGACGATCCTCGATGAGGTTCGTAATATATCGGAAAAAAGAATAAAACATTAAATAAACCTTGTTTTATTTAAACAACTGGACCTTGAGCCTACAAGTCAACAAACTAATACAACAATAAGGTCGCAAGAACAACACACTATGTTCACTTTATATTTGATTAAAAGGATTTTTAAATAATATTTAGAAAAGCCAGGAGGATGGTTTAAATTTCCATCGCGAGTGCAACAATAATGGAATAAATCTGTTATTTGTGATACATTTAATATGTAATTCCTTAATATTTAGGCCCTGTACCGAAGGTACAAGAGCCTATTGGGTTTGTGCAAATGTATGTAACAGGTAGAAATAATGGTCGGAGACCCCCCAAAGTTACCCCCATTATGGTCAGGAGTGATAGAGGAGTCGATATAGACATGTCCGTCTGTCCGTCCGTATGAACGAAAGGATCTCGGAAACGGTAATAGATAGAGACTTCGTGTTTTTTGCATTCGACTAGGACTGCTCCGGAATTTCACAAGTTTATTTTAAAAACTTGCCCCTCCCCCCCCCTTCCCCATAAAATCACCCCCAAGTGTAAAAATTTCTTCGGCACAAAAATAGTATAAATGACTAATTTTGTTTTTTTTAATGTTTTTTATGTATAAATCTAAATTGAGTGGTAAATATTTGTATGTTTTAGGAAAGGCTATTGGGTGGGGTAAGTTAACTGAAACTGAAAGAAGCCAAAAATAAATCATTCAGTTTCAGCTAATGTGCTGAATTCAGTTTCGGTTGTATGTGACGACAGGCCTTAAGAGACAGCTTAAAAGGATGTGTGGTATAGTCAGTGTCATATAACAGCTTTTGCAAATGGGTGTAGGTGTTTTTGTTGAAATGAAGCTGTGTCCTAATTGATGTGACCCAGTCGAATTCTCAGAAATTTTATAGTACGTGATGTTAATATTGTTGTTTTTTTTTTTTTTTTTTTGGACTAATTTTTTTATAGTAGATTCATGTGTTCCATATTGTATCTTTGTATTTGTTTAAGTGGTGTTCAGTAAGATATATATTTATGTCTGATTGGTTAAATTATTGGTTATAATAGGAGGAAAATTGTGACCATTTCTGGTAGTTGCGTGACCAGCAGAAATATTTAATTCGAAATGGATGCTATTTTTCTTATTGTTGTGCAGTAGTTGGTTTAATTATTTGTATTCTCTATAGCATTCAATGAGGAGAGCGAGTCAGTACAGTGGGCGAAAATACCCTTCTATTTGGGTGCGTAAGTGCTCGCTGTAAATATGGCTATTTCGGCGGTAGATATGGATGAAAACTGTGGTAGCAACTAGTATATAATTATTTTATTTTCAGTGATAACACTGTTGGTAACTTTTGTATATGTGTCTTTCCATTATCGCGGGTGTAACATTTAGACGCATGTTTTACTTTTATGTAAATCAATAAAAAACATTTTTAATGAAATTAATCTTTAAAAGACTACATTTTAATATGTTCACTTTGACACATTGTCAAACTCCACGCAGAAGGAAACTGACTGTATTTTCGGTAATTAGCGTGTAAAAATATTCCCTGAAGACGATCCTCGATGAGGTTCGTAATATATCGGAAAAAAGAATAAAACATTAAATAAACCTTGTTTTATTTAAACAACTGGACCTTGAGCCTACAAGTCAACAAACTAATACAACAATAAGGTCGCAAGAACAACACACTATGTTCACTTTATATTTGATTAAAAGGATTTTTAAATAATATTTAGAAAAGCCAGGAGGATGGTTTAAATTTCCATCGCGAGTGCAACAATAATGGAATAAATCTGTTATTTGTGATACATTTAATATGTAATTCCTTAATATTTAGGCCCTGTACCGAAGGTACAAGAGCCTATTGGGTTTGTGCAAATGTATGTAACAGGTAGAAATAATGGTCGGAGACCCCCCAAAGTTACCCCCATTATGGTCAGGAGTGATAGAGGAGTCGATATAGACATGTCCGTCTGTCCGTCCGTATGAACGAAAGGATCTCGGAAACGGTAATAGATAGAGACTTCGTGTTTTTTGCATTCGACTAGGACTGCTCCGGAATTTCACAAGTTTATTTTAAAAACTTGCCCCTCCCCCCCCCTTCCCCATAAAATCACCCCCAAGTGTAAAAATTTCTTCGGCACAAAAATAGTATAAATGACTAATTTTGTTTTTTTAATGTTTTTTATGTATAAATCTAAATTGAGTGGTAAATATTTGTATGTTTTAGGAAAGGCTATTGGGTGGGGTAAGTTAACTGAAACTGAAAGAAGCCAAAAATAAATCATTCAGTTTCAGCTAATGTGCTGAATTCAGTTTCGGTTGTATGTGACGACAGGCCTTAAGAGACAGCTTAAAAGGATGTGTGGTATAGTCAGTGTCATATAACAGCTTTTGCAAATGGGTGTAGGTGTTTTTGTTGAAATGAAGCTGTGTCCTAATTGATGTGACCCAGTCGAATTCTCAGAAATTTTATAGTACGTGATGTTAATATTGTTGTTTTTTTTTTTTTTTTTTTTTGGACTAATTTTTTTATAGTAGATTCATGTGTTCCATATTGTATCTTTGTATTTGTTTAAGTGGTGTTCAGTAAGATATATATTTATGTCTGATTGGTTAAATTATTGGTTATAATAGGAGGAAAATTGTGACCATTTCTGGTAGTTGCGTGACCAGCAGAAATATTTAATTCGAAATGGATGCTATTTTTCTTATTGTTGTGCAGTAGTTGGTTTAATTATTTGTATTCTCTATAGCATTCAATGAGGAGAGCGAGTCAGTACAGTGGGCGAAAATACCCTTCTATTTGGGTGCGTAAGTGCTCGCTGTAAATATGGCTATTTCGGCGGTAGATATGGATGAAAACTGTGGTAGCAACTAGTATATAATTATTTTATTTTCAGTGATAACACTGTTGGTAACTTTTGTATATGTGTCTTTCCATTATCGCGGGTGTAACATTTAGACGCATGTTTTACTTTTATGTAAATCAATAAAAAACATTTTTAATGAAATTAATCTTTAAAAGACTACATTTTAATATGTTCACTTTGACACATTGTCAAACTCCACGCAGAAGGAAACTGACTGTATTTTCGGTTATTAGCGTGAAAAAATATTCCCTGAAGACGATCCTCGATGAGGTTCGTAATATATCGGAAAAAAGAATAAAACATTAAATAAACCTTGTTTTATTTAAACAACTGGACCTTGAGCCTACAAGTCAACAAACTAATACAACAATAAGGTCGCAAGAACAACACACTATGTTCACTTTATATTTGATTAAAAGGATTTTTAAATAATATTTAGAAAAGCCAGGAGAATGGTTTAAATTTCCATCGCGAGTGCAACAATAATGGAATAAATCTGTTATTTGTGATACATTTAATATGTAATTCCTTAATATTTAGGCCCTGTACCGAAGGTACAAGAGCCTATTGGGTTTGTGCAAATGTATGTAACAGGTAGAAATAATGGTCGGAGACCCCCCAAAGTAACCCCCATTATGGTCAGGAGTGATAGAGGAGTCGATATAGACATGTCCGTCCGTATGAACGAAAGGATCTCGGAAACGGTAATAGATAGAGACTTCGTGTTTTTTGCATTCGACTAGGACTGCTCCGGAATTTCACAAGTTTATTTTAAAAACTTGCCCCTCCCCCCCCCCCCCCCCCTTCCCCATAAAATCACCCCCAAGTGTAAAAATTTCTTCGGCACAAAAATAGTATAAATGACTAATTTTGTTTTTTTAATGTTTTTTATGTATAAATCTAAATTGAGTGGTAAATATTTGTATGTTTTAGGAAAGGCTATTGGGTGGGGTAAGTTAACTGAAACTGAAAGAAGCCAAAAATAAATCATTCAGTTTCAGCTAATGTGCTGAATTCAGTTTCGGTTGTATGTGACGACAGGCCTTAAGAGACAGCTTAAAAGGATGTGTGGTATAGTCAGTGTCATATAACAGCTTTTGCAAATGGGTGTAGGTGTTTTTGTTGAAATGAAGCTGTGTCCTAATTGATGTGACCCAGTCGAATTCTCAGAAATTTTATAGTACGTGATGTTAATATTGTTGTTTTTTTTCTTTTTTTTTTTTGGACTAATTTTTTTATAGTAGAGTCATGTGTTCCATATTGTATCTTTGTATTTGTTGAAGTGGTGTTCAGTAAGATATATATTTATGTCTGATTGGTTAAATTATTGGTTATAATAGGAGGAAAATTGTGACCATTTCTGGTAGTTGCGTGACTAGCAGAAATATTTAATTCGAAATGGATGCTATTTTTCTTATTGTTGTGCAGTAGTTGGTTTAATTATTTGTATTCTCTATAGCATTCAATGAGGAGAGCGAGTCAGTACAGTGGGCGAAAATACCCTTCTATTTGGGTGCGTAAGTGCTCGCTGTAAATATGGCTATTTCGGCGGTAGATATGGATGAAAACTGTGGTAGCAACTAGTATATAATTATTTTATTTTCAGTGATAACACTGTTGGTAACTTTTGTATATGTGTCTTTCCATTATCGCGGGTGTAACATTTAGACGCATGTTTTACTTTTATGTAAATCAATAAAAAACATTTTTAATGAAATTAATCTTTAAAAGACTACATTTTAATATGTTCACTTTGACACATTGTCAAACTCCACGCAGAAGGAAACTGACTGTATTTTCGGTTATTAGCGTGAAAAAATATTCCCTGAAGACGATCCTCGATGAGGTTCGTAATATATCGGAAAAAAGAATAAAACATTAAATAAACCTTGTTTTATTTAAACAACTGGACCTTGAGCCTACAAGTCAACAAACTAATACAACAATAAGGTCGCAAGAACAACACACTATGTTCACTTTATATTTGATTAAAAGGATTTTTAAATAATATTTAGAAAAGCCAGGAGGATGGTTTAAATTTCCATCGCGAGTGCAACAATAATGGAATAAATCTGTTATTTGTGATACATTTAATATGTAATTCCTTAATATTTAGGCCCTGTACCGAAGGTACAAGAGCCTATTGGGTTTGTGCAAATGTATGTAACAGGTAGAAATAATGGTCGGAGACCCCCCAAAGTTACCCCCATTATGGTCAGGAGTGATAGAGGAGTCGATATAGACATGTCCGTCTGTCCGTCCGTATGAACGAAAGGATCTCGGAAACGGTAATAGATAGAGACTTCGTGTTTTTTGCATTCGACTAGGACTGCTCCGGAATTTCACAAGTTTATTTTAAAAACTTGCCCCTCCCCCCCCTTCCCCATAAAATCACCCCCAAGTGTAAAAATTTCTTCGGCACAAAAATAGTATAAATGACTAATTTTGTTTTTTTAATGTTTTTTATGTATAAATCTAAATTGAGTGGTAAATATTTGTATGTTTTAGGAAAGGCTATTGGGTGGGGTAAGTTAACTGAAACTGAAAGAAGCCAAAAATAAATCATTCAGTTTCAGCTAATGTGCTGAATTCAGTTTCGGTTGTATGTGACGACAGGCCTTAAGAGACAGCTTAAAAGGATGTGTGGTATAGTCAGTGTCATATAACAGCTTTTGCAAATGGGTGTAGGTGTTTTTGTTGAAATGAAGCTGTGTCCTAATTGATGTGACCCAGTCGAATTCTCAGAAATTTTATAGTACGTGATGTTAATATTGTTGTTTTTTTTTTTTTTTTTTTGGACTAATTTTTTTATAGTAGATTCATGTGTTCCATATTGTATCTTTGTATTTGTTTAAGTGGTGTTCAGTAAGATATATATTTATGTCTGATTGGTTAAATTATTGGTTATAATAGGAGGAAAATTGTGACCATTTCTGGTAGTTGCGTGACCAGCAGAAATATTTAATTCGAAATGGATGCTATTTTTCTTATTGTTGTGCAGTAGTTGGTTTAATTATTTGTATTCTCTATAGCATTCAATGAGGAGAGCGAGTCAGTACAGTGGGCGAAAATACCCTTCTATTTGGGTGCGTAAGTGCTCGCTGTAAATATGGCTATTTCGGCGGTAGATATGGATGAAAACTGTGGTAGCAACTAGTATATAATTATTTTATTTTCAGTGATAACACTGTTGGTAACTTTTGTATATGTGTCTTTCCATTATCGCGGGTGTAACATTTAGACGCATGTTTTACTTTTATGTAAATCAATAAAAAACATTTTTAATGAAATTAATCTTTAAAAGACTACATTTTAATATGTTCACTTTGACACATTGTCAAACTCCACGCAGAAGGAAACTGACTGTATTTTCGGTAATTAGCGTGTAAAAATATTCCCTGAAGACGATCCTCGATGAGGTTCGTAATATATCGGAAAAAAGAATAAAACATTAAATAAACCTTGTTTTATTTAAACAACTGGACCTTGAGCCTACAAGTCAACAAACTAATACAACAATAAGGTCGCAAGAACAACACACTATGTTCACTTTATATTTGATTAAAAGGATTTTTAAATAATATTTAGAAAAGCCAGGAGGATGGTTTAAATTTCCATCGCGAGTGCAACAATAATGGAATAAATCTGTTATTTGTGATACATTTAATATGTAATTCCTTAATATTTAGGCCCTGTACCGAAGGTACAAGAGCCTATTGGGTTTGTGCAAATGTATGTAACAGGTAGAAATAATGGTCGGAGACCCCCCAAAGTTACCCCCATTATGGTCAGGAGTGATAGAGGAGTCGATATAGACATGTCCGTCTGTCCGTCCGTATGAACGAAAGGATCTCGGAAACGGTAATAGATAGAGACTTCGTGTTTTTTGCATTCGACTAGGACTGCTCCGGAATTTCACAAGTTTATTTTAAAAACGAACTGAACTGGCACAAGGCCTCTTACAGTCGGTTACGCCCGACTGAAATTTCCTTACTTGTTTTTAAGGTGTTTAAGTAACAAAGTACATAAAATAAAAACTCAAAACAAAAATAAACAGTGAATTATTCATTATTAAATAAATCGCGGGTGCAACATCAAATTATAGCGGGTGCAACAAGTCTAATTTAAGTGAATATAAACATCAGTTTAACTTATATAGGAACCAAATGAGAGATCAAATAATATTTATTACTAATTAGTACACTTCTAATGCCGAAAATTCTATGAACATATTATTTTCAACTGTCTTTTTGTCGGCGCTTCCAACTTTGCGATATCATCAAATTGCACGTCTGCAATGTCATTAACTATTTCTGTAAAAAGTTTGCCATCAATCGTCGTCATAAATTGCACTCTAATTTCTCCATCTTCATCCATATCCCTCTGACACAACCCCACATAACGATATTGAGTAATTTTTTTTGACGATTTTGTAGAGCAATTTGTTCGAGCACATATAAACCTGCGCAAATATGTTTTGGTAAGACAGGAGCTTGGACAGTAGCAGTTTCAGAACATTCTTCTGGTGATAAATTTGAAGCTTCAAGTGACGTTGATGGAGATTTTTCACTGTCTGAATCACTGTAATCATAAGATACGTGCAATCTCTTTTGATAGGGCCATAAGGATTTACTCTGATCTGAAACTGAAGACACATATATATCAGTACACGGAATTTCTTTTCTTAATTTGTGATTTGTAAGAGGTTCCAGATCCTCATCGGCCCACTCACTTTCTGTATTAGTGGTGGTTTTTGCCGACTTCAAAACCAATGTGCATTTAAAATGAGACAGTGAAGTGCGCGCCATTGAATTGGAAAAATTGGAATTGGATTGGAAAAAATGTTTTGATTGAATGCCTGGTATATTTTTCAGCCCTTCCCATTGATTATCCAACGTGGCTATCTTTTCTTTAACTTCTTCTTTTGCTACAACTTTAAAGATGTTCTTAGAGAGACTGCGAGCTAACTGTTAGAATTCTAGGGCACGGTTGACGATGGCTTTCCGGGACTTAATCGCGATCCACACTGATCTTTTGACATTTCCACCAATTCTAGCACCTTTTCCAAGCTTCCTCGCTTTGGTGGGACTGGCTGGTAGATTACGTTTTACTTTTGCCACAGTCTTTCCTAGTGTGCGAGGACGGCTGAATCTTGTGCAAGTTTGTTTAACTTCTTTACGCCGCTTTCTAGTTGCATGCATTCTTTCTTTGGATCTGATTCTAGCCAAGATTTCCACTGTCATTGTCTCCATTTTCCTTTCCATTACTTCGTTTGGAATCACAAGCCCTTTCCTGACGGTGGTGCTCGGCATGAAGCTCATGATTTTTTTTTTAATTTCCGCCTTTATTTTTGCGAAGCAGTCTCCTTGTGTTGCTCTGTTATAATTTTAACCGATATCAGTGTAAATCATACAGAATATAATATAGTCACACATATTAAATATATATCAACCATCGTATTGTAATTAATCACACAAAAAGGTGTGACACCAAGATACGGGTACAACCAATTTAAGTTTTAGTTTATTCGACCCTGTACCGAAGGTACAAAAGCCTATTGGTTTTGTGCAAATGTATGTACCAGGTAGAAATAATGGTCGGAGACCCCACAAAGTTACCCTCATTATGGTCAGGAATGATTGAGGAGCCGATATAGACATATCCGTCTGTATGAACGAAAGGATCTCGGAAACGGTAATAGATAGAGACTTCGTGTTTTTTGCATTCGACTAGGACTGCTCCGGAATTTTCCAAGTTTATTTTAAAAATTTTGCCTCTCCCCCCTCCTTATAAAATCACCCCAAGGCGAAAAATTTCTTCGACACAAAATTTACACAAAAAGTTCATCAAAATCGGATAATAAATGACGATTTTATAGGCAATTGAATTTAAACGACCCCCCTTTTCTTTTCATACATAAAAAAATATTTTACGAGGCACTTATTCGTGCAGTAGGAAGTGGTCATAAGCTCGGGAAACATTTAATGTGTTTGTTAGGAGACCTGACCGGTACAGGGCCTCTTACAATCGGTTACGCCCGACTGTAATTTCCTTACTTGTTTTAATCTAACAATCATTACACTCTTAAAAACGATTAAATTAAATTAGGTTTTGATTTCTTTTACAAAGTTTCAGAATATTAGGTCTTTATTTCTATTAAAAAAGTAAACTCTTATATCTTTGTTATCGCGGGTGGAACAAGTTAACAGTGTTATCTAGCATTACATGTTTATGAATATTGTGACTTTACTTTTAGCCGGTAAAACATATCCTCAAACTATCGACATCAGCTTTTTCGCGCCAGTGTTGCTAGGTATGATTTTACAGTTTGTACCAACTCTTCGGATGGTAACATTTTCAAACGCGCCAAAAAAGCAAATATTGAGTAAAAACAAATAAATATAAATTTAATATTAAATTTCAACTTTCTTATTTTCACTAAAAACAAAAAAAAACCCTTATAGCGTGAGTTTTATATTCTACTAGCGGGCCCGGCTTGCGTTGCTACGCTCCCTTTTTGTCTTCCTTTTCTATTTCCAAGAATAAAATTTTGAAATGTCTAATTTAAGAATATTTTATTTATCATAGCATTCTACGATGACTTAATAAAAGTACTTCTCCCGATCCCATTAACATGTATACCAAATTCCAATTGTACCTTAAATGTATGGAAAGATATGTTGAATTTGATTATCGCATATATACCAAATTTTATCGCTTTACCACATATGGCTGCCAAGATATGAAGAATTTTGTTAATCGATTATATAAGCGCGGGGCATTCTCCCCTCCGTACGATAGTATTACCATGCCTATATTCAGACCAGGAGTACTCAATAACTTCCAAAGTTTCATGGTGATCGGATGAATGGTGTAGGAATCTATGCAACCCACAAACATACATACATTAAATTTTATACACAGTGACGTCGCGATAACTTGAACTAATTAAAACCAGCCCTGTCCAAGGTTTCGATTTGTTCACGTTTTCCAATAAAATTTTTTAAGATGAAAAACAATGTGCACACATATTTTCTCTTTATTATGATCAAAATTAAATCAAGTAACATAAAAAGGTTTGTTTTTAAAATGTTTGTATAACAATTATTTTGGAAAAAATCATGTATTTTTTGTTTTCCGTTTTGTTTGTGATAATAAATATGATACGGCCTTTTCTCGAAGTATTTGAAGAGAGTAAAGCGTAGGGTGTCCGATAAATGAAAAATATGGCACAAGCACCCCACACGCTTTTTTCACAACACTACTAATCTTTTACGCTCATTTACATTTTCTGCCTATATTAAAAATTTTTTTTCGTTTTTAGTTCAATTGATCATTAAAGCGTGTTTTTTAGTTTTTTTAAACTATGTATGTATATTTATTAGGCCCTGTACCGAAGGTACAAGAGCCTATTGGTTTTGTGCAAATGTATGTAACAGGTAGAAATAATAATCGGAGACCCCCCAAAGTTACCCCCATTATGGTCAGGAGCGATAGCGGAGTCGATATAGACATGTCCGTCTGGCCGTCCGTATGAACGAAAGGATCTCGGAAACGGTAATAGATAGAGACTTCGTGTTTTTTGCATTCGACTAGGACTGCTCCGGAATTTTACAAGTTTATTTTAAAAACTTGCCCCTCCCCCCCTTCCCCATAAAATCACCACCAAGGGTAAAAATTTCTTCGGCACAAAAAAAAGTAAGTATGCCAGTATAGAGATATCGTCCTTCTTAGCAAAAATCCGAAAAGTTCATCAAAATCGGTTAATAAATGACGATTTTATAAGCAATTGAATTTGAGCGACACCCCTTTTCGTTTCATACATAAAAAAATGTTTTAAAAGGCACTTAGTCGTGCAGAGAGAAGTGGTCATGTGTTTGGTCATAAGCTAGGGGAACATTTAATGTGTTTGTTAGGCGACCTGCACTGGTACAGGGCCTCTTACAGTCGGTTACGCCCGACTGTGATTTTCTTACTTGTTTTCTTTGTTTTTAGTCTTCGCCACACCGCATTTTTTTGATAACGCAGTTACACTTGATCTATTTTTGATTTTGTTAACAGTTTTTTCTTTAAGCAATACACACTTCAACTTTTTTCGCTCCATCAAAATCATACATAGCGTGCCAGTACAAGATCGATACTAAATAATTACTAAAACAAACGACGCACTCAAGGCACGTAGCCTAATGTAAGAGGCCCTGTACCAGTACAGGTCTCCAAGTAAACACCTTAAATGTCTCCTTATCTTATTTTTTTAAAATAAACTCGTAAAATTTCCTAGTCGAATGCAAAAAGATCGGAATCGTCTCTATCTATTACCATTTCCACAATCCTTTCGTTTATAACGACGGCCAGACGGACATGGCTATATCGACTTATCTATCACTCCTGACCATAATGGTGGAAACTTTGGGTCAACCGCACTTACTTATGTGGCCATCAATCGTCTGCCGGTCATGGCCGCGTCTAGGAAGGCGCGCTAGCCTCTATAATCTTGTGTGCGTTGGCCCCAGTCGTTTTGAATGCCAAGTACGGAGAGATCTCTCCATACCTGGTCACTCCATCGAGTGCCCGGTCGTCCTCCATGTCGGCGTCCACCAATCAAATTTGGACCCCCCCATGTAAACCATGCGTGCTGGAACTCTTTCATCCATTCGAATGAGGTGCCCAGCCCAGTGCAGCCGCTGGAATTTTATGCGCTGGACTATGTCAACCTCATCGAATAGCTCGTACACCTCCTGCGAAAAATCTTCCTCTCGAAGACTTCCAACGCTGTCTCGTCCGACTCAATCACGGTCCATGTCTCTGCGATATACAGTAGGACCGGGAGCATCAGCGTCTTGTATATCTTTATTTTCGTCCGTCGAGAGAGGGCTATACTTCTCATTTGCTTGCTCAGCCCAAAAAAACCTCCGTTTTCAAGCGTGATTCTTCGCCTGATCTCCAGGCTGACGTTGTTGTTACTGGTTATCTCTGTTCCAAGAAAGACGAAGTTTTCTACAACACTGAAGTTGAAATTCTACATCGTCACTGACCGTCCAAGACGCATTGACTGAGTGCGAGAAGACAGCAAATACTTCGTCTTGTCCCCGTTCACCGCTAGACCCATGAGCCGAAACTGTTTTTCAATCTCCGAGAACGCCTTGCTGACTCGCCGTTCCTGCGTACCGATGATATCGATGTCATCGCCGTAAGCGAGCAGCATCACTTCCTTTTGGAAGATCGAGCCCGACATACTCTGTATGTACGGTCATTGGCGTAGGATGTATTCCATTAGGAGATTGAAAAAATCGCACGATAGAGCATCGCCCTGCCTGACACCTCTCTTGGTATCAAAGGGGTCGGAGAGATTTTTCCCCACCCTGACAACGCTTTGTGTGTTAGATAGCGTCGCCCTGGTATTGTGCGCTTCATCGCCTCCGAGTAGGTTGGAAATGTGACTCCTCCATAATCTCAGTGATTCCTGTTCATCCGTTACCAGATTTCCATTGTCATCTTTACAGAAAGTTACTCCGGGCTTAAAACCTTCAGTCAGACGCTTGACCTTTTGATTGTATTTTCGAGCTTCATTTCTGTCACGTAACATCTCAACATCCTCAAACTCCCGCCTTTCTTGCTCCTTTTTCTTGCGTCTGAAAAGGCGTTTCTCCTCTCTCCGTTTCTCTCGATATCATTCTTTAACAGCTCGCGTTGATCCCGACTGCAGAGTTCGCTGATAGGAAGCGTTCTCTGCAGTAGCATTGTGACACTCCTCGTCGTACCAAGAATTCTTCACAGGTTTTGTATAACCAATGACATCCTTGGCAGCCTTATCCAAGGAGCGGGTGATATGTTTCCACTGCTCACATATATCTCGAGAAGACGGAGAGGTTTCCCGGAGCAGTAAGGAGAGTGTGTTTGAGAAGGCTGCGGCGGTCTGTTCTGATTGCAGCTTGCCGATGTCTAGCTTTCGTTGCATGTTGGAACGTGCGGCGTGCACTACGCTGAGCCTAGTGCGTACCTTGGCTGCGACAAGGTAGTGGTCCGAGTCAATGTTGGGACCACGTAACGTTCGTACATCCAACACGCTCGATGCGTGCCTTCCGTCAATCAGAACATGATCAATTTGGTTGCGTGTTATTTGATCAGGACTCAGCCATGTAGCCTTGTGGATGTTAAGATGTTGAAATCTGGTACTACTAACTACCATGTTCCGACCTGCGGCGAAATCGATTAGCCTCTCTCCATTATTGCAGGTATTGTCGTGAAGGCTAAATTTTCCGACGGTTGCGCCAAAGATTCCTTCCTTCCCAATATTGTCGTTGAAATCGCCAAGCACGATTTTGACATCCTGTTTGGGACAGCGCTTGTACAGACGTTCCTAGCGCTCATAGAAATCATCTTAAGCATCGTCGTCTTTCTCTTCCGTCGGGGCGTGCGCACAAATCAGGCTAATATAAAAATATTTAGCCTTGATGAGTATCGCGGCTAGGCGCTCGTAAAACAGGCGTGAACCTAGGGACGTAGCCACGTAGTTTCCTACTCACCACGAAACCACATTCAAATTCGTGCTTACTCGCATGGCAGCTGTAGTAGATGTCACAAGATGCTTTTTTAGAGCAACCCTGCCCTATCCATCGGATTTCTTGGATTGCGGTGATGTCAGCTTTTCATTTTTCGAGGACATAAACCTGCTGGATAGTTGCACCATCACAATTAAGGGTGCGGACATTCCAGGTGCATATCCTCAATTCATGATCCTTGTAGCGTTTGCGGGGGTCGTCATCAAAGGGTTCCTTCCGATGCTTCCTTTTCGGTTTCATTGGGGGGTTATTTTTTTAAAGTGGCGGGTCCCAAGCCCAGCGCACCAACCCCATATTAAAGGAGAGGGGGCCCTTCGCCTTCTCACGTTAGCTCACCTCTGAACTGATGTTCAGAGGCTACCCAGGAGATACGTGTCCTGGCGGACGTGTGAGTTGCTTGGACCGTTTGACACAAGAATCATTGTTGGTCATTCCCAGGTAAATGGCAGTCAACAACTTTTCTCACAATGTGAACTTGAGCAAACGATCCCAATCTCCCAAACCGCACTTAGCAACATAAGATAGTTCATTTAAGGTTATCTCAAATTCAGTTCCATGAATTTGTTCTAGATACATTTTATTTTATTTTTTTGAGGAATGTACTAAGCTTTTTTAAAATGCTCTATTTATTTATTAGCAGCCACTGATATTTGCGATCTGCTTTGTATTACAACTTGACGCAGACATCATATAAGGCTATCAATTTCCGAACTGGTAGAGTCAATTGTCATCGCTGATGATGCATTGTTGGTTGACAATTTTTACGACAAACTTATTATCAATAAAAAAACTGTTAAAAGAGTACTGGAGACCTTGACAAAAGCGTCATTCTTCTCTTTCTAAAGATTATCTTTAAAAAGTTTTGTAATTAGTGTATGAAAAACATAGATTTTTTTAAATCAAATTAAATTTATGACGCTAAGCGACGACCTTTCCCATGCCACGCCTATTTTTAATTTATGTTAAAAATTTTCTTTGGAGTTTTATGTATTTCAAATTTCAGACCTAAACTTAAATACATTCTATAAAATACTACAGACTTTTGGCTCCCACTTTCTTAAATGAGCATCAGTACATGGCTTGTTCAGCTAATCTCGTCAAATTTAATATATCAACCTGAAATCTTAATGCTTCTCAGCGGGAGCTAGAAATTGATTTTAGACATAGTTTCATGGTGAATCTTCATAGATTCCGATTTTGGTGGACAATTTTTGCGAAAAAAAATTGACCCACCGTACATTACTTTAACTGTTCCTTATTTTTAACATTCATACATACATTATATACAATAATGATACACAAAATAATAGTGATATAAATATAAAAAAACAAGGAAATTTCAGTCGGGCGTAACCGACTGTAAGAGGCCCTGTACCAGTTCAGGTCGCCTCACAAACACATTAAATGTTTCCCGAGCATATGACCAAACACATGACCACTTCTCACTGCGCGAATATGAATGAAATGAAAAGGGGGGTCGTTCAAATTCAATTGCTTATAAAATCGTCATTTATTATCTGATTTTGATGAACTTTTTTGATTTGGGCTTAGAAGACGTTAACTTTATACTGGTGTACTCAATTTTTTTGTGCCGAAAAAATTTTTACCCTAAAGGGTTCTTTTATGGGGGAGGGGGGGTTGTGTTAGGGGCAAAATTTTAAAAATAAACTTGTGAAATTCCGGAGCAGTCCTAGTCGAATGCAAAAAACACGAAGTCTCTATCTATTACCGTTTCCGAGATCCTTTCGTTCATACAGACGGACGGACGGACAGACGGACATGGCTATATCGACTCCTCTATCACTCCTGACCATAATGGGGGTAACTTTGGGGGGTCCCCGACAATTAGTTCTTCCTGTTACATACATTTGCACAAAACCAATAGGCTCTTGTACCTTCGGTACAGGGCCTAAAAACAATTGTTCAAGTTATAGCGTACTTTGTTCAAGTTTTAGTGTACTCAATAGAACAAAAAAAATTTTTCAAGTTTTCGAGATTGTAGAATCTGCGTATAGAAGATTGTTAAAAGTTAAGGCAGGACAATCAACATTCTGTAGTATTAGATTAGTAGATTGAAGTTGCAAATCCGTTGGCACCAAATATGTAGGTGCTTGCATTTGTACTCTGAGAGCAATGCGCCTGAGTAGGAGCACCATTTTTTTATATCTGTTAGTAAAGGGTCAATATTAAGAAAGTATTGTTTTTATTTAACCTGTAAATTAACGTGTAATCATCGACGTATGCAGTAAATGTGTTCCTAAATTTGACGACTTTCAAGCAGCTTGCTGCAAGCAACCATTGTCGTTTTAAAAATATTTTGTCGAAGACTGGAGATGCGTTAAGCGAAATGGTTCGATATAACTTGATGGAAGTCTGGTCGGTGTTGGGTATACGTATAACATTGCTGAATTTAAATTGTTGGGAATATGGTTTTTAAGTATGTTGTTGAAAATAAAAATGATTCATTGTAGTAGGTTAGGGGGAGGTTTTTCAGCATTGGGTATTTTATTCAGTCCCGTCCTGGGCTTTTATCTTTTAATTGGCTAAGTGCTGATTTGAATTCCATTTTTTGGCCAGTTTTTAACTAAATGTAGTATACATGGAACGATTCCTTATAATTTCACCTCTCCAAAACAAAAACAAATTGATGGAGACTTTAAAAATAGCCGAGATATTAAAGTTTTTGTCTCGCGGCGCACGCAAATGAGACGCGTGTCTTGCCATTCACTTTATTCGGTTAAATACCGCGATGCCATGGAAAGGTACAATTATAAGGAATTGTTACATGTATACTACATTTTTTAAAAACTTGACAAATAAACTAAAAAGTAGTTAAAATTTTTTTTTTTTTTTATTATTACAGTAGCCCGGTTTAACGAACTATTAAATGTTGGCCCACCCGTTAAATCGGATAATTCGTTATATCGAGTACATAATTAAGCCCTCTGTTTTGTAACTCTAAATACGTTAAAAGAACTGATTTATGTTTACAAGCAAATTTATTGTATTATATTTAAAATATTAGGAACTATTGAATGTTATATAAGAATTTAAAGGAACTTTTATTTAAAACTATATTTGTATGTACTAAGAATGAACATTATTTAAGGAAATGTTCAATTAAACTTTGTTTTTGGCGTAAACTCAACTGCTTGTTTGCTGCTTCGTACTGCAATGCTCTTAAAACTAAAGATTTGGGTTCTTCCAATTCGTTTGAGTTATCTTTATCACTCGCATCACTGTTTACGCTATCCTCATCTTCTGCAGCTTCTTTAAATTTTTCGTTTTAATCTACCCAGCCATTTAGATCCTCCGATGTTATTTGTGCCTATAAAAGTGGAACCAAAAAAGAAACAAAATGCATTTTCGGTATACATTTCTTTTTGCGAAGGGCTATTAAAGCTAGACTTAAATCGGGAAATATTAGATTTAAGAGTTGTACTCCCTATACAGTTCCAGACAGATGTTTATCTCGCCGTAAGAAAGTAGCTAATGAAATATCATCTTCCTCTTCTAAGATTTTTTTTTAGAAGTTTTTTTCAAAACTTTGCCAGGGAAAGTTCTGACACAGATTTTTACGCCAGAGCTACATTTAACACAGCTTCGTATAAAGTGTATTTTTTTAAAAACATGACATCGTCGACTTTCATTGATATTAGTTTAGACAAAACGAGATTTTTGTAATTTAATTTCAACGTCATGTCACGTTAGGTGGCATTAACACTGTCCAAATTATACCGTCTCGGGTCTTTTTAACCAGATCTTTGGCTGATGGATGACAAGGCGCGTTGTCTAATATAAGAAGAGCATTTCTTGGAAAGTCTACGCTATCAAGAAATGATTCAACCTACAATGAACTTAAAATTATAATCTAAGATTCTAAAAAACACTATTGGGTACTCACCTGTGGCACAAATTTGCTGACAACCCAAGTTTTAAAAATTGTTGCAGTCATACCGCCTTCTTTGAATTATTGTAAGTGACAGGTATGTTTTTGTTGCCAAATGATCTCGTATGTTTGGCCTTTCCTATTACAATTGTCTTAATTTGTTTGGAGCCACTTGCCTTCCGTGATTCTCTCCTTTGAGACCTTTCTTCCCGGAGCTGCTTTTTCACCAACATGAACATTTTTCAAAACAGACCAGTTTCATCCGCGTTAAAAATGTCATTTTGATTTAAAATATGATGATCAATAATTTGCTGTAATTCTTTTTTAAAAGGAGCTACTGAGTCTAATGCAGACGACAGTATGTCTCCAGTTTGCTTCAACAGCCGAATTCCATATCGCCGTTTTAATCGCGCCAGCCACTCAGCACTTGCATTGAACGCTCCAGCGTACAATTGACTATGTAATTGCTTAACCTTTCATTTTAAAATTTCGCCGGAGACAGCGATATGTTTTTCGCGCTGCCTTTGAAACCAAGTAAAAAAGCTTTCTCTTCATTCGTGGGAAATCTTCTTCTTTTAGAGATTTCCTCCTTTTGTATCCAAAGCACACGGTGTCTGCATTTAGCAGATTTTCTATTGATTTTAAAATTGTTGAAATGCTGGATTTGGCCAGTCCTTATTGCAAACATAATTCACTCAGTTTAACACTATTTTGAAAAGTGTTAACAATTTTTAATTTGTCTTCAAGCGGCAAACGTTTTTGGCTTGTCATTTGCCACCTTAACGCATCAAACAAAATTACTGAAATTTCGAATTACAAAAGCGAGTACAGATTTTTTCCGCAGCAGATGTACGCGCTGATCACACTCTAAGACGCGAATGTCCTGCTAGTGTCTAAGACACTTGAATGTATACCGACCATTGCCTGGTTAGTTAGTGATGAATGATCGTTACGAATTCGTAAGACGAACCAAAAAGCACTTCGAGCATAAACTGTTTGTTAGGTGTTATGTGGAGTCATTGGTTTAAATGCAGACACACTGCGTATCGTGAGCAAGGCGTCTGTGGCCATAGCAGCATAGTGCACACAGATGTTATATAAGGTACTCAATGTAAAAATTTTGCATGCACGTTAAATCACGACTTCGTTAAATCGAATGTTCATTAAACCGGGCTTCTACTGTATATACTTTATTTGCCATCAGTTCAGTGTAGGAACTATAATCAAATTGTATTGCAACTTAAACAAATGATAATTTAAACAATATTTACAGTTAAATTAAATTAAAGCATTTAATATTCGAAAAAGCTTTTTAGTCGAATTTATATTATTGTAAAATTAAATTAAGACTTTGCCTATTTGGCAGATCCAGCGGATGAATTCGTTTAAGTCTGCGTTGCGTTGTTGTATTTAAAATGTTTGAAGCTAAGATATTTGGATGCGATCTTAGTCCTTCAACGTAGTTTTTACTATGACCAGCTATTTCATCTACAACAGTTTGCAACCCTAGGTCTCTATGTATGTTGACATTACGGACATACCAAGGTGCTCCAGTTATCTTCCGGAGAGTAGTGTTTTGGTATCTTTTTTTTTTTTGTAAATTTTAAATTTGTTTAGATATAATATTAATTTAAACTACACACTATATTGTCTGTAACTTTCATAAACATTTGTACACCCGTTTTCGAAATGTACGGTAATGTCACGAACATTCCATTTCAACCAAATTCTTATTCCCGGTGTCACGGAATCATTCTTTGCTTGGTTTCAAATCCCTCGCGTTTAATAAATGGTGTTAAATTGAGGTAGTAATAGAAATTCGAACAGAATTAATTTTCAAATTAATTTGCATTATTTTTAGGCCCAGTACCGAAGGTACAAGAGCCTATTGGTTTTGTGCAAATGTATGTAAGTCAGGAATGATAGAGGAGATGACCGTCTGTCCGTTCGTAT
Source organism: Leucophenga maculata (assembly GCA_035044805.1). Lineage (NCBI taxonomy): Eukaryota > Metazoa > Arthropoda > Insecta > Diptera > Drosophilidae > Leucophenga > Leucophenga maculata. The sequence goes on along the minus strand of JAWNNP010000178.1, from coordinate 14,061 downwards.
GAAAGAAAAGATCTGAATAAACGGTAATAGATAGAGACTTCGTGCTTTTTGCATTCGACTAGGACTTCTCCGGAATTTTACAAGTTTATTTTGTCCCTCCCCTTCCCCATAAAATCACCCCCAAGGCTAAAAAAGAATTCCAGTAGAGAGATAACGTCCCTCTAAGCCAAAATCCAAAATGTTCATCAAAAGCGGATAATAAATGACGATTTTATAAAAAATTGAATTTTAACGACCTTTGATGGATGTTATAAGCAATTGAATTTTAACGACCTTTGTTGCTTCCGTCCTCCCTTTTCTTTTCATATTATTATTCGTACAGTGAGAAGTGGGAGAAGAAAAATATTTTTCGTCAGTACTATATTTCTTATTAATTTTCTCCCTTTTTTGTTTTGGACTGCTTGGTCCGACTGTAATTTTCTTACTTGTTTATAAACATTTCTTTGGACTTAATTTGTTACTTTGTATTTTAGTAAACATCTCGTCAAATACTGTAGTTTATTAAACCATTTTAATTTAGTATAATTGGTCGGTCATTCAATTCAATTGCTTATAAAATCGTCATTTACTATCCGATTTTGATGAAGTTATGGGATTTTGGCTTACAAGAACGTTTTTTTTTTTTGTGCCGAAGAAATTTTAACGCTTGATGGGAATTTTATAGGGTAGGGGAGGGGAAAACTTTACAAAAAAAACTCGTAAAATTCCAGCGAAGTACTAGTCGAATGGAAAAAGAACGATGTCTCTATTTCCGTTTCCGAGATCCTTTCGTTCATACGGACGGACATGGCTATAGCGACTCCTCTATCATTCCTGACCATAATAGTGGTAGCATTGGCGGGTCTTCGACCATTATTTTTAACTGTTACATACATTTGCACAAAGCGAATAGGCTCTTATACCTTCGGTACAGGGCCTAATAATTACACACATAATTGTTATTGTGCTGACAGCCCTGCTAAATCCCTAGCTGTTTTCGAATAAAATGTCCGAAAAAAGAAATCCGTCCAATAGTGTTTTAAAAAACCGTAGCACTAATTTGAACCATTTTCAACATTTTTCAAAATCCTTTTGGGGTTTTAACTACTTTACCCTAAAAGATTATTATTTCAAAGAAATCGAAAGAGAACACTTGCAAATAATTTTTTTTTTTTTTTTTTGACGGAGTCTACTTTAACGAAAAGTTAAATGGAAGTTGTCTTTTGGCGAGTTCAACCACTGTGTACATAGTGTTTTTATAATTTCTTGTCTATAAGTTATGTTTTAAGTGGGGTTAATGGGATTGGGATTTTAATCTACAAGAACGTGTTTGTTATAGCTATTCATTTTCTTATTTTTATTTTTCGTTTTAATTTGGCACAAACATTTTTATATGGGGCATTATTCCTGAACTGCCCCAACTTTTCAATGGTGGTGGCTACATCGATAAATTCGAAATCTCGTAACTTTTTTTCTATTAAAGCAAATTACACTTCTAAAATCGATTCTGAAAGGTAATTTAATGCCAAATTAAAACGAAAAATAAAAATAACGAAATGAATAGCTATAACAAACACGGTCTTGTTGATTAAAATCCCAATCCCATTAACCCCACTTAAGTTATAAGCTTTTGAATTTATCGATGTAGAATCTTGTAGAATTTGATCCCAGAATGGGAAATTTTTGAATGGATGATAAGAATGTACCTGGGGGATTGTTTGTTTTGCTCTTTGAATAATTATTTGATTTATATGTTTTTTTTTTATTAATATTTGGGCTATGTGGTTTTTCATTCGAGAATATAGATGTAAGCTCCTGGAATAGAGGCCAGTTGACTTTGTGTGTGTTAAATTTATGTATATAAGTAGAGAAATATGTAATGCTTTCTTCAAAAAGGTCAATGTGGATTCGATAGAGGTCACTGCCTGATAGAAAATTGTCTGTTTTTCATTTACATTGAATGTAATAATACCTCTCGTGTTGTTGGTTTGGGAGCCCCAGGCTACAATGCCAGCCCTCATTACTGGCTTTGATATGTTGTTATAGGTAATTCTGAGATTATCATGTTTAAATGATATCCTAGTTGGTATGTATGAAGAGACCATACTAAATTTGTTCTTAAATTTATCGTTACTGCTATTCTTGTTGTTCAATGAAGTTGTGGATTATGTTTGTCCCTGTTTTTTTGGGTAAAGAGTATAATTTGTTGGGATAGGAATGTTTTGTGTTGTATGAAGGTGAGTATCTTGTTTAAAATTTGTTTTGGATTATTGTGTTTAATTAGCCGTTAATATTCCATTGCATGACTTTTAACCTTATTTAATAACATTTTTTTTTATTACATTTTTTTTTTTTATGGTTTATGGTGTTAGTGTGTTTTGTTGCAGGTTAGGTAAGATTCGTTAGTGCCGATTTGTTTTTTATAGTTGACTTTTACTTTTAGGGGTTTGGTAAGAGTATTTAGCTTATTTGAGTAAATTGTAAGTCTATCATCGGTGATTTGACGGTTTGATGTTGATGGGGTATCTTCTGGCGTTGGATTCGTTTACATATATAAATACTTGGATGATATCGTCATAAAGTAGGATGTTCCTTTGTTGCTTTTCTTTTATTGGCTAGTATTACTGGTTTGACAGTTTGCTTTGTATTTAGTACTGTTCCCTGGCTGCCTGTGGGCATTGTAATTTGCTGCCAAACTACTGTTTGAGAGTGAGGTGTAGATTGGTGAGTGTGGCGTGAATGATAAATGCTGATTGCGGTTTTGTGGTCCACTTTTTATATTGTTTTGATTGCTATTAATTATTTCTGCTTAATGAAGGCTATGCAGTTCTTATCCATTTTGCTGTGTTTTGGTTGTCTGGATCATTTTTGTAGTTTATGGAAATCTTTTCGTTTGTGCATACCTGGTCTTCCGTTGTATGATGTTCAGCAGAGCAGTTTAAGGAAGCTTTCTGTCTTTTATAGACTGATATAGGATGTCTGAATCTTAGGCAGTTGCGTCCTTTGAGGGGTAAAGGTTTCGAATTTAGTTCGCTCGTAGCCAATCATTATTGTCTGCGGCAGGTTGAATGATTTGTAACTAAGTTGGGCTGAGTCTTTTTTATTTTTTGGTATTCTTTGTACTTCAGTTATGTTTCGTGTTTTAATTTCATTTACAGTTGCTACTCTATTGTTGATAAGTGCGGTCTGCAATATTTTTTTTTTGCGGATTAAACTTAGTGAACAATAATAAACAACTAACAACAAACATCAATTATAAACCCGTTAAACAAAAACATTCAATTGTGGATGCGCAAACAGTTAATGCAAAAACAACTGCGCAGGCAGGTATGAATTCTGCTGGTGAGGAGGGAGGTGACGCTTGTAGTTGGCAAGCTGAGTATGTTCATGGACTTAAAACTAAAAAAAGAAAACAACAAAAAAGTTCTAACGGTCACGGAAGTCTACTGCATTGTGAATCCAATAACAATGATAGTGAAGTAAAAAGTCTTATGTGTGAAGAGATGAATCCGACTGCAAGTTCCTCTACAAATGTAACCACCGATAATCGTCTAAGTACAAATATGTTTGCACTATTGGATACAGCCATAAACAACGAATTCAGTTTGACAGATAATTTGCTTACTGATAGCACTGGCTAACCAAAACCACCGCCATTATTTATTCATGCAGTACAAAATATACAATCGATGTTGAATCAATTCAATGAATGTATAGGAAGAGTCGTTCGGTTATAAATCTTATCGGGATGGTCAATTACGCGTCACGATAAGGTCAAGTGAGAAATATCGTGATATTATAAAGCTTCTCGATCAACAAAAAGTTATATACCACACTTACCAACTAAAGCAGGAGAGGGCATTCAGAGTGGTTGTCAAAAATCTACATCATTCGACTTCAACTGAACTATAAGAGCTAGAAAGACACTATCATAAAACTAGAAACATAAAGAACGCTATTAGTAGATTTAATAAAAAAACCGCTGCAAATGTTTTTTTGTAGATTTGGAACCTAATACAAACAACAAAAAGGTGTATGAAATTACTCGTCTTTGCAGTGCGATTGTGAAAATTGAGCCTCTCAAAAAGTTCAATGCCACAGGTGCCAAGAATTTGGACATACTAAGAGTTATTGTACCAAGCCATTTAGATGCGTTAAGTGTGCTATGCAACACTGCTCCAGCTAAATGTGTTCATTGCAATAAATCTCACACCGCTTCTTATAAAGGGTGTGAAGTATATCAAGCCACTTTAAAAAGAACCCAATCTTCTTCTGTCAAAAAATCTCAAATACTTGAAAATGTATTTAACATAACTTCAAATAATAATAGCTTGACAATCTCAAAACAAGCACAAAACACCATACCACTTAGCCGTAGCTATGCTGATGTAGCAAAAGAAAACACAACGATGAGTCATGGTAAAACTAATGAAAGTTTTGTTGATCATAGTGTTGATAGCAGCCTTAATGAAAGACTTCAAAAACTGGAGATGATGATGGAAAATCAGATGAAAAGTACAGGTTGATCAAATATCAAATCTACTTCAAGTTATAACGTCTCTTTTAAACAACAATGCTTCCAAGCCTTAAAATAGTACTATGGAACGCAAATGGCGCATGCCAACATATGCTTGAAATCGAGCACGTCATAAAGTCTCAAAACGTGGACGTTGTTTTACTTTGTAAGACACATTTAAATGAAAGATCACATTTCAAAATACATGGCTATGAAGTAGTAACGTCAAACCACCCTGCTGGTACAGCGCGTGGAGGTTCGGCAATAATTATTAAAAGCAACATACATTTTTCAATCTGCAAGCCGATTATACATGATTGGGCACAAATTTCATTTATAGAGTTACAAACAATGACTGGGACTATAAAAATTGCTGCTGCGTATTTACCACCTCGTCATCGAGTGACTGAAAATATGTTTTCTAATATGTTTCAATATTTGGGAAACAGTTTTATTATTGGAGGCGATTTTAACGCCAAACATCAGTGGTGGGGAGCCAGAATTATTAATCCAAAGGGTAGGGAATTACTAAAAAGCGTGAATGCGAAGAACTACTCCATTCTTTGTACTGGTAATCCAACGCATTGGCCAACAGATCCTAGAAGGCTTCCAAATTTGTTGGATATAGCAATTCATTATGGAATTGACAATAGAAGGCTGCTAATTAGAGATTTTCCAGATCTTTGTTCCGATCACTCGGCGGTATTCATCTACTTACACATTCCAATCGATATAAAACTACGAAAACGAAGCTTAATTAGCAGGAGTACTGATCTACCCTTATTTCAATGTTGGTTAAATAATGAAATAAATCTGAATATAGAGCTTAAAAATGAAGAGGACATCGATGACACATTTGAATGGTTTAACAATAAAATACATGTGGCGGCCGAAATAGCTACTCCTCCTCGAAATCCAACAAAGTATCCTACATATAAAAATTATTCTTTATATTCAAATGAAATTAAAGAACTCATTATCGAAAAAAGAAGACTGCGTCGAATTTGGCAACAAACACATTTTCCTTTCGATAAAAATGCTTTCAACAGGATTTCAAAAAAGTTAAAGGCAAACCTTGCAGAACTTAGAGAGGAAGCAATTGGAGACTTTCTTAAAAATGTTGAACCAAACGGGCCAGAATGCAATTTGTGGAACGCTACAAAATATTTAAAGCGACCATCTAAACGAAAAGTTACGATTAAAAACGTTAATGGAAGTTGGTGCTACGACAACAAACAAAAAGCTGAAGCACTTGCTTTGCACCTAGACAATCAATTTACTCATTACTCTCTGTGTAGTCGTGCTGAAGAAGAAGAAGTGCAACATGGTCTGAGTACTCCCTGCCAATTAAGCCTACCTTTGTCACCAGTAACGCTTCCCGAGGTTCAACAGGAAATCAAATCTCTTAATGGAAAAAAATCAAAAGGATATGACGGGATTGATGCGATTACAATAAAAGCACTGCCAAAGAAAGCCCACTTCTGCTGGTATATATATTCAACGTTTGCTTTAGGCTAAGTTATTTTCCTAGTCAATGGAAATGTGCTGAGATAATACTTATCTCAAAGCCAGGCAATCCTGAAAATGAACTGTCATCATATCGGCCTATAAGTCTGCTGGGAATATTCTCGAAAATATTTGAAAGAATATTTGCTCGAAGAATGCTTCCACTTCTTGATGGTCTCATACTGCCTAACCATCAGTTTGGATTTCGAAGAAGACATGGTACGCCTGAACAAGTTCATCGTGTCGTAGCAGAGATACTTGCAGCTTTTGAACGAAAGCAGTATTGCGCTGCTGTATTTCCTGACGTCAAGCAAGCCTTTGATCAAGTTTGGCACAAAGGCCTCCTATTTAAGATTAAAAAATTCTTACCTGACCCGCAATTTCTCTTCGTCAATAAAAGATATACGGTCAGGAGCTCCTCAAGGTAGTGTTCTAGGACCTTTGCTCTACACGCTGTATACAGCTGATATGCCAGGGATAGACTGCAATGAGATTACATTAGCTACTTTCGCAGATGATACAGCAATTCTTTGTAGATCAAATTCTGAAACCACAGCCACAAGTCTATTAAAATATCAACTAAGTCGGTTTGAGTCTTGGACAAAAAATTGGAACATAGCAATAAATACGGAGAAATCGGAACATATATTATTTACTCTTAATAAAGGCTCGAGTTCCAGGATAACTTTTAATAATGTATTGATACCTATATGTAATGCTGTTAAATATCTAGGCGTTACTTACTTAAATGGCCGTCAACCGTCTGCCGGTCATGGCCGCGTCCAGGAAATCGCGCCAGCCTCCATAATCCTGTGCGCGCTGGCATCAGTCGTTCTGAATGCCAAGTACGGAGAGATCTCTCCATACCTGGTCTTTCCATCGAGTGCCTGGTCGTCCTCTATGTCGGCATGTCCCATGTAAACCATGCGTGCTGGAGCTCCTTCGTCCATTCGAATGAGGTGCCCAGCCCAGTGCAGCCGCTGCAATCTTATGCGCTGGACTATGTCAATCTCATCGAATAACTCGTACAGCTCGCGGTTCATACGGGACCTAAACTCGTCGCCGACTCTAATAGGACCAAAGATCCTGCGAAGAATCTTCCTCTCGAAGACTTCCAACGCTGTCTCGTCCGACTCAATCACGGTCCATGCCTCTGCGCCATACAGTAGGACCGGGAGTATCAGCGTCTTATATATCTTTATTTTCGTCTGTCGAGAGAGGGCTTTACTTCTCATTTGCTTGCTCAGCCCAAAAAAGCATCGGTTTGCAAGCGTGATTCTTCGCCTGATCTCCAGGCTGACGTTGTTGTTCCTGGTGATCTCTGTTCCGAGATAAACGAAGTTTTCTTCAACACTGAAGTTGAAATTCGCTATCGTCACTGACCGTCCAATCGTCCTGATCGTTCACCGCTAGACCCATGAGCCGAGACTGTTTTTCAATCTCCGAGAACGCATTGCTGACTCGCCGTTCCTGCGTGCCGATGATATCGATGTCATCGGCGTAAGCGAGCAGCATCACTTCCTTTTGGAAGATCGAGCCCGACATACTCTGTATGTACGGGCATTGGTGTAGGATGTATTCCATCAGGAGATTGAAAAAATCGCACGATAGAGCATCGCCCTGCCTGAAACCTCTCTTGGTATTGAAGGGGTCGGAGAGGTTTTCCACACCCTGACAACGCTTTGTGTGTTAGATTGTGTGCCGGGATACCTAGTGCAGACAGGGCGTCGAAGAACTTCGCTCTTATCGGCGTGTCGAAAGCGGCTTTGTAATCGACAAATAGGTGGTGAGTGTCTTTGTTGAACTCACGGGTCTTTTCCAAGATTTGGCGTAATGTGAATATTTGGTCACTGGTCGACCTTTTTGGTCTGAAGCCACACTGATATCGTCCTATCAGTGAGTCGGCCTATTACACAATACGCCCGACAGAGTCTTATATCCAATGGAAAGGAGACTTATTCCGCGGTAGTTGGCGCAAACAGCGGGGACTCCTTTCTTAAAGATAAAAAAGGCTTACATGGAATAGTCACATACTTGCGAAGAAAAAGCAATTAAAATTGAACACACCGAATGTACTGGTTACTTGGTTCCCGGTCCAAACTAAGCCTTGAAAACAAAATAAGGCTTTATAAAGCAATTATTAACCCAGTGTGGACATATGGAATTCAGTTGTGGTGAACTGCAGCGAAATCGAATATAAATATTTTGTAAAGATTTCAAAATGTCACACTTCGTAAGATAACTGGAGCACCCTGGTATATTCGCAATAAAAATATTCACAGAGATCTTGGTCTGCCCACGGTTGTAGAATAAATCGCTCGGTATAGTAACAATTACATTGAAAGACTGAACTCACATCCCAACAATCTCGTTCCACATCTACTCAACGTAAACACTCCGCGCAGACTCAAAAGGTTTCATCCTTTGCATCTGCCAAACCGCCGTCCTACATAAATATAACTTTATGGTTACTGTGAAAAATAAACTTGTTTATAATCCATTCTTTTCATTATGCATTTTATGCGTTTACATATATTCGTTATTTTGTTCATTTTATTTTTAATTTAATTTTTGTTCAAGATATCATTGAATTTGATTATAGTTCCTAAGTTTGGACTGATTGCAAATATAGAAAACAATAAAAAAAAAAAAAAAAAAATTCATTTACAATTTATTCTTCCTTCATATGGCGTAGACTGTTGCAGTATATTACACCCTGGGTGAATATAACCGTTTTATGTTCTGCTGCCGTGATGGCGATTATTTTTGCTATTGAATTGAATTTTAAGTTTTGATTAGCAGTGCGTTCGCTTTTATTTTTTTCTGCATATTTTGACGTTCCAATTACTAATGTAGTCGACTTCTTTCTTTATAATGAGAACGATTTGTCGTATGTTCTATTTATTGATATCTTTGAAATGTATGTATTTGACATTGCTGTTGGTTTTTTATTGTTTTGTATAAGCCGTTTTATATCACAATGTTTTTTTTACAATTCACAATTATTGTTTTAGGGTTGTTGACCCGCTGCGCAAAGTTCTGTAACTGTAATGCATTAGTTAATTTTTTATTTTTGATTAGTTTGTTTTCTGCACTTGTTAAAATGATTTTTGGTGTTGAAACGGTATACAATTAGCTGCTGCTATTGATTAAATGTTTCTCGCTTTGAAGCTCGGACTGATGATACTGAAATGATTAATAGTTTGCGGCGCTTGTCAGCCAAACTATTGATTTAAAAAAAATGTTATTACATAAATAGTAGGAAATTGTCTCTAGTTTAATTTAGTATGCAAATGATTTCATCGTAAAATGAGTCGGAGAAGCAGATATTGTCAATAAACTGCTTTTAGGCATCAATTTTACAATATGGCGTCGCGAGCGGCAAAGATACGAGGTGGCAAAATTGAAATTCAGGAAGAGCACATCGAAATCTATAAAATTATCCATTTTCAATTTCCCGGAAAACATGAGCTCGCCAAAAGTTATCCCTCTTTTACATATTGGCAGAAAAAAACCTGTCGCTTGCAGACACAATTCGAAACGGTCTTGAAAAAACACTCAAACACTGTTCCTCTCACCTATCCTCTACCATATTTTGCCTGTGATGAAATATCTAAGGCAACAACTTAAGGCAAACACAAAAACAGAAAAAGACCTTTTCGCGGACAGTTTGCTCGATTGGGTCAGTAGCCGAGCGACGAACGAGTCTGTTCGTTTTTTGAGTGGTCAACAAAAAACCGATCGTGTGTTTCGCTCAACCCGAAACCCGAGAGCGAAAACACCAACGAAAAAGTCGGTTGCTGTTGAGACCGTGAGCGATAGCATTTAATTTTTACAGTCTTTTGAGTGAGCAGACAAAAAAATTTGGTAAGAATTATGGCGAGGAAAACTCTTTTTTTTTTAACCAAATGACTGATGCATAGAAAATTTTACAGTCCTATTATGAGTGGTTGTCGAAGTAACGATTAAAAGAAATATAGGTTTAAATATGTATTTTCTCTGAATGTCGTAAATATTTTATTTTAATCTTTTTTTCTCTTTTAATTTTTAGAATATAATGTCAACGGAATATATTGATCACTTAAGCGATGTGGAATTACATAACTTAGTTTTACAACATGGATTTATTAACACACCGGTTACAGAGACTACTAGGCATATCCTGATCAAAAAATTAAAGAGTAAAATAAAACGGGAGAAGTCAAGGTCTGGAATTAACCCAACAAATTCATCATTATTTGAATATAGAACGGCAACAGACAACTCTGTAAAATCACCCCAATGGAAACCGTCAGGACCGCAATTACAGCCGAAAGCTAGTCAATACAAAGAAAAGGATGGTCATAATAGTTTTGGTAACTCTTTCGATAAATCTGAGTCATTAATATACTTTCCTTCATCGTCAAGAATGTATGCTCCTCCTCCAATTTTGGCTTCGGAGTCGGAAAGTGAAGGCGAACTTCATTTCTCCTATAACAATTATCGCAAAATATGCACTAAATCACTTACTGATTCATCAAAGTATGTCGCCTCAAATGCATTAAATCTCGACACTAGTTTAGATACAGGTGTTGTAAATAGACTTCTTAGCCTTCGCGGTTCAACTATACAACGTAAATATAAGGAAAAGGGTTTTTCAGTGGATGATACAAAATTGAGCAGCAGAACAGGTTTTTTTTGGGCTATTTATACAAATGTCAAAACTCATTTAAGGTCGAGGCCACGTTTGAATCCGGTACATATTCCTTACCTGCTTATTGGTGCGTTATTGATATTTCTTCTCCTTATTGCCATCATTTATATATCACGAAGATTTGAGCAAGGCATCGTCGATGAAAAAACGTCTACTTTTGAATTGTGCGATGAATTTGAACGATTGCCACTGTCATACTCTACACAGCAGATCGAGATAAAGTGCATTTCATCTGAATATTTGAAAACTGCATTGGATTTAAGCAAACAACTAAAAAGTATACTTGAAGATAGGTCAAAAATTCACTTATGCGTTGATCAAAACCACAACAATATAGTTCAATCTGCTGAACTTCTACAACTTCTAAAAAACGACAGAAAGCATTCTACATATGAAACTTTACACAAAGAACTCTATGCAGCTATTCATTTAATTCACCATAACCCTCAATGGAAGATTCGAATCATCGATGCCCGCGAAAAAACAGATCTAGCGCCTCAAAGTAAGCACTCATTTGTTGAAAGAATTTCATTTATTCTTTCAAAACCAAATTTACCATTAAAGTGCGTACTTTTCAATAAAGTTCAACGGTTCTTTGTCATACTAGGCTCCTTAGCAGTAGTCGGAGCTGTAGTTCTTATTGTTTATATTTGCATGCAACACCTTAAAAAAAGAGCGAAACAAAGATTATTGGCGGTAGATCAGTTTATGAAAGACATTGTGAATGAGATAATAAACCAAACAAAACAAACCGAAAACAGCAAAAGTTTTGAGGTAGCGATAAAGCAATTGTATGACAAACTTGTACCAGTTAATAATCGGAGACAGCATCTCTGGGCTTGGAATGAGGCTTTGCGTCAATTGGAGGAAAAGGACAAGCGAATATTGTTTGGCGTTATAATACGAAATGGAAAGGAAATGCGAATAATTAGTTGGAATGACGAAGAGGACTGTGGCTTGAGCAACAAAAAAAAATGGCAAAGTCCGGCTTTTGATAACACCAATCGAATTAATAATCCACCGACGTCTTGTCTTAAAATAAGGCATATGTTTGATACTTCTGAGGTTAACCAGCCGAACTTGAAGGAATTAATTATCGATGCTATATTTGAAAAGGTTGGCGGTCAATGTAAGATATGTGACATTCAGTTAGATAAGCTTAGTTGTTGTGTGTATCTAAGATGCGTCAGCGAACATGATGCCGGCATTGTTCACAATGAAATCAATGGATGGTGGTTTGATAAACGTTTAATCTCTATAAAATTTTTACGTTTAGAGCGATACATTACCCGGTTTCCTAAATCCTCAAGTCAACCCATGTGTTTTTTATCTCCAGCTTTAATTAATGTGCACCAGCGTTCGTAGAATGTTAAATGTAATTGTAGATGGCTTTTATCGACAAGTTTTTTCCTTGTTTAAAATTTTTAATGTAATACATTTTTTGATCCTCATCTAAAAGTAAATAAGCAATTAACTATAAAACCTTGTTTTTATTTTAAGTTGATAATACTGTCTTCAAGGCTTTGGGAGCATATTGCAACTCGTTCGTAATGTGGCAAAACTTTAATATTTCTGGCTACGCATCAAAGCTACATTTGCTTTAAATTCAGTTTGAACATGCGCAATTAAATTCAGTTGCACGTGTTCATTATGTAAGTATATAATTATCAAGTTCAGCTTGTGCGTTATGAATTTTAGGATGTAAGCAAATATTGTGTGTGTCTGACTGCAAAACTATTCTTTGTTACTTATAATTTAAAGTCAGTGGAATATATTTCTTGCTCCACCGAACTTCAGACTCATTACAAAGTGCAAATATGAACAAGGTTATAAAAATGCAATCTTTTCGATTTGGTCATTGAAAGAAATGGGGTCATTCCCGTACCAAACCACTGTTGGATAGCAAAGGAGTCATCCCAATTGCAATGCATTCGTGTACATCAAATTGATCGATCTGTTTTGAATCCACTAGTAGGAAGCACTTAACTCCATTCATAGTGCAACGTTAATAGACTGTAAAACATATTGCTGGGTGATTAATTGGTCGCCTCGTGCTTTGAGCGGTTTGATAATGTGACGACGTTTAATTTTTTTTTAATACCCAAAAATTGGATACCGTAACTCCATGTAGGTGTAATAGTCTGCTAGTAGACAGTCCTTTGGTGTGTAGCCAAATTTTACTTCTATTGTTGAGTAAAAAATTTCCGGAGCAGTTCGTCTATTTAGGGTAAGGCATAAATGTATTTATATACTTGTTGGTATTGAGTTTTATGTTTCATCTTCTAGCCCCAACTTCAAAGAGATGCTGGTACTCTTGAAGACCATCTGCTGTCGCACCTTGATCTATGAAATACGCTAACCTCGTCGACAAATCACTCAATTCGAATTTTGGATGATATAATGCCCATTACCTCTGCATCTTAGGCAGGAAGTTCCGCTGTAAAGACGAAATACAGAATAGGTGTTATGAAACTACCCTGCTGTACCACAGCTAAGATTGGATGAGAGGCTCACATACCTGATCGCACAGAAAATTGGCGCCCTTCATATAGCTGCTCGATTAAGACGTGGTTGCAGTATTCTTCGACTCCAAATGCACTGAGTATGTGGTTGATTGTGCTGAATAGGTTTTCAGGTGTGCCATGTCCAGCACGAAATCTTAATTGACAAAGGCGTTGGTTTGTTTATTATTGGCCGGAACCATCTTCCATAGAGTCCATTGTATGTAAGTGCTGAATCGGTTGTCTTGATTTTCCTAGTGGCCTTCCTTGGTAAAAAAAAATATTACGGCTGGTGTTAATAGACGGGGATATTCGTTTTCCGTTTTTCTTTACTTTAAGTTCGGATCGGTTTCAAACTCAAAATCAATCGTTCTAATTACATATATTGTTTTCGATTTTTTGTTGTTTTGTGTTTGTTTATATTGTTTTTCTAGCTGATATTTAATTTGACTGCGTTCAGCATTGTTTCTGGACTTTTTTTATTATCAGATTTATTGAAATAATAATGAGCGATTATAAGTGTAGATGCACTAAAGGAAAACGTATTTTGCGTATGCAGAAAAATCTTGAAAGTGAATGGTGTGAACATTTAAAAATAAGTATTGACTGTGTTCAAACTCGTACAACAGTGTGGGACCGGAATTTTTCGGAGGAATGCATTTCTATTAGCAATCTAAAAGTAAGCTTAGTACCAATTTTACAATTGGGTAATTATCAACGTATGTACATATATGAATAAATGAAAGTTAAGTCCTGTGATGTTCACTTTATATGCATATGTAATATCTTTTGTAATGGTGGAATACAGTGTTTTGTCATGTGTGCTGTCTGGCTATCATGTTTAAGTAAGTATATGTATATGTGTT
>JAWNNP010000173.1:0-56023 GCA_035044805.1 Leucophenga maculata | reverse complement strand
TTTAACATGTATACCAAATTTCATCTCTATACCTTAAATGGATGCAAAGATATGACAAATTTTGATTATCGTTTATATGGGTGGTGTGGCAACGCCCCCTCTGATTTTGTCCAAACTTAACAGGTTGACTTCTTCTCATCCTCATAACATGTATACCAAATTTCATCTCTGTATCTGAAATGGATGCAAAGATATGACAAATTTTAAATATTGCTTATATGGGTGGTGGGGCAATGCCCCCTCCTCAAAACATAGCCTATGTTCTTTTCCATCATCCCATCTATCTCTATTCCAAAATTCAGACGAATTGATTCAGCGGTTTAGCCGTAAGAGAGGAATATCCATACATACATACATCCATACATACATACAAACTTTCGCATTTATAATATTAATAGGATTGTAGGATTTAGCATTTCAGATATTTGCCTCTCTATTTCTTGTTCATGAACTTGGGGGTATCTATATATTTTGGATTAAATTGTTTTTTCTGTAGTTGTTACTATTAGGGGCTGTACTTTGTTTGTTGCTGACAATATGGCGCCTTCTTTAAAGAAAAGGTCCTTGAAATCATTAAGGAGTTTCATGATTGTTTTCTTTTCCTCGTTATTTGTGTGATTGAGGTTGAAATTTTGATTCCAATCTTCTTTGAGGGTTTGTAGGGTATTGAGATCAAACATTTTTTTCTGGGTAATCGTGTTCTATAAAGTAAAATCTTACACCCAGTAAGTCGATTAATTTTTTTTCACTATTTATTATCGCCTTGAATGATGTTAGGAAATTTTGGCAAATTATTGTTGAGAAATTTTTGTTTGGGAAATCTATGACTTTCCAACGGAGAGTTCCTTTACATGGGAATTCTGTTGGAAATGAGGTGACTATAGCATATTTTACTTCATTTGTTCCGTTAAGGGTTTTATAATGGCATGGTTTTTAGGCCCTGTCCCGAAGTTACAAGAGCCTATTGGTTTTGTGCAAATGTATGTAACAGGTAGAAATAATGGTCGGAGACTCCCCAAAGTTACCCCCATTATGATCAGGAGTGATAGAGGAGTCGATATGGACATGTCCGTCTGTCTGTCCGTCTGTCCGTATGAACGAAAGGATCTCGAAAACGGTAATAGATAGAGACTTTGTGTTTTTTGCATTCGACTAGGACTGCTCCGGAATTTTACAAGTTTATTTTAAAATTTTGCATGGCAAGATGCTAAAAAATATGCTTCTCCCACTGAAAAGTTAGGATCCTGCTCTAATGTGTCTATTTCCATTGGAATTTGTGATTGTTTAGATCTATAAGTATCTATGCTCATATGTGAATTTCTGGTTTGTCCAGAATGGTTCCCGTTACGATTGCTTAAACGTTTTTCATTTTTACTTGCAGTATTTTGTTTCAGAGAATTTTGTGAGCCGTTTCGTTGTGGGTTATAGTAATTATTATATTGTGGATTATTTTTGTGATTTTGCTCGGTAAACGCAAAATTGTTCTTGTTGATAGTATTTAATGGTGTAGTTTTTCTATATCTACTCTTTGCTCCAAGAATTGAGTATTTTGTCAGTAGGTCATTTATAGTGCCGTTTCTGTCTATGTGTACTCTGTAAGGTATGTCCATTTTATTTATCAGTATGTTTAAAAGGTCTTTATCTACTCTATCTGTATATGTGAGGTTTATTGTCATCAAACAAGTATATTTCATTGATTTCACATTTCGCTTTCTGGAAAACATCAAAAAGATCTCTTAAATTACTTTTGTATATCTGCATTTGTCGAATGCACATTCGTAGGTTGTCCGGGGTCTCATCTGCTCCTTTAGTTGCTTCTTAATGCTGTTCCAGTTTGGGCTGCCTCCTAGCTGCTTCACAAAGTTTGCTGTTTTTCAAGATACCTTCTCGTTTTTTATTATGGTAACGCCGATTGGAATAAGTTGTTCATCCCTTACGCATAATGAGAGTATTGATTCCACCGAGTTGATGGATGATAGCACATCATGTTCGTCATCTAGAGGTCTTAGGTGCCTAAATTGTTGGATGATATCCTTCTTTGTAAGCCATGGTTGGGAGATAGGTTGTTGTGGATGTTCTGCCAGTTGTTGTGGTTGCTGCGGCTGTTCTATTAGTTGTTGTTGCAATTGGTTTATAAGTTCCTCTTGTCGTCTGATGACTTCTTGGAACTGTTTAAATGATTCTTCCGCCATTTTTATAACAAACTTTCCCTTCTTTTTTTTTTTTTTTTATATTATTTTAAATAAAATTTTTTTTTATTTGAAGTTCGATTGAAATCTTAAGATTTCAGCTCCGTCGACTGCGCCAGTTATGTGAATATATATAATACTTAGTATTATACGTTTCTAACGAAAAAATTTACACACTTTTTTAGATTTTACAATCTTGAATCTTAAGACTAACTTATTCTAGTTGATTAAAATGTATTTATACTTGAATATTATCTGTTATTGATATTTTTATGGCATGTCCGTATTTATCTAGGGAAAAAGGTTTTATGACATGTGTCTGCATTTGTTTGTATCAGTATGGGATTTTATGAGATAAAATGGTTTTATGACATGTGTCTGTGTTTGTATGGGATTTCGTGAGATAAGGTTTAAGATGGTTTTAGCGTGGGAATTTTAAAGATAAGAATTTTAGTGGATTAGTATTTGTTTTATAAGATAGTCTTCATTTGGGATTATATTTAGTAATGATATCTTCTATTGGTACAGGGTTAGTGTGTAGTTGTGGAAGGTATGTAAGTCGCGCGTTGCTCCGGTCTGCAGAGTTCGCTGATAGGAAGCGTTCTTCTCTTCAGTAGCATTGCGACACTCTTTGTCTTACCATGAATTATTCACAGGTTTTGTATAACCAATGACATCCTTGGCAGCCCTATCCATGGAGCGGGTGATATGTTTCCACAGCTCACATATATCTTGATAAGACGGAGAGATTTCCCGGAGCAGCCGAAAGGATGTGTTTGAAAAGGATACGGGGACGGGAGTTTTTGGTTTCAGTGGCTACCCTGGAGATACGTGCCCCGTGTGAGCTGCTTGGATCGTTTGCAAAGAATTATTGTTGGCCATGTGAATGGCAGTCAACCACTTTCCTCACACTGTGAACTTTTGCAAACTAATACCAATCTCCATAAGAAAACCTAAACTATTAATACAAATTTCCCTACTGAGGTTATGAATGCCCAGAAAGTAGGTCACAATAAAAGGTTTTCTGCGATTGAATGTTACGCCTTTACATTAAAGATATTTAAATTAAGATAGTTTCTAAAACACCAAGTATGTAAAGAAATCAGATTGTGATAGACTATGTGACTATGTTTTCAGAATATGACAAACATAGTTTGACATAATCAGCATATACAATACATGTGCATGATTTATTGTTAGGGGTAGATCATTAATGAATAAAACAAAGAGCAGTGGCCCAAGATGACTTCCTTATGGAACACCTGACAACACATCAATAGATTTAGACAAGCAATTGTTAAATAATACTTTTTGAGATCTACCTAAAAGGTGGGAATGTGTCCAATTTACAAAAGAATGAGGAAATCCTAGAGCTTTTAATTTATATGTAAGGTGACTATGACGTACATTGCTAAAAGCTTTGCTAAAATCTGTACATATAACATCGGTCTGATGGTCAGACAAAAAACATTTATTTACGATAGATGTGAATTCGAAAAGATTGGTACAAATGGATCTGCTTTTAACAAATACATGTAGCAAGGGACTAACCAGGGACATAATCAATCATTTCAATTGATCAGTGATAATTTGTTCAAATAATTTAGGAATAGCACTTAGTTTAGCAATACATATATAATTCGAGACATAAAATTTACTGCCCACCTTGTATAAAGGAATACTAAAAGATTGTTTCCAAAGAGTTGGGAAGTTGCTTTGTTTTATAGAAAGATTTAACAAAAAAATTAAACAATGGAGCACAAATAGAGCTGTCCCATTGTTTTAGTATAGAACTAGAAATATTATCAGGACTAGGCAGGCATGAAAATTTAATAGATTTAAGAGAAATTAGCACATAAGATATGGTAATTACAGGAGATGATATAAAGTCGTATTATGGGTTGACAAAGGGATAAGATGTTGTACGGTTAGCAGAAAAATTAGTGTTGATAGATTGAAACAAAGAAACAAACAAATCCGATATCTGAAATTCAGAGGATGCTTCATGACTATCAAGACGAAAGTTTGAAGGATATGCTGTATTTTTAATTATTTATAACTCTTACTAAACAAGAAGTTAGTGCGAGCAATATAAAATTACTGTAATCAACAGTGGAATCAGTTTTTTGTATTTTTTGTAAAGGCGAAATTAAATATTTTTTAAACGACTGAGACTATGAGAGAACCAAGGTAGCCTATTGGCTGAATTTGACACAGTTATGTGGACAGTTATCTGTCAAAGTAATTGGAAACTGTTGAATAGAAAACATTCAATGCCGCCTTAACCTCAGTCCAAGCTTCGAGAATTGTCCAATCAAAACTGATTTACTTGGCGTTCTCAGTTTCTTGAAGAGATTTATCGAGCTAATAAGATAGCTACAAAGTAGGATGATAACTATCTTCTGGTAATATGACCGGAGGTATTGTTTTAACGGATATATCAAAACCAATAACTACAAATACCAGATCCAGAAACCGACCAGAAATATTGCCAATGTTGTTACACTGTTGCAAGGACAAATCAAAGAGACTATTTAGAAAAGCATTGTTGGCAGTTGGTACTAAACTTGAAGATTCATCCGTCATACACCATTTTATATCGGGTTAATTAAAATCTCCCATAACTATAATACGATCTTTATCCCGTAAGCGTGTAGCTGTACGCGAAATCTCTGTAGCATGAAGCAAGTAAATGCTCATTTCCGAAGAATGAGGAATGTATGAGCAAGTAACATATTTGTTAAAATCACAAAATGATATTTTAACATATATAAATTCAAAAGCTTATTAGAAATGCAAATTTTTTCAGCCATCAGAGATGACTTAACAGATATCAGTACAAAGCAAACATAGTTTTTTGGTATGTTGGAAGAACCAGGTAATTCAACTGCATTTTGCTCTGCAGCACGTTTATTTTCATGCACGACAATGCCTTTAGGCCAAAAAGTAACAATAACCTTTAAGTATGAAATTCAGCGAGTGTAAATAAAATTTAATTTGGAAACCGAAACATTTGGGGAAGAATCGAGCACATTAATATAAACTTTGATATCATCAAGGCGAGAAATAAATATTTACTTACGTGCAGCAACAACCGTAAGCCCAGCAGGTTTCAGAACATTTGAAGTAGGTACAACAGAAGCGGGATTGATGTGAACTGTAGCCATTTCAAAATCCTTCGAAACAACATCTGTGGCTGCACAGATGGACAAGAATTCGTCAAACTTGTTGAATTGACTGTAACACTTTCATATTTCGAGGCTCCTTTGAAGGTTTTACAACTAACATAAAATCAGTTGTTAGCTTCCTATAGTTGCTCAAAAAATTTTATACTGGTGTAGCAAAAACCGGTGTAGCTATCGGTAAAGTTGGTGTTACCGGCTAATTAGGCAGAGAAATTGTTAATGTAGGCTTTGCCTTCGGTGAATACCTCTTCTTAGCTTCTGAAATTTGTCAGTCAAAGCCTTGAAATCACGCTTGAGATTAGTAAAACTATCTCTGTTCTGATTCATGAGCTTGGAAACTTCCGTTTCTGTCGATCTACATTCAATGCAGGTCCAGCGCAAGCCCTTACGTTCTTTGATGGATCAAGAACACGGCAACAACACAACAATAACTCTTCAATCGAAATCTTGTTTTTGTATTGGCAACGCTTATCGTAACAAGCCACAAAACGTATGTGCCAAAATTTAACAAGTAAAATAAAAAAAAAATTTAAATAAAAGTCTAATTTTGGTTATCACTGTCGTATGCAAAATGCAAATAAACGGTAAAATTACCAACCAAACAAACAGTACAAAAACTTTAAATAGAGAACAAAACCAATATATCGTTGCGGTAAATTAAATTAATTATATAGTTAAACACAAGTAATACAAATTGTAAAAATATTGGCAAACTGCATATTTTAATTATTAATACAATGTTTAATACGATGTTGAAATAACGCGTGATTTAAGAAAAACGAATAACGTGTTGAATTTTGTTAAAACTAATGTTAAGCACGACTGCACTAAGTAGATGTTCAGTGAGAACTTAAACAATATCGTGGTGGAAAATTTACTGTACAAAATGTTATATCAAATGACATGCATTTAACATTTATGCAAGCAGCCTGTATAGCATTTCCTTAAACTATTTCCGTGATACTATATTTAATTCCTCTTTTAATTAAAATTGCAGTGCCACCATGAGCTCTAACATCTGAATGATTTGCAACTATTAGCACATATCCATGAGTTTTAAAGTGTGTCCTTTTGGTAAAAATAGGTTCTGATACCAAAAAGATATAAATATAATTAGATTAAAGAAAAATCTTTGCAGGCTCGAGGTCCAATATTAAATAAAACTAAATGTTTTTTATCATTCAATATATTTCGACCCTCTTAATTGTATGCAGAGTGTTCTTGCAGTACTTCTGTTTAATTTGTGAATTATGCGATTATATGAACGGCATGCCCTCCGTGTAATAATGTTGATGATTTTTGGCGACATTTTTTTATATGTTGTAGTTTTGCAGGTTCGAGGTCCAATATTAAATAAAACTAAATTCTTTTTATCATTCAATATATTTAGACCCTCTTCGAGGATCGTCTTTCCTTTACTTCTTCAGTGTGGTTATAAAGCCCTTTTGCATTCCAGTTCGAAGATCCACTTGCATATTTTTGGCATTAACAGATATATCATGTTGTGGAGATCATTTGTTAATTCATACTGTTTGGCTAATAAACTTTCGAATCTTTCGAAAGGGTCCTCATTTGAATTTCGGTTTTCGCGTACCTGTGCATAAGATGGGCGGTTTCCAGTAGTATTCAATTCATTTGGTCTGTTCGAAGATGAAATACTATGTCCTTGAGGTGGTTTACTTGAATGCTGACGAAGAGAATGGCCATCATGCTTCTGCTTTGCAACTCATTCTTGATAAATTTTGCAGCTAGCCGCATGACCTTGTTAACAGTTATCACATTTGGCAGGCAAATCCTTCCGACACTCTGAAGTTGGATTACACATAGAACACTTAACGCATCGAAATGAATGTGTCCAATACGTCTTGGTGTGTCCCAACTATTGACATTGAAAGAATTGTACAATGTCAGTTACTTTCGTGGGAGGCTCTACTTTAATTATTGCATTGCTTAGGTATTTCATATCATAAAGTATGCATTGTTGTTGTTCGGTTCCAGATCAATAAAGAATATGTTCAATGGATGCTTGGTAATGCGACTCCTAATATTGCTTTTATTCCTTACGCAATGGCCTAGCTCTTTAATTTCATTTTGAATTCAGTAGGTATAGAAAAATGTTGACTTTTAACTACAACTCTAAAAGATCGCTCTCGTTTTAACTGGTAAGCAAGAAACAAAACCTTATCTTTCTTAAGTGTTGCTATAAACTTACTATAACTATCCACAGATTTCACCATTACGCGTATTTGACCGTCTCAGTGGGACTTATAAGTAAATTCGTCTTTCAAAAGAGTTTCGGTAATATAAGCATATTTATTTATGTCATTCTTGCTTTTTATTGTACAAGAAATATTAATGTGTCGTTTGATCGCTTTGCACTTCCACAGTCCGATGACGACTGCAAAATTTTAAAATAAACTTGCAAAATTCCGGAGCAGTCCTAGTCGAATGCAAAAAACACGAAGTCTCTATCTGTTACCGTTTCTGAGATCCTTTCGTTCATACGGACGGCCAGACGGACAGACGGACATGTCTATATCGACTTTGGTGGGTGGGTCTCCGACCATTCTTTTCACCTGTTACATACATTTGCACAAAACCAATAGGCTCTTGTACCTTCGGTACAGGGCCTAATAAATGATGGGCAGCGTGTCTATATATTTTGTGTGCACACAAACATACATATGTTATAGTCCGTAGCGTGCACGCTAGCATTTATACTACCGTGCACACAACCGTCAACCTTAAACACCAACAACGTTATCAAATTGGCCGTTTGAGTTTGAGCAAGCTTTGACTAGTGCCCTAATCTTGTAAGTGAACTGAGGCTTGGCGCTTTAAATGTATAACGCCGACTAATCCACTGCAGATACTTCCACCAACAATAGCATCTTACTTACTTATATGGCCGTCAACCGTCTACCGGTCATTGCAGCGTCTAGGAATGCGCGCCAGCCTCCATAGTCTTGTGCGCGCTGGTGCCATTCGTTTTGAATGCCAAGTACGGAGAGATCTCTCCATACCTGGTCATTCTATCGAGTGCTCGGTCGTCCTCTATTTCGGCGTCCACCAATCAAGTTAGGGCAACCCATGTAAACCATGCGTGCTGGAGCTTTTTCATCCATTCACATGAGGTGCCCAGCCCAGTGCAGCCACTGGAATTTTATGCGCTGGACTATATCAACCTCGTACACCTCGCGGTTCATACGGGACCTAAACTCGTCACCGATTCTAATAGGACCAAAAATTTTGGGAAGAATGTTCCTCTCGAAGACTTTCAACGCTGTCTCATTCGACTCAATCACGGTCCATGCCTCTGCGCTATACAATAGAACCGGGAGTATCACCGTCTTAAAGATCTTTATTTTCGTCTTTCGAGAAAGGGCTTTACTTCTCATTTGCTTCCTCAGCCCAAAAAAGCATCTGTTTGCAAGCGTGATTCTTCGCCTGATCTCCAGGCTGACGTTGTTTTCGCTGGTTATCTCTGCTCCAAGCTAGACGAAGTTTTCTACAACACTGAAGTTGAAATTCTTAATCGTCACTGACCGTCCAAGACGCGATGACGGAGTGCGAGAACACATCAAGATCGAGCCCGACATACTCTGTATGAACGGGCACTGGCGTAAGATGTATTCCATCAGGAGATTGAAATAATCGCACGACAGAGAATCGCACGACAGAGAATGTCTGAAACCTCTATTGGTATCAAAGGTGTCGGAGAGGTTTTGTAATCGACAAATAGGTGGTGAGTGTCTTTGTTGAACTCACGGGTCTTTCCCAAGATTTGACGTAATGTGAATATTTGGTCACTGGTCGACCATTTTGGTCTGAAGCCACACTGATATCGTCCTATCAGTGAATCCGTATATGGCTTCGGCCTATTACACAGTACACGCGACTTAGTCTTGTATCCAATGGAAAGGAGATTTATTCCGCGGTAGCTGGCGCAAACAGCGGGGTCTCCTTTCTCAAAGAACATTGAGATTCCAGACGTTGGGTATGCGTTCATCGGACCATATTCAAAATTTACTTTATTTTCCTAAAGTACAAAATTTCGCTTAAAGTTAGCGCTATGAGTTAGCTTATTCAGAGATTAGATACTAATAACTATCTTAACAACTGAAATATACAATTTTATTAATTTAATTTGTATAGATTAAATTTTATTTAACTAAGGAAAAATAAGAATACAAAAACCTTAAAACAAAAATTATATTTAAAACTTATATCTAAGAGTAGTTTGCCGGTACTTAGTAAAACTATACTGAGTGGTAGTGTTAAAAGTACCAGTTAGCAGAATAATTGTGCAATATACGATTTTCTTATGGTAAAGTTATTTGTCCTGTGAGAGTTCTGTTTATCTATCTAACATTAGCTGCTTCGTGCAGTCTTGTGGTTGAGTAGTAAAAGGGTAGGTATCATTTTTAAGTACCATTTTTAATATTTTGTTTTGTGCAACTTGCAATTTGTTTATATGGCACCTTGCACATGTGCCCCAAACTTCTGACCCGTACAACATTATAGGAGAAAAAACAGTTTTAAATATTATCAGTTTATTTTGAACTGATAATTTTGATTTACGATTTATGAAAGGATATAAAATGCAAATAGTTTTAATGACCTTGTCCATAATTCTAGAGATGTGATTATTGAAGAGGAGTTTTCTATCAAGGTATAGGCCGAGGTTTCTAACTAAGTCCTCCCATTTAATACTATACCCGTTTAGCTGGAGTTCAGTGTTTGGTAAGAAGCACTGTTTACGTTTTTTTAGTAAAATATATAGATTTTGTTTTATCAGCATTTAATTTGATTTTCCAAATATAAAAATAGTTGGATAGTGTGTTTAGTGCGTCTTGAAGTTCACTCTCAATGGCACCATATGATGTACCAGCACATTAAAGTGCCGTATCATCAGCAAATATAGAAGTTGTACAGTTTTCTATGATAGGAATATCGTATGTGTAGATGTTGTATAGGATGGGCCCTAGTACGGATCCCTGAGGAACACCAGCACAAATCAACTTTTGGTTACATTCAATTCCATCTATTTCTACATAGAAATGTCTGTCAGATAAAAAACTTTGAATAATTTTTGTTAGGTAGATTGGTGTATTTGTTCTAACAAGTTTATGAACTAAACCATTGTACCATACTGTATCAAATGCTGCCTGAACGTCTAGGGTAACCATACCAACTGATTTTTTCTGTGTAAGATTTTCTTTTACAAAATTCGATAGTTTGTCTAAGGGATGAATGCAGTTAAGATAAGCTCTAAACCCATATTGCTGGTGGGGTAAGATATTATTATCCTCTATATGAAGATTTAACCTGGTTTTAATTAATCTCTCCAATATTTTAGAATAGCCACAGAGTAGGAGCATATCTTGCATAAAAAATGGTGCATACTTCTAACCAACCGGTCTTAAATAACTCAGCTGGCAGCTCATTAGAGCCTGCCGCTTTGTTATTTTTCAGCTTTTTAATAACTGAATTGATCTCGTTATGGTCCGGTGGCTCTACAATAGTGCCATCATTAACTGGTGGTTCCGGTGTCATTTCTCTATCGGCGGAATTGTGCGCTTTATCGCCTCCGAGTAGGTTGGAGAAATGAGCCCTCCATAATCTCAGTGATTCCTGTTCATCCGTTACCAGATTTCCATTGTCATCCATACAGAAAGTTGCTCCGGGCTTAAAAACTTCTGTCAGACGCTTGACCTTTTGATAGAATTTTCGAGCTTCATTATTGTCACGTAACATCTCAACAACCTCAAACTCCCGCCTTTCTTGCTCCTTTTTGTCGTCGTTATCATAGTGTTCCTTCCGAGGCTTCGTATTCATTAGAGGTTTATTTTTTTTAAAGTGGCGGGTCCCAAGCACATCGCACCAACCCCTTATTAAAGGAGGTTGCTCGCCATCATGAGCAGCATCATGAACAACAATAACAATGAGTCATTGAAAACAGTTAACAGTCTTAAAAAAAGAACAAATAAGGAAATTACTGTCGGGCGTAACCGACTGTAAGAGGCCCTGTACCAGTTCAAGTCGCCTAACAAACACATTGAATGTTTCCCGAGCTTATGACCAAACACATGACCACTTCTCACTGCGCGAATATGAATGATAAGAAATTCAATTGCCTATAAAATCGTCATTTATTATCCGATTTTGATGAACTTTTTGGATTTTGGCTAAGAGAGGCGTTATCTCTATACTGGTGCACTCAATTTGTTTTCTGCCGAAGAAATATTTTGCCTTGGGGGTGATTTTACGGGGAAGGGGGAGGAAGGGCAAAATTTTAAAATAAACTTGTGAAATTCCGGAACAGTCCTAGTCGAATGCAAAAAACACGAAGTCTCTATCTATTACCGTTTCCGAGATCCTTTCGTTCATACGGACGGACCGATGGACATCTCTATATCGACTCCTCTATCATTCCTGACCATAATGGGGGGTCTCCGACCATTATTTCTACCTGTTACATACACTTACACAAAACCAACACATAAACTCAAAACGTAAACAATACGAACAACAACACAAACTCTCAGTCAAATTTAAAAATAAATCGGGATTTGCATTTGCCCAATAAACAAATGCAAAACAGCAACAAAAAACTAAGAAAGAAAACACAATCTAAACTGCAAGAGTTCTGGCTTAACAGACTAACTACATCGAACAGGTTCCAACTGTTAGCCGACATTGACGACAAAACTAACGACCAAACCAACAGTGCCACAGACTGGATGCAGGCTCAACGTAAAATTAATAAGAACCCTCCAATATATGTGTGGTCAAAATTGAAACTTTGAATGAAGCTCTTAAAGAAGTGGCTAAAAAATCTTTGAGTTGAAAGCATTAGCTACAATGAAGTCAGAGTTCAGACAACCGATTCAACTTATTACAGAACTAGCTTTTACCCGCGACTTCATCCGCTTATCTTCCGATAAAAAAAAGCATATCTAATTACTTTTCTTATTTTGACTCATTTGTGAAACTATACGGGGGTGGTGTAGCGCCTCTCTAATTTTGACTAAACTTAACCCGTTTACTTCTCATGATCCTCCTAACATGTATACCAAATTTCATTTCTGTACCTTAAATGGATGCAAAGATATGACAAATTTTGATTATCCCTTATATGGGGGGTGGGGCAACGCCCCATCCGATTTTGTCCAAACTTAACAGGTTGTCGTCTCCTCATCCTTTTAACATGTACATCAAGTTTCAACTTTGTACCTTAAATGGATGCAAAGATATGACAAATTTTGATTGTCGCTTATATGGGGGGTGGGGCAACACCCCATCTGATTTTGTCCAAACTTAACAGGTTTTATACATATAAACCTTCCCTTCCCATCACTCTATCTAATAAAACAAGTAAGAAAATCACAGTCGGGCGTAACCGACTGTAAGAGGCCCTGTACCAGCACAGGTCACCTAACAAACACACTAAATGTTCCCCTAGCTTATGACCAAACACATGACCACTTCTCACTGCACCACTAAGTGCCTTATAAAACATTTTTTTATGTATGAAACGAAAAGGGGGGTCGCTCAAATTCAATTGCTTATAAAATCGTTATTTATTATCCGATTTTGATGAACTTTTTGGATTTTGGCTTAGAAAGACGATATCTTTATACTGGCATACTTACTTTTTTTTGTGCCGAGGAAATTTTTAGCCTTGGGGTGATTTTATGGGGAAGGGGGGGAGGGGCAAGATTTCAAAATAAACTTGTAAAATTCCGGAGCAGTCCTAGTCGAATGCAAAAAACACGAAGTCTCTATCTATTACCGTTTCCGAGATCCTTTCGTTCATACGGACGGCCAGACGGACAGACGGACATGGCTATATCGACTCCTCTATCACTCCTGACCATAATGGTGGTAACTTTGGGGGGTCTCCGATTATTATTTCTACCTGTTACATACATTTGCACAAACCCAATAGGCTCTTGTACCTTCGGTACAGGGCCTAAAAACCGCATCAAAATCCGTTGCGTAGTTTTAAAGATTTAAGCATACATAGGGATATAGGGACAGAGAAAGCGACTTTGTTTTATACTATGTTAAGATTCATATAAATATGTTACACAAAAAAAAAAAAAAGGATTTCACCAAAAGAAGATAGGAGCTTCAAAGTCATTCTCAGGAATATTCATGCTTCAGCTAACATTGAAGAAATAAAAGCTGATGGACTACAAAAGTTCCACTTTCTTTATTCTCGATTGATCTTAAAAACAAAGATAATAATAAAGATATATGTAAAATAAAACATGTGCGTCAAACTACAATCTCGTTTGAACCTCGTCATACTAAACGTACCCTTTCGCAGTATGGCAAATGGCTGACCAAATGTGCTTTATGCGGTGGTAATCACACAACCAATTATAAAGGCTATGAAGTCTGTAAATCAATAAAAGTTCAACGCTTCCCAGCACTTCGTGAAAAAAGCTTAAAAAAGTCACCGAAAACAAACAGGTTGCATGTGATGCTAGTTTACCAGTAAATACAGCTATAAGTTTTGCTCAAATGGTTTAAAATATTAAACCAAACTCGGACGACTAACTTGCGCTGACTTCTATTCGTAAAGGCAATCCAGATACTATGTCTGCATTTAGTAATAGTAAAAACGTAACCCAATCTTTAACTTTCACTCAAATATCCACTATCCCAATCTTTAACACTCAAAATTCCTTACCGATCAATCCAACTCATCAAATCAAAAAAAATTAAAATAATGATATGCTAGAATAGAAATTAATGCAACAAATGTCAGCCCGAGTAAATGTAGTCACACTCTTAATTTCGAAACTCAACTCGTAGGCGTGAATTCAAATAAGCTACGAATTATTTTCTAGAATACAAATGGGTTAATGCAATATGTTCTGGATCTAAAGCTATTTTCATATGATAATATAATTGATCTAGCTCTGATCTCAGAAACTCATCTCACAACAAAAAGTTTCTTAAGAATAACAGGATAATTATAAAATAAAAAAAAAAAAAAATTAATGCGCTATAATTGAAAACTATAGCTGTGACCATATTCAAGCTATTACTATTCATTTAGATTATCTGTAGTGTATTCATACATATGTTTATAACACAACTTGTGACACTTTGTTGCAAGCATAAATAATAATTAAATATGCTGACACGACTGTATGTACGTATGCACATGCGCATACAAGTAATATAAAGCCACTCGAGAAGGCCAGGCTAGCGTAGACCGTTGACCGGCGGAATACGCTGAGCCTGCACTTTAGCCGCTCGCTAAGTGAGAGCCCAAATGTATGAGTACATCCGCTCACCCCATCTCTCTTTTGTAGCTGCTAAAGAATAGCAGCATAAGCAATTTATAATAAGAAATATATGTACATAGTTTAAGAAAGAATTATCAAATAATATTCATTCGAACATTAAACGCAGTCAAACGAACACTCGTTACATGGCGACCGTGACCGTGTCACGAAGTTTGTTTTTAAAACAAAAATTTAAACTGTTTTGTGTATAAAAAAAAACTATTCAATTGAATGAATTGAAATGTGTGTTTTTTTCACCATCAACAAAAATAAAACTTTACTAAACTCCAAAATATAAAAATTATAAAAAAATACATCATTAACTCCAAAACGAAAACGCTTAATTAAACTTAAACGAAATACTTAAAAATAAATGAATTGCCATTGCTAAAAATTAAATACTTGAACAAAAACGTAGAAAACATTGAACAAAAAAAAAAACGATGCGTGTGAGTGCATTTAGCTAAAGAGCGAGAGTGAAGAAACGTTTAATTAAACTAAAATGAAGCATTTATTAAATTAAAAAAAAAAAACTACGAGAAAAAAAAAGTTCGATGAAGCCAATGAGTGTTGCATCGATGGACCCAATAACCGACAGCAGCGCGGGACATAATTAAAATAAAAAAAAGGTTCCCCCTCGGAATACAAAATCAACCACAGCGCTCCGATGAAGCAAATGAGTGTTGCATCGATGGACCCAATAACTGAAAACCAGCAACTGTAAAAAAAAAGCCTGTGCGAAGACCAGCACCGGCACCGCCAGCGCGACAAGCTGCGCCAAAGGATGACCGACAGCACTACAAAGAGTGCGCACCTTAATTATTTATAAAATATATATATATATAAGCTAAGTTAAAAATTTATTCTATTGTAATGATGCCCAATATGTTGTGTGCATTAAGGTAGAGTATGACCTGAAAAGTCATACGCCACATTAGCTAGGAAAAAATTTTAAATTCACATGTGAAATAATTTAAAATTTTTTTTTTCTTGTTTTATACAATGGGAGCAAAACCCTCCAAATCAAGCGGCAATACTGCCAATGTAGCTAACAATGTGGAAATTGTTGACCACACTCAACATTTACAATCCATATGTTATATTTTAATCGTGCTAGTTTGCTTGACTGCAGCAAATCTTGCTTTAAAACTTTATTTGACTCATAAGAGATCATTAAAAAAGCAATATGCAAGCAGAGCAAACGATCTAGATAAAATATAATCAATTAAAAAAAAAAAAAAAGTAAAAGGAATGAAAAATATTTAATAATAACTTCAAAAAACAAGTTTTGTTAACATTAACGTAAAAAAAGGGATTTGTGAAGAAAATTTTAATACTAATTTTTTATTCTAATGTAATTTGAAAATGGTTTTTACCCAATGAAAGGTCGATCATCCGACCGCCAATGTATTAATGTTAAAGTAATTGATCATACGAAAAGTGTAAAAGATATTAGTATTCTTTTATTAATAATAACCGTTGTATCAGTTACTTCACTAGCATTAAGAATTTATGCCCTACATTTGTAAAAAAAATATATATCGATTGCACAAAGTTCAACAGTCACCCACATGGAATGGGCAGAACTTATTACATTTATAAAAAATTCAAGAGTTGATTTTAATAAATCATATAAA
Organism: Leucophenga maculata; assembly: GCA_035044805.1. Lineage (NCBI taxonomy): Eukaryota > Metazoa > Arthropoda > Insecta > Diptera > Drosophilidae > Leucophenga > Leucophenga maculata. The sequence goes on along the minus strand of JAWNNP010000173.1, from coordinate 39,707 downwards.
TGCTTAAATAAAAGCATTCCCATCTCAGTAGACACTAAAATTAAACACGTTGATATACTTGTTGCAATATACAATAACATCCGTGATTTAATAGAGAAAAACAAAAATAGATTTTCTTCGCTACAGTGGACACAGGTTTCAGACATTATCAAGCGTCTAAGAGAGGACTTATTACGAATATCTGAAAGACATAAACTACAGTTATATTGTCCAACAATATTAACAAGTCCTGTAACATTCGATCGATCAATATTATTAACCCAAGAAAGGTTAAACCGATCAGAATTAATGGATGAAAATCCTGAAGAAAGGCCAACAACATCCAAAATACCTGCACTAGTAGCAACTGAAGAAATAAAAAAACCATTAAAAGAATTGTCAAAATCCATCATGACGGACCAGGTTACCTTAGATAGGGAATATGTACGACAAATTTCCTCTACAATCCCAGAATTTGACGGTAAAAAACTGTCATTAAATCGTTTCTTAACAGCATTAAGGCTGGTTGAACGAACAAAAGGCAATCAAGAAGACTTGGCCGTGGAGGTAATAAAATCAAAAATACTTGGCCCAATTTTGTACAAAGTACAAGATGAGATAACAATTCAGGCGATAATAAATAAATTAAAAGGAAATGTCAAGGGTGAATCAACTGACGTTTTAAAAGCAAAATTGTTAAATGTTCAACAGAAAGGCAAAACAGCCGCTCAATATACAACTGAAATCAACAACTTGAGAAAGCAACTCGAATCAGCTTATAATGACGATGGTTTAGACCCTGAAAATGCAGGGTCTAAAGAAGAATCAATATCTGCAATGACTAAAAATTGTCAATTCGAAAAGCTTAGTATAATACTGGAAGCAGGAAACTTCAGCAACTTCAATGATGCCATGGATAAATACATCCATTGCAGCACTGAAATTACTGGAAGTGCCAGTACAATATTATACCAGCGAGGTAGAAATTATAGAGGCAGTAATTACCGTAATAACCAACGAGGAAGAGGCAACGGCCGCGGTAATTATAAAGCTGGATATAATAATAATAATTATAGAGGAAATAGCCGTGGTAACAACCGAGGAAGGAATAATTCCAACCGAGGTAACAACCAAAATTATGGAAATAGACATAACAATGTACGAGTTACTCAAAGTAATTCAGAAAACCAGCAATCCCCTTTAGATATTCCAAACCAATTAAAACTGTACACACAAATAATCTTAACCTTAACATATTTATAAAAATTAATAATGAAAATACAGGTAAATCATCATCAATATATCAATACTGAAAGAAAATGTCGATACATTCGACAATGTTAATGATAACATAACTGTTTAGTCAATATATGATTTTAAATTTTGAAACTATAAATGAATTGGAATTAAATATTATAAATGAAAGAATTTAATGAATTATTGTAAAATAGTATTAAGACCAAAATTTGATTATGTGAAGTTAACATTCAGTTCAACATCAACTCAGCATTTGCCTCACTGTGCGACTAACTGAACTGTGTTACAGCGCTTGTTCTATTACAATTATTACAATAACAACGATCATAACCGATGCTGTAACGTTAGTTCTCTTTTGTCAGCAATGATGTACTGTATATTAAGAAAGTTATATTTGCGGAGTTATGTTGAAAACGTCAGTCGTAATTAAGCTATCGCCAAGGAAGCGCTAAGCGCATTTGTAATAAATATACATATATACTTCAATTTAAAACCGTTCAATTGTATTAATCTACCCAATCTGTTGCTGCCGCCTTTATATACATTTTGCTTTTGTTGCTGGTTTAATTAAACCTATTCAATTATATACACAAAAAATCTTGTGTAATTTTATGGCGCCCGAACAGAGACAGTTAGCAGTATAAATTGGGCTAGTGGTTGTTTTAAGTACAAAAGTACAGCTATCGCGTTATATACAATTGAATTTGCGCGCGTTAAAACAAATTGGAAACCAAAAGTCATTGACCCCGCAGGACTTCGCTTAAGTTTTTTTCGCCTGGAAGAGGATCGCCATTTTTACTCAATAATTAATTGGAGTGGAAAAATTCAATAATTTTAGGCGGGATTATGGAGTGCCAAAGGAAAGTTAAAGCCGGTCAAAACTATTGTCAGGTAACAAATGCAAAAAAGTGAATGTTACCAAGCTAAAAAAAAAAAACAAGTAAGAAAATCACAGTCGGGCGTAACCGACTGTAAGAGGCCCTGTACCAGCACAGGTCACCTAACAAACACACTAAATGTTCCCCTAGCTTATGACCAAACACATGACCACTTCTCACTGCACCACTAAGTGCCTTATAAAACATTTTTTTATGTATGAAACGAAAAGGGGGGGTCGCTCAAATTCAATTGCTTATAAAATCGTTATTTATTATCCGATTTTGATGAACTTTTTGGATTTTGGCTTAGAAAGACGATATCTTTATACTGGCATACTTACTTTTTTTTTGTGCCGAGGAAATTTTTAGCCTTGGGGGTGATTTTATGGGGAAGGGGGGCGAGGGGCAAGATTTCAAAATAAACTTGTAAAATTCCGGAGCAGTCCTAGTCGAATCGAATGCAAAAAACACGAAGTCTCTATCTATTACCGTTTCCGAGATCCTTTCGTTCATACGGACGGCCAGACGGACAGACGGACAGACGGACAGACGGACAGACGGACAGACGGACAGACGGACATGGCTATATCGACTCCTCTATCACTCCTGACCATAATGGTGGTAACTTTGGGGGTCTCCGACCATTATTTCTACCTGTTACATACATTTGCACAAACCCAATAGGCTCTTGTACCTTCGGTACAGGGCCTAAAAAAATATATATATATATATACATATATTACGCGCTTTTAATTGCTGCGCAGATGTAACAATCAATTCTTGGCATTTGAGCATTAATTTATACAATATAATAATTTAATAAATATCGCTAAACGTGAAACATACTAGGAATATATTCTAGTTCGTTATAATTGAAATACCCTACACTCATTCGAAAAATATTCAGCCAAAGTTGTGCAAGTACATTTTATATTTCGTCGTTGTGCATATAAAAAAAAAAAAAAAAAAAAACAAATCTATGGTTGTGTTGCGACTCATTAATTTCGTTGATAATATCTGCAGTCGTGACATACATATACGCAAATTGTTGTTGCTAATTTGATTTGATTTCATACTGTGTGCTTCTTATACTTATTATTTGTGCGATATTTATTCAAAATTGTTACTAGCTGCTGCAGCAAACATATATACAGAAACTATTAGCTATATCAAAGTTCTCATTCGATTGACATACACGTCCTACTGCATAAATATAATTCACTGTTTTCCAGTAATTTCTTGATATTTGTTCTTTGTGAATTTTTAATTAACAATGTCAAGCAAATCGAAACGGCAATCATCGCCTTCTAAAAATATTGATGCTCGAATAAAAACTGCTTTACATGAAAAAACAATTTCATTCAATCCAATCGAGTTAGAGTGCCGTTTGGATATTGTCAACGGGTATGTTGATCAAGCGCTGTCTATTCAAAGCTATATAGATTTAATAAACCCTCAATCGGAACTTAGAACAGAATTAGAGAATATCTGTGTTTCGACTCGCGTGCACAATTAATGTCAATATTAAATAAAACTCGTCATGCTAGTATACAAGATACTTCAATGTTGGTACAGTCAACTCATTCTAAGCTCCCAAATATGCGTCCACCCAAATTCGGAGGAAAGTATGCAGAATACAAAAATTTTATGAGCTTATTCGAAAGCTTAGTTGATAGTGACCCAACGCTTACAAATATTGAAAAATTCAATCACTTGATATCGTGTTTAACAGACGAAGCTCTTGGAACAGTAAAAGCGTTCCAAATATCAGACACTAATTACCTAAAAGCTTTACAAAGCTTGAAAAGAGTGTATGATAATAAGTGCCTCATTTTCTTCGATAATGTGTCCAAACTATTTGACTTGCCAGGTATGTCAAATCCGTCCGCTTTGTCTTTGCGCTCAATGATTGATACCGTATCAGCGATATATGACTCATTACAGTCAATTGGAGATGACAAAACTATCACAAATGCAATACTTATTCATTTAGTCATGTCCAAAGTAGATCAAACTACTCGTTCTAAATGGGAAGAACAGTTGGATTATGATAAATTGCCACTATGGTCTGAGTGCGCAGCAGTTCTAAATAAAAGATACCAACATTTATCGGCAGAGGAAACTTCTACGTCTCGAGCAAAGGGAAATAAATTGAACAACGATTCGTTTAAGAAGATGCATAAATCCTCGTTTTCTTGTGTCAAAACCAACCAAAATAGTGAGCGTATGTTAGATGCAAAATGTTTATTCTGTAAGTCTAGTGAGCATTACATTACCGCATGCACTTCATACTCAGCTTTGCCAGTTTCAAATCGATTTGATTTTGCAAAAAGTGTCCCCCTTTGTACTAATTGTCTTAAAAAAGGACATACTGTTTCTCGGTGTAAATTGTCTCATTGCAGAGTATGCAACAGGCCTCATCACTCTCTGTTACATAAGTATACATCGGCTAATTCACAGTCTGGATCATCTTCGACTAACCAGACACCGTATAATGAGCTTTCAGCCCAAAATTGTGACCCACCTTGTACATCAAATGCCTACGTCAATCATTCTGCTACTAGTGATGACCATGTGATTTTGGCCACAGCTATTGTCAGAGTAAAGGGTAAATCTTGGGAGTATCAGCTAGCAAGAGCGTTGTTAGACTCTGGGTCTCAGGTTAATTTTATAACCGAAGAGCTTTCTCAAAAATTGGGTTTGAAGAAGCAAAAAAGACATTTAAACTTAGTCGGAATTGGTAAATCTAACTCCATCGTTCAGCAAAGTTTGCATGCTACAATAAAGTCTCGTATTAATGCATATGAGCTTTCGGCTGATTTCTGGATTTTGAAATCGATTTCTACCTATCAGCCAGGTTAAACTGTACCAGCGAAGGATTGAAATATTCCAGAGAGTTTACAATTAGCCGATCCATACTTTTTTAAACCGCAAAAAATAGATCTGCTACTTGGAGCAGAGGCATTCTTTGATTTGCTTTGTGTTGGTCAAATTAGACAAGTTTCTAGTTTTCCAACTTTACAAAAGACAGTACTAGGCTGGATAATATCTGGAAAATACACAGGTCAAAAGAAGCTCAACGATACAAAATGCTCTCACCTAACTGTTCCAGATAATTCAGTTCACTTAGATAAACTGTTACAAAAATTTTGGGAGTTAGAAGAACTACCAAATGACATAAAATCTAAATATACCACAGAACAAACAATATGTGAGAAGAATTTCGTTGAAAATGTAATTCGATTACCATCTGGCCGATTCAGAGTCTCATTGCCATTTAAATTAAACCCTAACTCACTTGGCCTGTCATTTGATACAGCAAAGAGGCGTTTCTTGTCTTTAGAATGAAAATTATTGAGAGATGGTGACCTTCGTACTATGTATATGAATTTTATGAAGGAATACCTTTCGTTAGGGCACTTGTCTCGAATCGGCAACGAAATTCCTGTTGGTCCGCACTACTTAATACCGCATCAATGCGTATTAAGGCCACAGAGTACATCCACAAAGCTTCGCGGCATCTTTGATGCCTCTAGTAAAACGTCATCACAACTATCGTTAAACGACATATTACTCGTAGGACCAACTATCCAACCAGAATTATATGCAACTTTACTTCGATTTCGCTTAAATAAATTCGCTATTACAGCAGACATCACTAAGATGTACCGTCAAGTTCAACTTGATGAGACACAGCGGAAGTTTCAATTGATACTTTGGAGAGAAAACCCAACGGATCCACTTCAATCTTTTTGTCTTGATACTGTCACTTATGGCACATCACCAGCTCCATTTTTAGCTGTTCGATGTCTACAATATCTAAGTGATCAATATATAAAAAGCCATCCTATTGGGTCTCGAGTAATAAAGAATGACTTCTACTTAGACGACTTACTGTCTGGTGCTGTAAATATAAATGATCTTAAGATTCTCAGAGACCAAGTGGAAAATATTATTACATCAGCTGGCATGAAACTACCTAATGTTTTGGATTCCTAAATTTGATACTTTTAAGTTTCGACTTGATGACGAACGTAATGCATTTTTAGCAACGAAGCGCAGCATCTTATCACTTTCAGCGCGTTTGTTTGACCCACTAGGGTTGTTATGTCCTATCATAACACGAGTAAAAATTGTTCTTCAAGAGTTGTGGTTACTAAAACTTAACTGGGATGAGTCGATACCTCAGAATCTGTTGGGTAACTGGCAGGTATTTAAAACGAATTAAAATCAATTTCCAACGATTTCTATTCCTCAGTTCGTGGGAACAACAAGTAAGATGAAAGTTCAAGTGCACGGGTTCGCAGATGCTTCTATCCGTGCATATGGGTGCTGTATATATGTAAGATGTTTTAGTGATGACTCCATTACGTGTCATTTGCTAACTGCAAAGTCAAAGGTAGTTCCACTTAAGACAAAGTCGTTGCCGAGATTAGAACTTTGTGCGGCACATATGTTAGCAAAACTTTGGGAAAAGGTAAAAAATTTACTAAATAGTGCAATTGAGGAGACCACATTTTGGACTGATTCGGAAGTTACATTACACTGGATTAAAACTCATCCGTCTACTTTAAATACATTCGTTGGTAATAGAGTGTCAGAAATACAAGAGTTCACTTCCAAAGTAATTTGGAAACATGTGCCTACGAAAGAAAATCCGGCAGATATTGTGTCAAGAGAGTGTAACGTTGCGGAATTGAAATCATCGATCTGGTTTAATGGTCCAAAATTTTTAATGAAACATTCGTCTCAATGGCCAGTTAATCGTCACTTTGAATTCACCAACGAACAAAAGAAGCTGGAAAACAAAAAATCTGTCCTTTCCTGTATGGCTGTTGAGAAGATTCATAACCCACTTCTGGATATAGTAAATAAATAGTAGTCATATAAGAAACTAGTTAGAGTGTTCTCTTACATTTTGAGATTCGTGAGCCTAAAAAAGAAAAATAGACCATGTGTTTCACTTCATCCGACAGAAAAAGTACTCAATCGGGCATTCCTTAAGTTCATCGAACTTGTTCAACAAAAGGTTTAGCATTTGTAGAGCTCACTACAGGTAAATATATTATTCCACATGACTTCCATTTAGTCGAAAAAATTTCACAATACCTAGTGACGGCATAATAAGCATCGACTTCATTAAAAAATTTAACTGTCAATTAGATTTCACACAAACAAGTGATTCTCTAATACTTCGTCCGGATAATTTAAAATATCCAATAAAACTACCAATAATTCACACTTGTGACAATAATGCCACAGTATTACCAGCCAGTTCTGAAGTCGTTCGCCAAATTAAAATATCTTCAATTGAAAATAATGTACTAATTCCAAACCAAGAAATTGATGAAGGAATTTACATAGGAAATACAATTTCCAGCTGCCAACATACTTTTGTACGAATACTGAATACAACAGATTCAACTAAAATCGTAAATTTATCCCAAATAAAGTATGAAACCTTAAATGACTATGAAATAGTCAATAAAATTGACAAAGAAAGAAAAAACATAGTCATGGAAAAACTAACTAAGAACTTTCCGCCATTATTTGAAAATAAATTAAAAGAATTATGCAACCAGTATACTGACATACTCCGATTAGAAACCGAATCTATAATAACTAATAATTTTTATAAACAAAAGTTAAGATTAACAGACAATGAACCAGTGTACATAAAAAATTACAGAATACCTCATATTCATAAAGATGAAATAACAAAACAAGTTGATAGACTCATTCTAGACAAAATAGTAGAACCTTCAGTATCGGAATATAATAGTCCAATACTACTGGTACCAAAGAAAGGTATACCAGGTTCTGACACTAAGAGATGGCGATTATTTATAGACTATCGTCAAGTCAACAAAAAACTCTTGTCAGATAAATTTCCCCTTTCAAGAATAGATGATATTCTTGACCAACTAGGCAGAGCAAAATATTTCTCTTGCTTAGACTTAATATCCGGTTTTCACCAAATTGAACTAAAAGAACACTCAAGAAACATAACGTCTTTTTCAACGAGTAATGGCTCTTATCGTTTCACACAATTACCATATGGTCTAAAAATAGCGCCAAATTCTTTTCAAAGAATGATGACTATCGCTTTTCTGGATTAGATCCTACACAAGCATTCTTGTATATGGATGACTTAATAGTCATCGGTTGTTCAGAAAACCATATGATCAAAAATCTAACAAATGTTTTTGACTTATGTAGGAAATACAACCTTAAATTACACCCAGAAAAATGCTCATTTTTCATGCACGAAGTGACTTTCCTAGGTCATAAGTGTACTGATCAAGGTATTTTACCAGATGATAACAAATACAATGTCATTGAAAAATACCCAGTCCCTACAAACTCCGATAGCGCTAGACGATTTGTTGCATTCTGCAATTATTACAGACGTTTTATCAAAAATTTTGCAGATTTTTCTCGTCACATAACGAGACTATGCAAAAAGAATGTAAAATTTGAATGATCTAAAGAATGCCAAACTGCATTCGAATATTTTAAGAAAGCCCTAATGAAACCCACTTTATTAAAGTATCCTGATTTTAGCAAAGAATTTTGCATAATAACAGAAGCAAGTAAACAAGCTTGCGGAGCAGTTTTAACCCAAACTTATGGTGATAACCAGCTACCCGTAGCATACGCTTCTCGCTAATTCACAAAGGGTGAAAGTAATAAAAATACTACGGAACAGGAGTTAGCGGCAATTCACTGGGCAATAACCCATTTTCGACCATACATATATGGTCAACATTTCACTATTAAAACAGACCACAGACCATTAACGTACTTATTTTCAATGATAAATCCCAGTTCAAAATTAACTAGAATGAGATTAGATTTAGAAGAGTATGAGTTTACTGTAGAATATCTAAAGGGTAAAGATAATTTCGTTGCAGATGCGTTATCTAGAATAACCATCGAAGATTTAAAAAATACAAAAACAAATGTCTTGAAAGTCACTACAAGACAGCAAAGTAGACAAAATAAATCCTGCGCAGGAAATGAACAAGATCTTATGCCAAGGCAAAGTCTTGAAAAAGATTCTAAACCCAACGTATATAAAGTCATCAAGAATGACGATGTACGCAAAATAGTGACCTTACACATTACGAATATGCTATGTTTTTTCAAAAATGGAAAAAAGTTATTGCAAGATATGATGTTAGCGATTTGTATACCAATGGAACTCTTGACTTAGGTCAGTTTTTCCAAAGGCTTGAAATGCAAGCCGGCAAACATGAAATCAGCCAACTCACAGTGGCACCGTGGGAAAAGATCTTTGAACTCGTTTCAATAGATACTTTTAAAAATATAGGCAATTAAATATTGAAATCTTTAAGAGTAGCGCTACTCAAGCCGGTGACCATAATTAATAATGAAAAAGAAAAAGAAGCAATTTTGTGTACATTTCACAATGATCCTATACAAGGTGGACATACTGGTATTACAAAAACCTTGGCCAAGGTCAAAAGACATTATTTTTGGAAAGGTATGACTCGACAAATAAAAGAGTACATACGTAAATGTCATAAATGCCAGAAAGCAAAAACAACAACCCACACAAAGACTCCATTAACAATTACCGAAACACCAACTTACGCTTTCGACAGGGTCATTGTTGACACTATAGGTCCATTACCAAGATCTGAGAATGGTAACGAGTATGCAGGTACACTCATTTGTGATTTAACAAAATATCTAGTTGCCATTCTGATCCCAAACAAAAATGCAAAAACTGTCGCTATAGCAGTAATCGAATCCTTTATTCTAAAGTACGGTCCATTGAAGACGTTCATAACGGACATGGGTACAGAATATAAGAATTCAATAATATCGGACATATGTAAACATCTAAAAACATCAACAGCTCACCACCATCAAACAGTTGGTACGGTTGAAAGAAGTCATAGAACATTCAATGAGTACATACGTTCGTATATATCAGTTGATAAAACTGATTGGGACGTATGGCTCCAATATTTTGTTTATTGCTTTAATACTACACCATCTATGGTACATAATTATTGTCCATATGAGTTAGTATTTGTGAAAACATCAAATCTTTCTAAAGATTTTAATAGCATAGATAATATAGAACCATTATATAACATAGAAGATTATTGTAAGGAATCAAAGTTTAGATTAGAACAAGCTTTTAAAAGAGCTAGAATAATGATAGATTAACATAAGCAGAAAAATAAAAAACTATATGATAGAAAAACCTTAGAAATTAATTTACATATAGGAAATAAAGTTCTTTTAAAGAACGAGGTAGGACATAAACTAGACGATAAATATACAGGGCCCTACACAGTAGTAAGCATTCTAGAAAATGGTAATGTTATAATAAAAGACACAAATGGTAAAGAACAGAAAGTTCATAAGGATAGGTTAAAACTTTTTGCAACTAATAATAATAAATAAATATAAAAAAAATAATAAAAAAAAATATTCAACTAAACATTTTTTATAATTAATACATTTATTAAATATTTTCCATTACTTATTAATTGAAAACATTATCATTAATTACATATTTAAAAAAAAAATTTTATTTAAAAAAAAAATTTTTATAAGTATCAAACTGAATACAATACAATACAAAAAAAATTTTTAATTAAATTACATTTATAAAAAAAAAAGAAAAAAAACAAAACAAAATTATGTTAAATTAAATTTAAAAACAAAATATTTTTCACTTTTTATACTTTTAAGCTTTTCAATTTGTCATAATCATTTACAATATAAATAACTACATATTAAAATATTACGTTATTTTTCTAAAAAGGGAGGTGTAGTATATTCATACATATGTTTATAACACAATTTGTGACACTTTGTTGCAAGCATAAATAATAATTAAATATGCTGACACGACTGTATGTACATATGCACATTCTCATGTAAATACATACATACGGCAATGCCCGTGCAAGTAATATAAAGCTACTCGAGAAGGTCAGGCTAGCGTAGACCGTTTGACCGACGGAATACGCTGAGCCTGCAATTTAGCCGCTCGCTAAGTAAGCGCCCAAATGTATGAGTACATCCGCTCACCCCCTCTCTCTTTTGTAGCTGCTAAACAATAGCAGCATAAGCAATTTATAATAAAAAATATATGTACATAGTTTAAGAAAGAATTATCAAATAAAATTCATTCGAACATTAAACGAAACTCTTTACAGATCAAAACGCAAAGATGCAAAATAATATTGGCTCAATTCTACGATTACTTTAAATTCTTATTACGAAGATTCATAGCTGCAGGCGAATTTAACGCAAAGCATATGACATGGGCTTCGCGGCATATAAATTAAAAAGGTGAAATACTTCTCTAATCACTTGAAACCAATAACTGTAAACACCTGTCAACTGGCGAATCTTCATACTGCCCTACAGGCTCAAACAAAGTGCCAGATCTAATTGACTTTAGTGTTAACAAAAAACTCGAAACGAAGTTGTGAATTTCATCCCTGCCTCAATTCGCCATAAAATTGAGAAAAAGTGAAAACTGCGAAAAGTCTGGCAAAGTACAAGACAAAAAGAAGATTAATCAAGCAACTAAGAACCTTAAAGAAGTTCTTAGTCAAAATACAAACAAGTATATAGAAAGTTATCTAGTCTGAACCCAAATTTAGACACTAATTTCTCCCTTTGGAAGGTTACTAAAAAATTAAGACAAACTACAATGCAAAATACACCATTAAATAAGGCAGATGGTAGTTGGGCAAAAACAGAGTCAACACTTCTAGCTTACTTTTGCATTGTAATTTTTCTTGATATCGAGGAGGTATTTGACAAGGTATGGCATAGGTGATTGTTATTCAAACTAAAAAGTTATTTATCAGATAGTTAGTTATCAGATAGACACTTTTATGTAAAAGTCATAGACGCTTTCTATTCAATCAGACAGATAAATGCAGGTATACCCCAAGGGAGTGTATTAGGACCCCTTTGATATGTTCTTTTCAATCAAGAAATGCCACAACCGAATGAGCCCTCTTTCATAATTGCTACTTTTGCAGACGACACAGGGTCGCTCTTTGCTCATAATGATTAATCTTTAGCTTTTAGAAATCTTCAAGAGACAGTTGGTTTAAAAAATGGGTTATAAAAATTAATGCAAGCAGGACCATCCAAGTAATATTTACAACGAAACGTGTTATCTTACTCATTCCCATTGAAAAATCGACAAAATATTTTGGAATACATTTAGACAGTAAACTGAATTAGAAATACCGACATTTATACTGGCTTATGAACCGGAAGTATAAGCTGTTGATGTTCAACAAACTATAATTATATAAAAGCATAATTAAACCCATCTTAACAAACGGTCTCCAGATAAGGGGCACATCAAAAACATCAAACATTGATATTATTCAACGGCAACAATCAAAAATACTTTGATGTTTAAATGCGCACAATAAAAGAGAAAATAGAAACAGTAAGCAGCATGATATCAGACGTCTTAAAAGGATCCGAATAGTGGACTTACCAAACTATTCATAGTGGTAATCTAGTTATTACTGTGTAAATTATTGTTGTTTAAAGCTATTTATGCTACACTGCAGCAGTAAGTATTAGCTGTTTGTAGTGGATGTAAGTGGGTGTAATATAATTTGAAAAGTTGTTCTTTTGGAAATTATTTCATTTCTTAAACATTATTTTAAAATGTACTAGGTGTCATTTACACAGTTGTATTGTAACGAGGCACAGGCTGGGATAAGCTCGCTGGATGCCCAGGCGTTCGTTACATAAATTTTATATAAACTTTCAGCAACCACTGGCGGTGGGATCTTTCCAGGAAATATTAACGACAACGACTTTGTTATTTTAAATTCATATTATGCTTAATTTTTACAAATTGTTAAATCTTATTGCTAGTTCTATTCTATACAGCAGTTTTTCGGTCTGACTTGTGGTTTCCTACCTTACCCAGAACTCCTTTTTGATTCGGAATTTCTATATATAGCTTCTAATTTTAGTAGTATTGTTAATTCGTGCTGACGGAATTTGTTCTAGCACGATATGGGTGTTACCTAGATGGCTATTCATCAGAGGCGGCGTGGTGCTGACTGAAGTTGTTCGGGCACGTGGCTAACTTTTGATGAATATTAATCTCTTTATTTACTAAAATGAGAATTGTCTGACTGAATTTGTTCGAGCACACCAGCCACTTTTAGCAAATAATGTTCCTTCTTGGTCAATGATATTCGATTTGTTTATTAAGATTAGGATTGTGCTGACTGAGCTTGTTCGAGCACAATCATTTGATAGATACTATTCTCTTTATTTACTAGAAGGAGGATTGTGCTGGCTGAAATTGTTCGAGCACAATGGCCACTTTTAGCAAATACTATTCTCTCCCAAGCGTTGATATTCTATTTATTAATTAAGAGTAGCCTTGTGCTGACGGAAATTGTTCGAGCACACTAGTCACTTTTAGCAAATACTATTCTTACCCAAGCGTTGATATTCTATTTATTTATTAAGAGTAGGATTGTGCTGACTGAACTTGTTCGAGCACAATATCCACTTTTAGCAAATACTATTCTTTCTCAAGCGATGATATGCTATTGATTTATTAAAAGCAGTATTGTGCTGACTGAACTTTTTCGAGCACAATACAAACATTTAATAAATAATCTCTGTTCCTTTTCCTACGATTTGTTCTACAGCTCTGGGTATTTTTCCAATTAAGTTATTATTTTAATTATTTTTTCAATATAATGGATTAAGAATTTATCCCACAAAAGCATTTAATAATTATTTTCTTTTCTTTTTTAAAATATTTTCTACGCTTCCTATAGTTACCGCTTGTTCAGCTAACGCACCGCGTTGTCGTGGCGTTGATTCTTCTTCTTCCAAGTCGTTGCTGCCGCTGTCCGTATGCACCTCGTCCGCTGTCTCTCGTACTCTCCGTTTTTTTCTTCTAATTACTTGGATTACGTTTTCCGTGCACGTCAGTGTGCTTACGCTGTCCGTTTCGAATGACCGAGACATTTTCTCTTTTGTCGGCTCGAACCTTCCCAGCGTCGGTCCCGGTTCGAATCGTATATTTCCAGTCACCCGATTCCACGCTCTCCATGCGTAACCCCTACGCTTTCGTTGCGTCGGCGCTGTCGAATGTATCGGCCACGGTGTGCGCTGCTTCCATGCGGTCGCGCATGCTTGTACCTTTTTTTTGTCGCAGTAGCGCCTCGGCTGAAACGGTTGTCTGTTAGCACCGTAACTGCCGTGTATGGATATATATGTATAGTTCGTTTGGTTCTTTTCTATTGTTTTGTTGTTGCGTTCGTTGCTGTAGTTTGTTCGTTTCTTTTATGTACGGTTTATACATATTGTGTTCCAGTGTAGTGTAACGTTACTTTTGTGTTGGGTATGTTTGTTTTATACTGTTTTTGGCTGCTTGTGTAGTGTATCGATATATATGTTTTATGTTTGTTTATTTTATTTATTGTTCTGGTATAGTGTATCGTTATGTTTGCGCTTGGTATGTTTGTTTCATATTTTATCTTGCATTGCGTTGTGCGAGGGCCTGTGGCCATCGTCACAGTATAAAACGATGGAAAAGAAAACTTATGCTGCTTGCTTGTATGCTGCTGGTAGACATTATAGGCTGGGAGCGTGATGTTGTGTTTACTATTGCTGAAGATGTGTAGATTGATGTTGTGTTTATACAATATGTTTGAAGAAAAGACGACGATGTTGTAATTATTGTTGTAGGAGTTGTGGAGAGCATGGCTGTTTGAATGTGTTGCTGGAGTAGCGCATTGGGCGCTCCATGATGGATCGGTGTTTTGAACGTTGCCCTTAGTAACAAGAATAGAGCTCACGTCATTGCTCTCTTAGAATTTATTTTTAAATGTGGAGAGTTGATGTTATGAGATTTTGCGTTTCTTTGTCACATCTGGTGAGCGGGTGGTGAAGTAACAAATATTTTTCTTAACACTCGATGTAGAGATTTTACAAGAGCATTTTTATGCTCAGATTGAAAAGATTTGCACTTTGGTTCAATAAATATTGTTTATGTTTTTTTGATTTCATAAATTTAATAAACTAAATCTTTATGCACAATTATATGCGTAGGACAATTTTTAATTTTTAGAGGGCACTTCCTCCTTAATGCATAACGTTATAGATGAATTCAGGATATTCAAAAACAACCAAAAAAATCTTGGCGCCATCTTGACGCACAAGCAGAGGCAAGCACAGGTGTTTTACAAAAAAAGTCGTGTATGCTTTCGATTGACTTACTTTGTTATTGCTTTTTATACCATTCACACGTAGTGTGAAATGGTATATTGAGTTTGTCTGAAAGTTTGTAACGAATTAAGAAGCATTGCAGACCCCATAAAGTAAATATATTCGTTTAATAAAAACGCCCACATTTTGGGGTACACACAGGCTCCTGAGGTGAATAGGTTTTACTCAATTGAATGCAAAATCGTTAAATGGGGTTTTTATTGTATACTATATGATACTCAAAATCCGTTTGAAACAAAATCCAAGCTGATCGGTTCGCCAGATATACAAGTTTAACGATATCCGCGTTACAGCTATTCATTTATCGACATATTTGACAATTGTATTCTGCAAAAATAATCTATATTATATACCAATTGTCATGGCTTTACCTCAAATGGATGCAAACATATGTTGAATTCAGTTCAACGCTTATATGAAGGGTGGGATATAACTTCCTACGATTTTGACAAAACTTAGTAGTTAGTAATGTACTTTGTGCACTGGCGGAATCGAGGCGACCGTAGTTTGAGCACTGGCGGACACAGACAGTTTAATATCCTTTAATTTTGTCTTATGTATTTTTTTGCGATTGTTGTTCTTTTCACATGTAATTCTTGTTTGTTCATTACATTGAGCGTACGCGTGACTGTTCGATTTAGCACGTTAAATCGTAATTTCGTTAAATCGAATGGTCGTTAATGCGGACTTCTACTGTAATAATATACAATGTACTTACTACTGATATTGTTGATTTACCATTTACTTAAACATTTTTTTTTTCTATTTACATTCAAGTTTAAAACGTTTTAAATCGAAATGTCACAGCAAATTAGGTTAAAGTTGTATATCTAACGAACCCGATCAGATAGGATTTTCACTTAATCGGATTTTGAGTCTCATGTTGTTTACAATTCAAACCTCATTTATCGATTTTGCATTCATATTAGTCAAACCTATTCACCTCAGTAGCCTGGTGTGTCTAAATCATTAAAAGTACTTGATGACGAAGTGACGTAAATAAAATCCATCAAGGCATGATAACTAGATGGAAGTCAACTCACAGCGGAGTTCAGCCCTGTAGAATTTTTGGTAGATATAGTGATCAAGTGAGGCAACTAATGTGCCAAATCAAGGAGAGCATAGAAAAGCAAAATTTAAATGATATATTAAGTGGTCCGGCTATTTGAAAGAGCTATTGGTTGTCATTGGATAACCTAACAAAATTACAGTGCATATACATAAAAAATGCGCTTGTCCAAGACGAGATGGATATTCTCAAAGCGGAAGTCGCTGACATTGAAGTATTCATTGGTAAAATAAATATGGAGCTATACGACACTAAAAATTCAATGGCAACGAAAAAGACTGGGAAATATTTAATGAGCTATTCTCAAAATTAATAGGTGGCAAAAATGATATCAGTGGCAATAGAAAACTAAACTAGTATCTAAAGGTATGCCTTAAAGGAGAGGTCAAAATGGTCATCTACTGAGTAGATAAGCAGCGTGCTATAAATCAGTTTGGGAACTAATATCTAAGCGCTATGACAATAGTCGCAAAATATTGTCGGACCACTTCAGCCAATAAATATAACTTAATTAACTGAAGAACGATTGCGAGGAAAGGCATTTATTGAGCAACAACATATTTTCATAAACTCGGTACATAGAAACAGAAAAGAATTGTATATTCAATCGCTGCAATAAAGGCCATAATAATCTGATTCACGAATACTCCATTCTCTCTCTCGCAACTCCATTAAAAATAATTTAGTACATGACACGCTTTTGGCTACAACGCTTATTAAAGTCAAGAGCTCAAAAGGAGATTATGAACAGCAGAGAGCTAAATTTGATTGTATCTCTCAGAATACGCTGAATTCGGAGGAAGCGGCACAGATGTTGAACCTACAAAGAGCCAAGAATGGAGAGCAATTTCAAGGCGACCATCGAAGGTTTAGTTCTTCCCAAACTCCAAAGAGCTCTACCTAGCAAAAAAAATCGACATCAAAAAACATTGGAAACAAGCAGAACTACAACTATACATCTGGACGACCTTAAACGCTTTTGGGAATTTGACGGCGACAAAAGGAGCGTAAAGAATAAAATGCTGACTGCTAAACAATTTTTAAAGAAATAATAACAGTGGATCCAGACGACGGGCTAGTGGTTGCAAATCCATTTCGTCATGTTTTAAAACTGAGTAACTCACGCAAGCCGGCTCTAGCAAGACTTCTGCAAATGGAAAATAAATGTACATGCAATCCGAATTTATTCAAACAATTTGCGGCATTTATGCATGAGTAACGGGAGCTGAAGCATATGAAACCGGCCAATTCAATTGGCGAAGGAAAATGTCAGATAGTCTGACTACCACACTTAGAGTAGATAGCAGCTGCACTATTCCTAGCAGAAAAATACTGCCAAGTTTACGAGTGTACGGCAGAAGTCATAAAATAAGAATTCCTATATGAATGATCTGATCATTGGAGACCATACGGTCCTTATATTGGTTCAAAAAATTAACCAATATAAGGACAATTTTGGAGGAAGCTGGAATGCATTTGCAAAATGGGTATCCAACGATGAAAGAATCATTGGCGAAATCGAAAAAATAACAATAAATGAAGTCGAATCAACCAAAACACTGGGTCTACAATGGGATCCCAAAAAAAATTAATAATCATGTAAAATTTAGTGGCACGGACCAAACTGGCTAGCGAAACCATTCTGTAAGTAGCCAAAATGTGGTAAGCGTGATGATGATTTTATTCTACGATTCAAAGCAAAGCTGCGAGGAATAAAGCACTCTTCTTCAAGCCTAACCGTGGAAGAATTAGATAATGCAAAGAACGAAATAATTAAATTACAACAGCTGGTGGATTTCAGGGAAGAAATAAAGTTATGAAAAACCAAAAACCGCTGGATGACAAAAGTAAGCTACAAGCACTCTACCCATTTTTGGATAACAATAAAATTCTGATAGTGGGAGGCCAACTGATAAATGCGTAAAGCAACCAACTATTTTGGGAAACTCGTATCTTGCACGGCTTATAACAAAGGATGCTCACAAAATAACCCTACATAGAGGACTAAGGCTGATGAAAAATTGCATTCAACGCAATTACTGGCTATTTGGCATTCGGAATTCATTAAAGAAATACCTACGAGAATGTGTTTCCAGGCAAACCAACTGATGAGGAACCTACCATCATGTCGCATTGCAATGGAACACGTATTCAAAAACACAGGTATCGATTATGCAGGAATATTTTAAATTCGCTGTTGCAGGCGATGATGCCAAAAATCTTATAAAGGATACATATGTTTATTCGTATGTATGGCAACAAAGGCTATACACTTGGAAGCCGTAAGTGACTTTTCATCAGAGAGGTTCCTGGGAGCATTACATTGTTTCTTCGTCAGGTGCAGCAAAAGTCAAAACCTGTACTATGAAAATCGTATAAACTTTGTAGGTGCCTCCTGAATTTAAGACAAAGAACAGGCAGTATTCAAATATTTTCTCTTAGTACTGATTTGATGCGCAATGTTCAAATCCTTATTGAAGCGAAGTCTTCAAATAATTTTTTAACTACTGATTAAAAGCCCAATATTGAAATCCTTTTTTGAAGCCCAGTTATGAAATATTTTATCTAACTACTGATAGAAGCGCAATTTTCAAATCCTTATTTGAAGCCCGTGGTTCAAATGTTTTTTCTAACTATTCTCGTCAAGTCCCAAAGCCAGACTGCCACCCCGTTAGAGTTCCAAACTTGACTGCCTTTCAGTGTAAAATGCTTCTCCTTTTATACTATTTCCTTCGTACATTCATCAACAACACTCCCTGCAGTGACACCGTATTTATCGAGTTATTTTAACGCGTAACTATCAGGGCTATTCCAAAGCTGTCCTGCAGGGGTTTAACGTGTGTTTCCCACAAATTTGACAAATGTGCCGATGTTTCGGTGATTGACCTTTTTCGGTTAATGACCCCATCGTCCAAATATACATGCGACCAGCTATTTCTGTTTGAACTCTAATGCATTGTTTGCGGCAAGTCGTTGTCAGTAAGTTTTGAATGATATGTCAGTCTCAACTACTGTATTTTGTTAACGATATGCTCATAAAAAGGGTACGTCTTTAAGCTCGAGTAATACCCCTCTTCATGCCTCTGCTCTTTTGGCCACGATAAAACATTATTAATCCTTTCGTAAAAATGATTTTTTTTTTTTTTTTATAACTCCATTTTATTGTATACAATCTGTTCTTCGAGAAACATTCAGTAATACTTATATAATTAATTTAAAGAGGCACGCGTAAGTTACTCCAATGACTAAATCTTACATAAAACAAAAATAAAAATAAATTTAGTGTTGACGACGGCGAATATTGGCCGTGGGTTAAAAGTTCTGGGTGATACCTTCTTAGTCTTCTCGTGTGAGTGAAGTTGCTAACTAGTTGTGCTGCTAGTGGGTTTGGATGTGCGAATGGTCAGATTTTGTAGTTTCTGCTGATTTCAACTATTTCTTCAAGAACCGTTGGTACTCTTAAGTCATGGTGGATTATAGCATTGTTTATATACCATGGAGCATTTATGCAAAGGCGGAGAAGTTTGGACTGAAATCGTTGAAGGATTTCCAGATTGGTCCTGGATGCAGAGCCATAGATTTGAATTCCATAAGTCCACATTGGTTTTAAAACTGCTTTATAAATAAGTATTTTATTTTCTGTTGAGACAGATGGCCCAAGAAGCCAATAAAGGGATCTAAGTCTCAGTCCAAGTTGTGTACGCTTTGTAAATATGTGGTCGCGCTAGTTAAGCCGCTGGTCTAGGAGAATCCCTAGCTATTTAGCTTTATGTGCTTGCTGCAGTTGACAGTTGTTTATGTAGACTGGCGGACCAAACAATGAAAGTTATTTGCACAGATTTTTGGGCGTTCACTTTAATTCGCCATGTATCTAGCCACTTGCTTATGGTTCTCAGGTTAGCTTGCAAGTTACGGGATGCTTGCATTGAATCCACGTTTTTTGCCATGATTACAGTATCATCTGCAAAAGTAGCTGTATAAGTATGTTCAAACAGTGGTAAATCCGCTGTGAACAATGTGTATAGCACTGGACCTAGGACACTGCCCTGCCGTACCCCGGAATTTAATTCCGCCAGATCTGTTAATACGTCATTAAATTTAACCACAAAGTTTCTATTCTCCAAGTATGACTTTAGAATTTTAAACACGTGGTGAGGAAGAGACCGTTTCAGTTTATAGAGCAGGCCAGGATACCACACCTTATCAAAGGCTTGTGATACATCTGGAAAAGCCGCTGTGCAGTATTCTTTTCGTTCCAGGGTAGTTCTCGCATATGTATAGACTCTATTAACTTGTTCAATTGTTGAGTGATACTTGCGGAATCCAAACTCTTAATGATTGGCCTAAGTCTTGTAAGCAAAAGTCGTATCGGCCTGTACGAAGATACCGATTCTAAAGGTTTCCCTGGCTTTGTTATGAGGATAATCTGCGCTATTTTCCACTGGCCTGGAAAGTGCTCGCAACGAAAGATAGAGTTAAATAATTGCGTTATAACTCTATATCCACATTCTGGAAGTTCATTAAGGACTCGCCCAGTGATCAAATCATAGCCTGGAGCCTTGTTACTTTTTATGCTATTAATTGTTGCTTTTATTTCTTTTTCTTAAATGCCTTGATCGGGATATCCATTTGAAAAGGAGAGTTTATGTACTCCTGGATATATTCGTCCGATTCTCGGTCTGTGGTGGGAAACGGCTTTAATACGGAGGGCATTCCTTGCCCAATCGCCAGTTCTCTTTTTAATTGGGGGCACATAAGAAATAGGTTGACCAAAGTTTTTTGTGGTTTTCCAGAGTGAGTAATCAGTCGCTTTTGTATAAGATAAGCCAACCAGATATCTGGTGAGCTCAGCATTGTTTTTCTCCTTTAGAATTGCTTTTAACCTTTTCGCGGCTTGATTGAAGCGTCTCTTGTCGTTGTGAGTTCTTGTGAACTGCCATATTTTGCTCAACTTTCGTTTTTCCCTAAGTAGTAACGAAATATTTCTATCTACAATTAAATGTTTATTTAAATAAGGTTCTGTCGGAGTAGATTGCCAAGCTGCTTGCTGAATTGCTTTGTCAAAATTCTCTAGCGCAAACTCAATTTCCTTTGCAGAATTTAGAGGTAAATTCGTGTTTAATGTTTCATTTAGAATGTAACTAAAATGCTCCCAGCTAGTCCTTTTATTATAAAGCTTTGCAGCATGAATGATTTAGTCTGCTTCAATATTAATTGTAGCGATGACAGGCGTATGATCTGATGACA
This sequence comes from Leucophenga maculata, assembly GCA_035044805.1. Classification (NCBI taxonomy): domain Eukaryota; kingdom Metazoa; phylum Arthropoda; class Insecta; order Diptera; family Drosophilidae; genus Leucophenga; species Leucophenga maculata. The sequence goes on along the minus strand of JAWNNP010000173.1, from coordinate 17,990 downwards.
GGTCTAAGCAAGACTCTGCAGCAATGTAGTGTTTTGGTATTGCTTTAATTAAAAAGAAATCAATAACATCCGGTATTTTATTTATATCGCTAAGCCAATAAGTTGGTTCACCTGTAGATAATTGAGTCGTGTGGGATAGTTGCATCGCTCTAAACAGTTCTCTTCCTCTGGGCGTAGTCAGACGAGAGCCCCATTGAGTGTTTTTCGTATTATAGTCACCACCAACTATGTACCTTGCCCCTAGTGTAGAAAAGAAATCTTCAAATTGGTTACATTTTATTGTCTGGCTAGGTGGACAGTAAACTGAAGCTACTGTGAGTGGCTGTTGTTGATCCGTTACTAATATTTTTGTTGCTTGCAAATGGCTCGTTCGACACTCTTCAAGAACAGAATATTTTTTCTTTTTTGTTGACTATAATCGCTGTTCCTCCACGGGCAGTACCAGCAGAATGATTTTTAGTATAGATTGAATACTTGGGGATACGAAAAACGTTTTTGTTTGTGCAATGAGTTTCTGAGATCAACATAATGTCAATGTCTTTATCTGCCAAGAATGTTGTTAGTTCTTGTATGTGTTGGGCAAGCCCATTTGCATTCCAGCATGCGATTTTTATCATTTGCACAGATTTGCAAATTAAGCACCGCGTCTATTTGTTCCATTAGTGTTTTCATCATTTCTTTGAGGTCATTTATGTCATTGTTTTGTGTTGAGGAGAGTTATCTTCTGACTTTCATTACGAACAGACGTGTGAAATCTGCTCCTCAGTGAATTCAATATTTATATGTGGAAACTAAACCAAAGAAAATTAATACAAAATAAAGAAAAAAAAATTCTTTATTTACAACAAGCGAAAAGACGCTATTTAAATTTAAATTTAAAAAAAAAAAATCAAAATTGTAATAATAAAGTGCTCCACACTTTGTAATAAAATGAGCTACGCTCATCTTGGAGAGCGTAGGCTCTCATCGGATGGGAGAAATGCATATTTCTCATTCGTTTCAAACAATGATAGCAACAATTCTACTGTTGAAAAAGAGCAATCTTTAACAACAACTCAATCGCAATCACCAGCTCTGCTTGAATGCAACAACAACTCCACTAACTTGTAAATCACAGTGTGTCACTCCGACAACGCCGCTCCCAACCCTGCACCCAGCAATAGTTACAAACATCTACAATAACTGTTCTGGCAGATCAATAGCAACAACAACATCATCCGCCACAATTACATCACAAAGTCCATGCACTACAACAATAGCTTCATTAGCAACAACAACAACAGTATATTCTACAGCCTCGTTGATGACGTCATCGATCGCATCATCAAGCGTCAATCCAACGGTCTGTTGTGTAGCTGCACCAATCAACGCATCGATAACGTCATCTAAACAAACAAAAGCAACATCACCAAGAACAACAAACATACAAAAGGTAAACAACAACAAAACTAATACAAATAAAACACAATTAAAAAGAAGTCGAGACAATCAGTCTCCAAATAAAGTAACGGCACAATCAAATAACAACAAAAAACCAAAGAACAAACCTGAAACAAAAACACCACAAACAACATTGCAAAAATATTGGCTCAGCAAACCTGAAACTTCAAACATGTTCGAAGCCCTGGCTGACGATGACGATACAACTGAACAACAAGACAATGGGACAGAGACAATTAGTAGAACACAAAAACCAACAGTACAACGCATACAAAAACCTCCCCCAATTTACGTACAAAATGTTGAAAACGTAAACGCTCTAACAAGTGCACTAGGGCAATTATCCAATGTAAAATACATTATAAAGGCTTTGAGCACAAATGAAATTAAAATTCAAGCAGAAGAATCTGTCCACTACACCGAAATCATAAAATTACTTAGGGATAAGAGTACTAAGTACCATACTTTTAAGCCCAAGGAAGAACGAGGTTTTAAGGTAGTTTTACGGCACATGCATTACTCAACAGAAACAGAAAGCTTTATAACTGAATTAGCAGAATTAAGACCCGAAGTTATAAACATACACAATATGCAAAAAGGCTCCACAAAACAACCTCTACCATTATTATCTGTAGAGTTAGAAAACAAAAGCAACAATAAACCCATTTACTCTGTAATACAAATTCTCCATTGCAAAGTTACTTTCGAGCCTCCCCACCAAAAAAGATTAATTCCACAATGCACGAACTGCCAAAGGTATGGGCATACCAAAAATTATTGCTCAAGGGACCCGGTCTGTGTCAAATGCGCAGGAAAACACACCTCAATTAACTGTTTATTGAAGACCGAAGATAAACAAAAAATCAAATGCGCCTTATGTGACAATAACCACACTGCAAACTACAAAGGCTGCCTAGTCTATAAATCGCTTCAAGTACAACGTTTTCCACCAATGAGAAAGAAAGAACTCCAAACCATACAAACACAAAACATTTCGACATCTAATCCAATTTTGAATACAGTTCCTAGAATACCAGCTGGCTTAACATATGCAGAAGCAGATGCATTCAAATTAAATAAGGAAATTGGTAACATTACTAAAAATAGTGAAATCAGATCCAAAAGAGATAGCAACGACGATCTTTCAGAACTGAAAACAATGATGAAACAGCTCATCACACAAATGACAAATATTATGAACGTCCTCACCATACTGGTTACCAAATTAGATGGGTCTGCCAAATAAAATCCTTACCATAGCAATCTGGAATGCTAACGGACTATCGAGAAATTCTTTAGAAATAAGTAGTTTCTTATCTAATAATTCTAATAATTTTGTTCACATAATGTTAGTATCAGAAACACATTTTACTGATAAAAGTTACCTATATATTCCAAATTACCATATATACAATACCAACCATCCTGATAATAGGGCACATGGGGGCACTGCGGTGATAATAAGAAATTCATTAAAATGTACTGAACTTAACGGATATAAATAAGAACATATTCAAGCCACCTCAATCCAGATTTATGACTCTATCGGACCCATTACAGTATCAGCTGTATACTGCCCTCCCAGGCACAATAACACTAAAACTCAATATTTAGACTTTCTCAGATCCTTAGGAAAACGATTTTAAGCAGGAGGAGACTATAACTCTAAACTTAGTATGAGGGTCAATAAATAAAAACCAAAATTGTAGTTGCTAGCGCAGACAGGTGGGGGAGGGTCGTCAGTGCCTGTAAAAGCACTCGCACGAAAAAAGAATACATAAAACTCGCGTTTGTATATTTAAAATTAATAATTGTAGCACGCTCGCTTTTATTAAATACATCAGTGTATATAAAAACGGGATGAAATAAACTTGGCGCAAAATTCAAAAATCGTATATTTGTAGCACTAAGTGGTAGCGTACGCGTTTGCAGTAGTTTGGTTAAGTTAGTTGACGAGTAGAAGAGCAAGACGAGTAGCAAGTTAGCGCGGTGTGATAAAAAACGTTATTTACGTACTTACTTAAATGGCCGTCAACCGTCTGCCGGTCATGGCCGCGTCCAGGAAAGTGCGCCAGCCTCCATAATCTTGTGCGCGCTGGCGCCAGTCGTTCTGAATGCCAAGTTCAGAGAGATCTCTCCATACCTGGTCATTCCATCGAGTGCCCGGTCGTCATCTTTGTCGGCGTCCATACATCAAGTTTGGGCCCTCACGTAAACCATGCGTGCTGGAGCTCTTTCATCCATTCGAATGAGGTGCCCAACCCAGTGCAGCCGCTGGAATCTTATGCGCTGGACTATGTCAACCTCATTGAATAGCTCGTACAGCTCGCGGTTCATACGGGACCTAAACTCGTCGCCGACTCTAATAGGACCAAAGATCCTGCGAAGAATCTTCCTCTCGAAGACTTCCAACGCTGTCTCATCCGACTCAATCACGGTCCATGCCTCTGCGCCATACAGTAGGACCGGGAGTATCAGCGTCTTATATATCTTTATTTTCGTCCGTCGAGAGAGGGCTTTACTTCTCATTTGCTTGCTCAGCCCAAAAAAACATCTGTTTGCAAGCGTGATTCTTCGCCTGATCTCCAGGCTGACGTTGTTGTTGCTGGTGATCTCTGTTCCGAGATAGACGAAGTTTTCTACAACACTGAAGTTGAAATTCTCCATCACCACTAACCGTCCAAGACGCGATGACGGAGTGCGAGAAGACACCAAGTACTTGTCCTCGTTCACCGCTAGACCCATGAGCCGAGACTGTTTTTCAATCTCCGAGAACGCCTTGCTGACTCGCCGTTCCTGCGTACCGAAGATATCGATGTCATCGGCGTAAGCGAGCAGCATCACTTCCTTTTGGAAGATCGAGCCCGACATACTCTGTATGTACGGGCATTGGCGTAGGATGTATTCCATCAGGAGATTGAAAAAATCGCACGATAGAGCATCGCCCTGCCTGAAACCTCTCTTGGTATCAAAGGGGTCGGAGAGGTTTTTCCCCACCCTGACAACGCTTTGTGTGTTAGATAGCGTCGCCATGCAAAGACGGACAATCTTTGCCGGGATACCTAGTGCAGACAGGGCGTCGAAGAACTTCGCTCTTATCGGCGTGTCGAAAACGGCTTTGCAATCGACAAATAGGTGGTGAGTGCCTTTGTTGAACACACGGGTCTTTTCCAAGATTTGGCGTAATGTGAATATTTGGTCACTGGTGACCTTTTTGGTCTGAAGCCACACTGATATCGTCCTATCAGTGAGTCGGTATATGGCTTCAGCATATTACACAATAAGCGTACAGGCGTTCCAAGCGCTCATAGAATTCATCTTTAGCATCGTCGTCTTTCTCTTCCGTCGGGGCGTGCGCACAAATCAGGCTAATATAAAAATATTTAGCCTAGAGACGAGGCCACGTAGTTTCCTACTCACCACGAAACCACATCCAAATTCGTGCTTACTCGCATGGCAGCTGTAGTAGATGTCACAGGATGCTTTTTTAGAGCAACCCTGCCCTATCCATCGGATTTCTTGGATTGCGGTGATGTCAGCCTTGCATTTTTCGAGGACATCAACCAGTTGGATACGTGCACCATCCCAATTAAGGGTGCGGACATTCCAGGTGCATATCCTCAAATCATTATCCTTATAGCGTTTGCGGGGGTCGTCATCATTCAATTCCTACCGAGGCTTTCCTTTAGTTTTCATTGGGGCTTTTTTTTTTAAAGTGGCGGGTCCCAAGCCCAGCGCACCAACCCCTTTTTAAAGGAGAGGGGGCCCCTTCGCCTTCTCACGTTAGCTCACCTCTGAACGGATGTTCAGAGGCTACTCAGGAGATACGTGTCCGAACGGACGTGTGAGTTGCTCGGACCGTTTGACACAAGAATCATTGTTGGCCATTCCCAGGTGAATGGCAGTCAACCACTTTCCACTTGAGCAAACGAAACCCAATTTCTAATGATATGCCAGTCTCAAATACTGCATTTTATTGTGGTCGCTTTATGTATTTGTTATGATGCGACGGACCACTCACATTAATTATCTAGTTATTTGTGATTGGGATTATGGGGGTCCGGAGTAAAATCTATTAAACACCATCTTAAATGCGTAACCGGGTACAATACCTTTACATTTGAAGGGCTGACTTAGTTGCTATGCTGAATAGAGGCGGTGCTGAATTCTCGACCGCTAATCGCTTTAAGCAGTGATACCGAAGGAGAAGACTTGTTAACATCTGGACCTTTTCTATTTGGGAGGCCTCTAATTGTAACATCAGAACACTTCAATGAAAATTCGAAAATTGGATCACTCGATAAATGGAGATTTGTGAAACAGATCAGAGGAGAGTTCTGGAAAAAATGGAAAGAGGACTATCATACATCGCTGCAGCAAAGGCATAAATGGAAAAAAATTCTATGCTTATGGATGAACTTGGGACAGTGGAAGTCATTTCGTCCAGCTATTACAACGTGGAAGCTGTCTTCGATGACCTTAAACAATCCGGCGGTAAAACATACACTGTGACGCCGCTACAGTAGCGACGCACAGCGATACATAAATTTTTGTAGTTATGTAGTTTTTGTAGACATGTAAGGAATATTTTTTGAGATATAGAGTATAACTTAAGCAGTTTTTGTAGGAATATAAGTAATTAGTTTTAAGTCAAAATCATTATTAGTTATAAGTCAAAAATCATCTTAAAATTGTTAGTTTAAGTTTATTAGTCAAGAATTGTTAGTATGTAAGTTAAAATCACTTTTGTTAGTTTATAAGTCGAAATTAATACCATGAATAAACGAATAAATAAGTAGGAGTTTTAGGTCGAGTAGCAGGTGACAATTACAAAAGACTCGCTCGATAGAAATGGATAGGTGTGGTACACACAACAACCGTACCAACTAAAGTTCCGCTACTGTGCCGACAGTGAATGATAGGAAGAGAAAGAAATAGACAAAAATACGCAGCGCAGACGCAACAACAACAAAATAAACATAATTAAGCCCAGCAACAGCAATAGCAACGACAAGCTGAATGCCGAACAACGGTAGCAGCGTCGCCAAAACCAAAGGCAATAGGCGCAGGTGCAACAACAAATAATTTTGGGTTGTGTTAAAACGCAATCGAAACAACAACAAATAATATTGTGTCAAACTGCAATCGAAGCAACAACAAATATTGTTATGTTAAACCGCTATCAAAGCAGCTTAGTAATATGTGCAGCGGTATCGAGCTGATTAACAAGAACAAAATAATACAGCGGCGAAGACAACAACAATAAAGCAGAGTAACAAAAAGTGCAGTCAGCATACAGCAAATAGTAAATGCGACAGCAAAGGCTGTAGCAGGCAAAGGGATATTGGCGTGACAAGGAAAGGTGAATCGCCGCAGCAAGAGTTGTACCTAAGCAAGTACATTTGTATAGTCAATCACTGCGTCTTAGACTGGCATACAAACCAATCGCCTCTGGAAACGGAGCAACCAAAAGACAAAGTCGCTTTTGTGCTGGAAAACCAGTCATGGTCTTGTGGAACAGGACGACCGGTGGTACCAGATAAATTGTGAAAAGGCACTGTTGGTATACAAGGTGCTGATAGGTAGAATCGGTGTTGTGGGCAACCAGACACCTGGAGCACTGTTGGAATACAAGGTGCTGATAGGAGATTGTACCAAGTTATAGAAGTATTGGTAGGAACATTGTATGATTGTAAGTTTAGCCCGTAAGCTATTATATTGTTAATAAAAATCTGGAAATTAACCTTTAAACTCTAAAGTACTTACTTACCTAGCAAAATAGGCTTTGGTCTCAACATTAATTATTAAATTTCTGGAGGAGAAACTACGACCGGAGTTGAAAGCTGGACTAGAGAAGGTATCTACGGCGTGAATATACTATGTACGGGCAGATATTTTGACAGCGTTTGCCGAGGAGTTCGGACTAGACCCCGTCGGCACAGTGATGGTGTTAAGGAAGCGATGCGCAGCTTTCATTCGCGAGGGAGACAATGAGGACGGGGTGGTGCAGAGATTGCTGGAGTACGCGCAGGAGTACACGAGAAGCAGTTCGCCCGCTCCACCGCTGCCGTTTATGGTGACTTCTCCGTGCGGTTCGCGGAGTGATATAACCAGCATTGGACCGGAGAGAATGGACAAGATGGTTCCGTTGGCCATGGGTAGGACGCATAGGGATGCTATCCATGAGCCAACCAACAGCACACGGACAGCCGCGCATCTGGGAAGGAGACCGGAGGAGCGTATCCCTAGCCCGAATTGAATTGATGAACCGAATAAGGAAGTGGAATGTCGAGTTCGACGGCGCATGCGATCCTATCGAGTTCGTGGAGCGAATAGAGGAGCTGGCAGAGGCACACGGATGGGACCCGGATAGCTTGGTACGGGCTATGCCGGAAGTCTTATGGCGCGACGCATTGACTTGGTGGCAGAATATCCAGCCAGATTGGGCAGGGTGGTCAGATTTTCGCGAGGCGTTCTTGGAATTCTTTCTCCCGGACCGATTTTACGATAAACTAGAAAACCAGATCCGGAGCCGAGTTCAAGGAGCGAACGAGAGGTTTAAACCGTTTGTGTTAGCGCTACAAACGATGATGAGACACGCCGGCTACACACCAGAGCGACAGCTGGACCGTATTTACCGTAATAGTCATACGGATATACTGCTATTTATCAAGCGGAAGGAATACACAAGTTTAGGTGAATTAATAGCAATGGCGGTAGAGCACGAAAGCCTGCGTGGGGTGAACCGCCAGACCCGGAACATCGCCCACACGACACCCGCAGCCTGGCTAGGAGGCATAACCAGTAAGCCATGCGACACCAGGGGCCAGGTCAGATGTTTGAATGGCAACCAGCTGTACCGAGACTTGCCTCGTCCCAGAATGGAGGACATCGAACATCAGGGCCAGGGCGGGTCAAAACGGTCAGTCAGGCCGGCCAGAGTGGTCACAGGCCAACCGCGTCCAGAACAGCGCATCAAAGTGGAACCGCATATCCGCTTCAATAATCCTGCACAGGCCATCAGCGGGCCAATAACTGAAACATGTTTGACTCACCAGCCGAAGGTGCCGGGGACCACGCCGCAACCGGGTACAAGCAGCGCTGAGCAACAAGCTCTCTCCACTCCACACAATCCACCTCTGCTCCAAGCGACACGTCCTGAGAACACCGTAGCGGCGAAGAAACGTTTTGCCCACCGACAACAGGCACCGGAAGCCGCACCACAACCAGGTCCAAGCTCTGACCTCCTGCGAGCAGTTGACATTTCTCCTAAGGATTCACCACCCCAGCCGACAAAACTTGTCGCCACGGGCAAGCAGGGAAATAAAAGAGCCAAAAAGGGGACCATAACGGGTCCGATCGACACCGAGCCGAGAGTTAGTGAAAGGGGTCGCGGTAGAAAACTATTCGAGGTGCGCTTACGTTCAATTGCCACATCACGCTACTTACCTCCTTCACAGCGTTCACGGGCTCACAACTCTGGTCTTCGGACAGAAACAGCAGTGATGGCGACATCAGCATTGGAAGTCATTGAACGACGCAGACGGCAACGCCGAGGAGCCCACGTCCGTTTCAGGATGAACATAGCGGCACGCCTGGCATAGCCCGAAATGGTACTTGGCAGGTAGTGTCGCTGAATCCAAGGACGATGGAGCAGAGATGAATTAGGTTCTTTTATTTTTTTTTTTTTGTATATGACCCTTCTTTTTGTCAACTAAAGTAAGGGGGAGTGTGACGCCGCTATATTAGCGACGCGATACATAAGTTTTTGTAGACATGTAAGGAATATTTTTTAAGATATAGGGTTTAACTTAAGCAGTTTTTGTAGGAGTATAAGTAATTAGTTTTAAGTCAAAATCATTATTAGTTATAAGTCAAAAATCATCTTAAAATTGTTAGTTTAAGTTTATTAGTCAAGAATTGTTAGTATGTAAGTTAAAATCACTTTTGTTAGTTTATAAGTCGAAATTACTACCATGAATAAACGAATAAATAAGTAGGAGTTTTAGGTCGAGTAGCAGGTGACAATTTCAAAAGACTCGCTCGATAGAAATGGATAGGTGTGGTACACACAACAACCGTACCAACTAAAGTTCCGCTACTGTGCCGACAGTGAATGATAGGAAGAGAAAGAAATAGACAAAAATACGCAGCGCAGACGCAACAACAACAAAATAAACATAATTAAGCCCAGCAACAGCAATAGCAACGACAAGCTGAATGCCGAACAACGGTAGCAGCGTCGCCAAAACCAAAGGCAATAGGCGCAGGTGCAACAACAAATAATTTTGGGTTGTGTTAAACCGCAATCGAAACAACAAGAAATAATATTGTGTCAAACTGCAATCGAAGCAACAACAAATATTGTTATGTTAAACCGCTATCAAAGCAGCTTAGTAATATGTGCAGCGGTATCGAGCTGATTAACAAGAACAAAATAATACAGCGGCGAAGACAACAACAATAAAGCAGAGTAACAAAAAGTGCAGTCAGCATACAGCAAATAGTAAATGCGACAGCAAAGGCTGTAGCAGGCAAAGGGATATTGGCGTATCAAGGAAAGGAGAATTGCCGCAGCAGAACTAACGGAGCGCGTTGTTTCCGGCGATTCTCAAGAGTTGTACTTAAGCAAGTACATTTGTATAGTCAATCACTGCGTCTTAGACTGGCATACAAACCAATCGCCTCTGGAAACGGAGCAACCAAAAGACAAAGCTGCTTTTGTGCTGGAAAACCAGTCATGGTCTTGTGGAACAGGACGACCGGTGGTTCCAGATAAATTCTGAAAAGGCACTGTTGGCATACAAGGTGCTGATAGGTAGAATCGGTGTTGTGGGCAACCAGACACCTGGAGCACTGTTGGCATACAAAGTGCTGTTAGGTAGGATTGGTGTTGTGGGCAACCAGACATCAAAAGGCACTGTTGGCATACAAGGTGCTGATAGGTAGGATCGGTGTTGTTGGCAACCAGACACCTGGAGCATTGTTGGAATACAATGTGATGATAGGTAGTATAGGTGTTGTGGGCAACCAGACACCTGGAGCACTGTTGGAATACAATGTGCTGATAGGAGATTGTACCAAGTTATAGAAGTATTGGTAGGAACATTGTATGATTGTAAGTTTAGCCCGTAAGCTATTATATTGTTAATAAAAATCTTGAAATTAACCTTTAAACTCTGAAGTACTTACTTATCTAGCAAAATAGGCTTTGGTCTCAACATTAATTATTAAATTTCTGTTGTGGCGAACTCTGGCCACACGGTGAGGATACCCCAGTCAGAGACATCATCACAACACTTTGCGAGAAAATGGCTAAATTAAATGAATATTGTACTACTGTAAGCCACGCAATAAGATTAAAGACAGACACCATACTGGAGAAAAATAAAATTCTTACACAAACATCGGAACTGAAAATGTTTATTTTTTTTTTGACATTCGCACTGCTGCAGAGAAAAGAAACAAACTATCATTAGAAATGAGAAACGCTTGAATGAATATATGATCTACCAATGGTCAAACATCAATGCGAGGTAAATAGAAACTTTAAAGCAGTTACCAAAGAAATCAATAAGATGAAAAACATAATAAAAGAGCACTTTTTGTATAAAACGACACCATAAAATTCTTTTTGCTGATCAACTAGCTTTGAAGCTGGGTTGATGAAACGAAAAACCTTCAATCAGTTGTCATTGCCTTTGTAACAAATATCTCTTATCGAAACAAACAAAATGTTGGGCGAGCTAGACAAAATTCAGAATATGTTACAGAGGCACCGGCTCTACCTAGGTGGAAGTTCTTCAAAGAAAATATACAATTCCGGTAACGCGACAACTCAAAACTGAATTTCTTATCTTCAACACAGAGATGAACGCATGTCATCCAATGGCAGAGACTGAAATAAGTCGCTTTCAGCATGAAGATGAGGGAAAATTGGCTGTGTGAAGAAAACTGGGCTTGGAAAGATGCAGATGACAACAGCTGTGAAATATCACCTCTTAAGCCAAGTAACAAGCAATCATGTAACATGGTCGTTCTCCAAAGAAATCATACTATTCAGTCTTTTTTCAATAGATTGAATGGTGTCTGTTCAAACTATTCCATAACACGTCAACTCATATAACATGCAGAAACTACCAGGAAGTCATTGTTTTGCAAACCAGGGGATAATGGATTTACCTGCTAGATGCTCAGTTAGGAAATCTAAAATCACTATTATAACGCCACAAGAAATTACATATCTACATTTATTATAGGTTCTAGACCAAAAAGAATCATGGATCCCGATGCCAATTCACAACGTAGAAGTAATAATTCAATGGAATTACAACGAATTCAAAACATATAATGAGGATCTAGTATTTTACCTAATTAATGGACACATATCACTAGCTTGGTGACAATTACAGACATAATCCTTTACCTTACGAAGCAGAGACCTCAGAAGCAACTATTACTGGCTCTCACATTTTATGGCCCCCGCAAAATGTTCAGGCATGAATGTCTCAACATGTAACATGAGATAACAAACGCACACAGGAGACGTCAGAGACGAACAAACTCACATTGGGTAGTTTGTTCTACCCTATACTTGACTGTGTGGCGTGGAATTTATCGTTTGATAAGTGCAGCGTCCTTATGAATATATAGCCGTCTGTTTACATAGTTAAGATTACGCTGAGTGCTACAAACTCATCGATAGCATTTAAATAGTTTTAATATAGCATGTAAATTTATGAATAAAAACGAAACCGCTCGTTAGAGCGGACCAGTTCAAAACCCATACTCAACGAGTGTGTATCTTGCGAAAGATTAACATTCTAATAAATGAATATCAATTTACTAAGAACTCTATAGTTACAAGCAGTAATCTTTCGCCCCTTTATAATAGAAAAATCCATAATTCGGGTTGAAGGACGATTCACGATGCCTTTTGACTTGGGGTATCCGATGTTTATTTCGTACAAAGAACCAATTATTGTAGTTTATTATGGTGCACTAAGAAAATCTGTAGAGCTCAGGCGCTACTTTGCATAGCTAATCAGCGAATTTGGCCTATAAAAGGAGAAATAACGGGAGAAATAAGGCTCAACATAAATTATGTCATGTGAAATCTTTCAAAACTTCGAATCACGCCTGCAACATTTATTAAGGTTAGTGTGGACTACTGCGGACCATTCTGGATTCATTATAAAATCAGAGAAAAAAGAGCGATATATTGCGGTTTTTTGTTGCTTTGCCACCAGATCAATTCACATACAGTTAGTGGCTGACTTTATGGCAGATGCATTTATTCGAGCTCTATAGAAGATTCATAAGTAATCGAGGGCGTTGTCAAAACGTTCATTCAGATAATGCAACTAATTTCGAGCGAGCTAGAAATCGGGGTTTATAACTGCAGTCCAGCTTACAAGTGCCTGTGTGTGTATGCTATAGTGAATAGGAGTAGTAATATCCTTACAACAAGCGTTTAACTACATTCCAAGTTGCAAGTGCTTGTGTTTGTGAAAATTTTTCGTTTCCTTGTCTGGTTATAAACATAGGTCATATAGCTAATGGTTCCTATGGAAGCGAATCGTGTCGCCAACTCAAATAGGTCTTGCAAAGAATCTTCTCTCTAACACGTTCTTCTTTTCTTCTTCTCTTGCAATGCGTTCTCATTTTGAATCAGATGCCTTCGGGTCTTTTTGCGTTCGTGAACATTTTTAAAAATTATTAAAAAGTCTGAACAATAACAAAATAAATTGGCAAAAAAAAAAATATTTCCACTGTAAAGCAAGAAAACGTCCGTAGAGAAAACGACTTCGTGCCTGCTGTCTGCACACAAACCGCACACAAATAAAAATGTTTTACTTCCAACAATCCAAAGAGGTACATATAACTAAAAAAAATACAACAGAACAATTTTTGATGTTACGAAATATTTTTTAACATTTTTCAAATAACTTGACTAGACCAATCAGACTAGTCCTGATCAAGAATATATTCTATTTTTCCTTCGTTATATTACTTATTTACGTTATATAAATATTGCTTTTGGTAAAAAATATTACTTTTCCCAATGGGCCATTGCTCAAATAACGGATTATGATTTTTACACTAATCCTACTAATATTAAAAATGCGAAAGTTTGTATGTATGGATGGATGTATGTATGGATGTTCCTCTCTTACAGCTAAACCGCTCAACCAATTCGTCTGAATTTTGGTATAGAGATAGATGGGATGATGGAAAAGAACATAGGCTACGTTTTGACAAAATCGGAGGGGGCGTTGCTCCACCCCCCATATAAGCGATATTAAAAATTTGTCATATCTTTTCATCGTTGTGCATTAGCGTGCGGTCAGTTCGGTCGTATTTTGTGTCAGCTCTATGCGTTACTCATTTTCGTTTGCTATAATTTACTTTGTTCCGTTACACGAATTAAATATGAAGCAAAATTCTTAACAAGAATTAAAGTTTTAAAAAAAAAAAAAAAATATATATATATATATAAATGGGCAGCAAAGCCCAAAGTTCTGCGGCATCGAGAAATGTTTCTCCGTGCACCAACAAAAAAAACTGCTTCTAAAATCGCATCAAACTCTGATATAACAATTAACAAAAACAACAACAATGAGCAGAATACAGCTACACCAAATGCGTCATCACAAACAACAACAATGTCCGTTAACCCTGCTTCCTCGATCACGTCATCTCTCCCGTCATTGGCTGCTTCATCCAACAAAACAAATACGGAAATAAAAAACAGCAACAATATTACAACAAATGGTAAAACGGTAAATACCAATATAATTAAAAATAATAATCCGGCAGTGCAGACTGGTATGGACCGCTACATCACAATTAATAATAAAAGAAAACTAAGTCCGCAAAAAACTATAATGGGAAACGCTACAAAAAATTCAAAAACAGATCCTGCAGCTCACTCAAATGTGTCTCTAAAAAGTAATAGATTTGCCCTTTTGGCTAATAGTAGTGAAAAGGACGACCAATCTGTAAAAGGGGAGGTGATTCAAAAAGTCACTAAACCACCACCAATTTATCTTCGCGAGAGTAGTTCTAATGAACTTATTAAAAAAATTAACAAGCATTATTGGTACGGACATGTTGTGCCAATTACAAAGGGGGCAGTCCGAGAAACAAAAATCAAAACATACAAAGATCAATTTTATCGCACAGTAGTCAAATATTTAAATGACTGCAATAAAAATTATTACACTTATCAACTTAAAAGTACCAGGGGTGTAGCTGTAGTAATAAAGGGTATAGGAGCAGATGTTGATACAAATGAAATCAGAGAAGCGCTAGAAGAAAAAGGGTTTAAGCCAAGAGTTGTTATAAACATAATAAATAAAAACAAGGTACCTCAACCAATGTTAAAGGTTGAACTTCTACCTGACCTAAACAAATTAAAGAAAAATGAAGTCCACCCGATATATAAGCTTCAGTACCTCCTGCATCACAAAATACCTGTCAAAGAACCACACAAGCGCAAGGGCACAGTTCAATGCACGAACTGTCAAGAATTTGGGCATACTAAATCACATTGTCATTTAGCTAGTGTATGCGTAAAATGCGGCAATCTGCATCATACTTACTGTTGTGAATTAAATAAAGAAGACACAAGTATGAAAAAGTTGAACAATTGTGGGGGTAGTCATACTGCAAATTATAGAGGATGTCCTGTCTTCAAAGAAATTAAAAACAAGTTATATCCCCAGAAATCAGTGAAATTACAGTCTAAAGTAGGTCCATCTTCCATATTTGAAAGCCAACCACGTGCTACGAATGAAACTCCAAATCAGTCGTACGCAAGTGTGTTAAAATTAAATCAGAATATAGCTCATCCAACACAAAATCCGCAAGACCCATACATTGTTAAACAAAACAGCCATCACCCAAAGGTTGATATTGAAAACCTAGTAATTAATCTTACGCAAACAATGAATTGAGTCATGGTTCAGTTTTTTTTTTTTTTTTTTTTTCCCTGGATGTTTACTACATGCGACTGCCCCACTCTTCGCGGAATATCGCATCGTTCATTTCCATAGAATAACTACTAATAAGTGCATATGCACAATAAGATAGTTGGACAATAAGTATAGTTATTATAGTATAGTATGTATATATAGTATAGGCTTAAAGGTATCTATGCATTACGTTTGTTGGATCGAGCCGCTTCAGTCTCCTGCGTGTTGAGCTTTCTATTATAGGCAGTTGTCTCATTTCTTGGTTTGTATGAATTAGCAGTCGGTTTGTGTACTTAGTGCAAAGTATATGCAAAGTATGCTACAGGAACTAATATAAACACAAAACCAAATGTTTCAAATTTTTCTAGCTCAAAAATGAGTATGTTTAAAATATGTCAATGGAATGCAAACGGTATTGTTGGCCATAAAAATGAACTTAAACATTTTTAATATGATAAAGATATAGATGTGTTTCTTATATCAGAAACTCACTTAATAAACAAAAACAATTTTTCTATCCTGGAGTTCCAGTTCTATTTTACTAATTATCCGGATGGTAAAGCACATGGTGGAAAAGGCTTACTGATTAGAAATAGAATTAAGCATTGCGCTATGGATTCACACTCGGAGACTTATCTACAAGCAACTACAGTCAAAGTTGAATGTCATGGAAAAAGTCTAGTAATATCTGCCTTATACTGTCCACCACGTTTCTCAATAACTGAGAGACAATTTAAACGATATTTTGATAGTTTGGGACAAAGATACTTAGCTGCTGGTGACTACAATGCAAAACACACGTACTGGGGATCAAGACTTATAACAACGAGAGGTAGGAAATTATATAAATTTATTATGAATGAATTTGCATCTATGGATATTTCCTCTCCGGGGCAACCAACGTACTGCCCTGCTGATAGGACAAAAATACCTGACCTTATTGATTTTGGGGTTACTAAAAATATAAATCGGAATCTAATAGTTGTTACGACAAGCTACGATCTTTCGTCTGATCATTCTCCCCTAATATTTTCTATCCATGACTCGCGAATTGAAACTTCTGCACCGTATAAATTAACATCTTCACGTACAAACTGGTTAAAATACAAAAAATATATTAGTACCCATATCAACGATAGCCCTTCTATTAATTGTGAGACTGACATTAATGATCAGGTCAACATTTTAAGGACGTTGATGAGTACTGCTGCAATGGTCTCCACTCCACTCCACGAAACGTAAAACCTCAAAAAAGTAAATTTTTGATAAACTCACATATAGAAAGGCTTGTTACAGAGAAGAGGAGATGTAGAAGGGAATGGCAACAACTTAGATCTCCAGCCTCTAAATTTAAGTTAAAAGATGCTGAAACAGCTTTAAAATCAGCTTTAAAGTGCAAAGAGGACAGCGAACAAAGGATATATGTTCAAAATCTTTCTGCTTTTGGTAACAGAAATGAAATGTGGAAGGCTATGAATGGGTTAAAAACTCCAACTGACGGAGATTTTCCAATAAGGAACGAATATGGCGTTTGGTCTCGCACTGAAGATGAAAAAGCTAATACTTTTGCCCAAAACTTAAGCAAAGTATTTCGACCAAACCCTGCTTCAAATGGATATCAACTCAACGACCTCAATAGCATTTCGACAATTACGGAACAAATTATTATATCTACAGAAGAAATTGCTAACAGAATAAAAAACAAAATTAAATCAAAAAAGCCTCCAGGCATTGATGAAATTACATCTAAAATGATAAAAGACCTCCCCTTTGTGGCTATTGAATGTTTAAGAGTTCTATTTAATGGTATGTTGAAATTAGGATATTTTCCTAATGATTGGAAAAAATCTGTTGTAAAGATGATCCTTAAGCCGGGTAAAGATCGAAATCAGGTAGCATCCTATAGACCGATTAGTTTACTTCCTTGCCTTTCAAAACTTTTTGAGAAAATACTCGTTGATAAACTTTCGCATTCCTTCATGAACATTATATAATTCCGGTACATTAATTCGGATTTCGGGAAAAACACGGCACTGTTGAACAAGTTAACCGAATTACAAATGAAATAAGAAAAACTTTTGAAAAGAAAATGTACTGCTCATCAATTTTTCTCGATATATCTCAGGCATTTGACAAAGTATGGCATAAAGGACTTATATACAAAATAAAGACACTACTACCACCTAATGTACATCGCATTCTTGAATCATATTTATCAAATAGAATATTTGCGGTTAAATAAAGCTAGAGTTCCTCAAGGAAGCGTCTTAGGCCCGTTACTGTATGTATTATATACAGCTGACTTGCCGGTAGATTCCAGATTTACAACATTAACATTTTCCGATGACACAGCTATACTAAGCTGTGATAAATGCCACATAAAAGCATATGCTAACCTAGGCGTGCACTTAAGGCGAGTGGAAGAATGGCTTGCAAACTGGCGCATTAGAGTAAAGGAGCGAAAATGCAAACATGTTACGTTTACTCTAAAACGTTAGCTTAAACAATGTTTTGGTCCCTCAAACGTCCGATGTCATATATCTTGGTTTTGACCTAGACAGACGTCTTACATGG